>OY755182.1:15972700-16572700 GCA_963576735.1 Bedellia somnulentella
CTGTCACTCGCGGTAAGACACCAACTTTACACGTATTTACTTAGGATAGGACAAAACACAGTTTATTTGGGGATCGCTTTATAATTCTTTTGAAACTTTTTGTGTTTAGGGTTTGGCCACATCTATTAAAATACATACATATACTCATACATATACTCACGGCTATAAATCCCTAAAAGGGGTAGCCAGAGCTGAGAAATTAGAAATTTCTCAGCCACTTTTGGAAGTTGAGTGGGGAAAAGATGGTAGAATAAAGGTTGTTGGTGATGGGTCTCCAACCGCATCGCCCAAAAATCCCTTAAAAAGCCCCAATACCGTTAGTCGCCTCTTACGTACACCCACCGGAAGAAATGGGGTAGTGCTAATCTAAGCCGACTCTACACAGCTATTAATATATTTAACTGTTAAGTGTCGGTTTTGTATAACACTAACCACTTTCTTCCCGTGGGTGACTTACGAGGCGAATTGGGAATTGGAGATCTTAAGGTGTTCGTCGGGTGAATCTTTTATTAACCAGTATATACATACATACATATACTCACGGCTATATTTTCCTAGAAGGGGTAGCCAGAGCTAAGGAATTATAAATTCCTCAGCCACTTTTGGAAGTTGAGTGGGGAAAAGATGGTAAAATAAAGGTTTTTGGTGATGGGTCTCCAACCGCATCGCCCAAAAATCCCTTAAAAAGCCCCAATACCGTTAGTCGTCTCTTGCGTACACCCACCGGAAGAAATGGGGTAGTGCTAATCTAAGCCGACACTACACAGCTATTAATATATTTAACTGTTTAGTGTCGGTTTTGTGAACACTAACCAATTTCTTCCCGTGGTGACTTACGAGGCGACTTGGGAATTGGATATCTTAAGGTGTTGGTCGGGTGAATCTTTTATTAACCAGTCAACTTCCAAAAGTGGCTGAAGAATTTCTAATTCTGAATCTCTTGCAACCTTTTCTTAGAACTTACAACCGTGAGTAGATGTAATATAACATACATACATACATATTCTCACGCCGTTAGTTCCCATTGGGGTAGGCAGAGACTATCGATCGCCACTTTGTACGATCCTGGCAAACCTCTCTAGCTTCATTCACATCCATCAATCTTTTCATACATGCTCTTTTATTCTTCGTACTTCGGACACCTGCCTTTTTGAGCACATTTTCTATTTGAGCTAAATGTGTCCTCCGAGGTCGTCCTCTACTAACATTACCTTCCACATTGGCTCTATAGATGTAATATAAGAATGTATTTATATTATATTATAATGTGAAATAAAGAAATATTCCATTCCAATTCATTCTAATATTATGTTGAATATGTTACAGTATTGTTCCAAGATGTGGTTTATTTACAGATGACCAATGACCAAGCCTTCACCACTGTTTTAAAAATATTACTATTTATAATAGCATTACTATATCTCCTTGCAATCTTCTTATGTAACGCTGGAGAAATAACATACCAGGTAAATCCTACCAATAATATAATCTTACGTCGCTTAGTGGTTTTTCCTACAAAATGCAGAATTTTATACATCTATATTAATACAAAAAGGAAACCGTTCCGTTCTTAGTTGGAAAAACAACCGAAAATAAACAATCTAGTACTAAAAAGTACGAAATAAGTTTTTTAATTGAATATGAGTACTGTGATTGATACCTTAGCAATTTCTTTATTTCATACGCGTCAGTTCAACCTACCTAAATATTACAATTCTCTTAAATTAATTTGTGAGCCGGTGCCAGCCTCGATGATAATTGATAATAAGAAGTGTGTATTTCGCACTTCATATACAGTACAGTAAAATGTAGGGTACCTTGTAGTTGTATGGTAAATTGATTTTTGTACTTATTACCATTTAAAACGTTAGGCGATAGATATATATTGTTTAGATTGTAATAATCAGAGATAGATAGTAGGGTGAATTTACTTTTGTTTGACTGGCACCGACTCAAAAATTAATTTAAGAGAATTGTAATATTTAGGTAGGTTGAACTGACGCGTATGGAATAAAGAAATTGCTAAGGTATTAATCACAGTACTCATATTCAATTAAAAAACTTATTTCGTACTTTTTAGTACTAGATTGTTTATTTTCGGTTGTTTTTCCAACTAAGAAGTCGGTTTTCTTTTTGTTAAAAATTATTTTATTTTACGAGTTTTAGAGATGGGTAGACCTGGCAAAGATGCCTCTCGGATGAGGAAGCGATGGTTACTGTATTATTCTTCGTATTTCCGGAATTTCTATTAAAGTACGATATTAAATAGGCTCAACCATATGTAACTTTACATTGTTCTTAAAACCCTTCGAAAGGCGATGGTCTACAATTCTACATCTCAAGAAAGACTCAAATGTTCACGCCGAATATCTCTGAAGGGGTTAGCAGAGGTAGTAATACTTCTGAATATTACGTGACATTATCACCTGTTGTTCAGAGTACCCACGATTTGTTTAGGCAGTGTTCTCACGTTATACAGGGTAGGCCTATCGGCGTTTTGAACAATTACTCTGTCACATGATTGTGAGTTTCGACAGTCCCCTCGATTTCCTGGGATGCCATCATCAGATCCTGGTCTCATGGTACTTTCTCGGTAACAATAACATAACAAAAGAAATGTTTAGTGAACCTGTACTTCTCTTCATAAAAGCTACGAAGAGGAGTATAAATCTATATAGAATGTGGAAAGAACTGTTTCCTAATACCTAGTGATTGAGGACCCACACCTTCCATCATCAGCTCAGCAGCATAACAATATGATTTTCAGAAGAAAATGCTAATATAAGTTCAGAAAATATGTAAATAGCCGGTGCCAGCCTCGATGATAATTGATAATAAGAAGTGTGTATTTCGCACTTCATATACAGTACAGTAAAATGTAGGGTACCTTGTAGTTGTATGGTAAATTGATTTTTGTACTTATTACCATTTAAAACGTTAGGCGATAGATATATATTGTTTAGATTGTAATAATCAGAGATAGATAGTAGGGTGAATTTACTTTTGTTTGACTGGCACCGACTCAAAAATTAATTTAAGAGAATTGTAATATTTAGGTAGGTTGAACTGACGCGTATGGAATAAAGAAATTGCTAAGGTATTAATCACAGTACTCATATTCAATTAAAAAACTTATTTCGTACTTTTTAGTACTAGATTGTTTATTTTCGGTTGTTTTTCCAACTAAGAAGTCGGTTTTCTTTTTGTTAAAAATTATTTTATTTTACAAGTTTTAGAGATGGGTAGACCTGGCAAAGATGCCTCTCGGATGAGGAAGCGATGGTTACTGTATTATTCTTCGTATTTCCGGAATTTCTATTAAAATACGATATTAAATAGGCTCAACCATATGTAACTTTACATTGTTCTTAAAATCCTTCGAAAGGCGATGGTCTACAATTCTACATCTCAAGAAAGACTCAAATGTTCACGCCGAATATCTCTGAAGGGGTTAGCAGAGGTAGTAATACTTCTGAATATTACGTGACATTATCACCTGTTGTTCAGAGTACCCACGATTTGTTTAGGCAGTTTTCTCACGTTATACAGGGTAGGCCTATCGGCGTTTTGAACAAATACTCTGTCACATAGCCGTGTAGTGCCGGCTTAGAATGTCGCTACCCCTTTCTACCCACGGGTGTCGTAAAAGGCGACTAAGGGTTTTGGGGCTTTTTATTGGATATTTGAGCGATGCGGTTGGAGACCCATCACCAAAAACCTTTATTTTTATCATCTTTTCCCCGCTCAACTTCCAAAAGTGGCTGAGGAATTTATAATTCCTTAGCTCTGGCTACCCCTTCTAGGGAAATTTAGCCGTGAGTATATGTATGTATATCCAAATAAATAAATAAATAAATATATAAACAGTAAAGTTTATTCTGTGTCACTGTTATTTAAATTTTAGTCTAAAGCTGTTTAACCTTATCAAATATAATTATTTCTGTGGTGTGTCGGCTTACAATAGCACTACCAATTTCTTCCGGTGCTTTTTATTGTAGTAGTATTGTAGTATTGGGGCTTTTTATGGGATTTTTGTGCAATGCGGTTGGAGACCCATCACCAACAACCTTTATTTTACCATCATTTCCTCACTCACATTTCCAAAAGTGGCTGAGGAATTTCTGGTTCCTTAGCTCTGGCTACCCCTTCTAGGGATTTATAGCCGTGAGTATATGTATGTATGTATTCTAAATTATGTTATTCTCACAGGCATCTCTTCTCCCGGACTCCATATTCTTCTGTGGCTGGCAGAAGTATGCGGCAAGGAAGGATGTCACCACCCTCATATTATTTACGATCATGGCGGCACAACAACCACTCGTGATGAAAGGGTTCAAAATGCTGCAGTTGACTTATTCGACTTTTATATATGTAAGTAATGGGAATGATGAATAGTCATACATACATACATACATATACTCACGGCTTTAATTCCCTAGAAGGGGTAGCCAGAGCTAAGGAATAAGAAATTCCTCAGCCACTTTTGGAGAGTTTAGGGGGAAAAAGATGGTAAAATAAAGGTTGTTGGTAATGGGTCTCCAACCGCATCGCCCAAATATCCATTAAAAGCCCCGATACCGTTAGTCGCCTTTTACGTACACCCACCGGAAGAAATTGGGTAGTGTTATTCTAAGCCACTACACAGCTACACAGCACTCTACATAGTCATGGCATATTAATGAAAAATTAGTAAGGTTTTAGATTAATTTCATGGAACATAGAATCCTACAAGGCCTTGTAGGATTCAAGGTAGCGATAGGTTAGGCTTCTATTGCTTGTGCCCAGGTATTCAATGAAAACTCAAATTCTTGGCCATATCATACCTACTTGTACTCACGGCTGCAATCCTTAAAAAGGGGTCTCACTGTACAAAAGTGTATTGTCGGCTTAGAATATCACTACCTCTTTCTACCCGTGGGTGATGGTAAGAGGCGACTAAGGGTATAGGGGCTTTTTAAGGGGTTTTTGGGCGATGCGGTTAGAGACCCGTCACCAAAAAACTTTATTATTACCTTGTTTTCCCCAATCAACTTCCAAGGTGGCTGAGGAATTTCTCATTCTAAAGCTCTGGCTGCCGCGTTAAGGGATTTATAGCCGTGAGTATATGGATATATTTATGTAAATAGTCAAGTTGACTCAATCAGGAAAAAAATGCAAAGTGTACCTATTTAAATAATTGAAAATAGCAATAAGAAGGGAACATTGCATTTATTACGGAAGACCGTAGGAGCTCAAGGGTTCTGGAGTGGCAGCCACGTACTCAACGACGCAGCTAGGTGACCTACAACAAGGTAGACTGACAACTTTGTGAAGGTCGCTGAAAGCCGATGGATGAGGGCAGTAGTGGGTCATATGTCTTTGATTGAATTTGAATTTAAAAAAATGTGGTTAGACAGTTTGTGATGTGGTCTGGCCAGCTCCTCTTTTTCCAACAGCTTAAAAAAAGAATATTTTTATTAAAATCAACATTTGTATTCCATTTTAAAAAGTAAACGTAATGCTTAAATGCTTAGTGCTACCGCTAAGCTGATTTATAGTAGCGAATGTTGGTAATGGCGGAAGAAGCATTCAGTAAAATTAATGCAGTGGTGATTATTCATTCAGAACCATTGTACAATGGGTAGTAATAGCATGACATCAAAAATCATCATCAAATTATTACAGACTGGAAGATTACTAACTTTGCTATGTAAAGTTACCGTGATAGCTCAGTGGGTAGAACACCGCTTATCGTGAAGACGACGAGAGTTCAAATCCCGGGTCGAGACTTCATAAGTTAGTTTTATAAAGACATATTTGTGGTTAATTTATCATGGTTGTTATCGGTGAGGGTAAACATTGTGAGGAAACCCACATGGCCAAGTTGTACTTTGTCATGTGACAGGGCACTCGTGAGGCACCTATCACGTGAGTACTGTCCAAGTAAAACGTGGGTACTCTGAACAGCTGGTAACAATGTCACATGATGTTTAGAAGTATTAGTACCTTTGCCAACCCCTTCAGGGATATACGGCGTGAACGTTTGAGTTTCATTAACTTTTTATATACTTAATATAACATAATATATACTCACAATTCATTTGATTTATACTTATACCAAACATTTTATATTGTTCCAGGTGATTCGCAGCACATACTCAGTTTTCGCACTGATACATGCCAGAAAAAGTAATTAATACATAATTCCGAAAAAAAACTTTTATAATCTGTAATAATAATAAACTTTACTAATAAACTAAAATTTCAAACATTAAACCATAAGGAATATGTTTATTACTAGAGTTTAAAGTTATAAGTCCTCTGTACATAAATATCCCTGCCATTGTCCCCATTGAGGTAGGCAGAGACTATCTATTGCCACTTGGTGTGATTCTGAAAAACCTGTCGAACTTATGCTTCCTCTACATTCATCAATTGTGCTCTCTTATTATCGATACTTCTGTAGTGCATTCTCTTTAAGATCTCAATTTGGCTGTCGAATGTGTGTATCTGATTAGATAAGTGGGTCCATCCATCCATAGCAACCGTGAAAACTCACTGGGTAGGGAACATCGCTTCTCAAGCCGACGATGCGGGTTCCGATCCCAGGTCGGGCCTACACCAATTTGTCTTTTTTGAAGAAGTGAGGATAATTAATCATGTTTGTTACCGGTGAATGAAAACACGGTGAACAAACCTACATGCCTAAGTTGTACTTAGTCATGTGTACTTAGTCGTACAAAAACAACGATAAGCCTGCCTTCTATCACGTAAGTACACTGTCCAAGCAAAGCGAGGGTACTTTGAACACTAGGTGACAATTTCACGTGATGTTCAGAAGTGTTGGTACCTCTGCCAAACTCTCCGGCTTAAACTTCTGAGTTTTTAGTTGAGTCAATTGTAACATCTCATATCACTTACCCATTTCGTGCCATGGTTGGTCGTAAGAGGCGACTAAGGGAGATATCGGCTTAGTCTTTATCCCATAGGGGCTTTTCAAGTGATTTTTGGGCAATGCGATTGGAGACCCATCACCAAAAACATTTATTTTACAATCTTTTCCCCACTTAACTTCCAAAGCTCAAGGGTTCAAGAATTTTCTGATTCTGAAGCACTGGCTACCCCTTTTAGGGATTTATAACCGTGAGTATATTTATGTATGTATGTAGAAAGCGGGAGTAGAACTTCTGCGGCTACCAAAATCCTTAAACACTTTCTGCAACCAGGTCAACCTGTTGCTCAGTCAATTATCACAGCAAGCCTGTAATTGTAACCAAAGCGGTAACTGACAACGTCTTACACGTCGGTAGCTCAGTGGAAACGATCTTGGGAATGAATGCATGAATATGTGTTAAAGTCCTAAATATACAGTCTAAAACCAACTTAAGTAGAGGGGTAAGAAAAAAATATCGTTAGCAAACCCTTAGCTGTGTAGTTTTCGCATAGAACGTGTGTTGTCCGTGTGTGTTACCCGTGTTTATAAGAGGCGACTAATGGTGTTGGGGCTTTGGAAGTGATTGTTGCCATCACCAACAACCTTTATTTCAGAATCTATGCCTTACTCAACTTCCAAAAGTGGCTGAATTTCTTGTTCCCAAGTTCAGGCTACCCCTTCTAGGGATTTATAACCGTGATTATATGCATGCATTCATGTAAAAAGCGGGAGTAAAACTTCTGCGGTGACCAAAATCCTGCCTTAAACACTTTCTGCAACTAGTTCAACCTGTTGCTCAGTCAATTACTACAGCAAGCCTGTAATTGTAACCAAAGCGGTAACTGACAATGTCTTACACAGATAATATAATTCGTCTAGTCCGTTCTGTCCTACCGTTTGTCATACCGGTAGGACAGAACGGATAAAAATAGTCCGTTCTGTTCGACTACGCTGTCGAACAGAACGGACTACGAAAAAAGTGTCCGGTTTGTTATACCGGCGAGTTTGACAGGTAAATAGTGTTGTGCTACACAATAAATATTCTTGTGACTGGCAGGACTTGCCATAATTCTATGCCTGAATGCAGGAGAGATGTGTTAAAGTACTTAATATAGTCTATACTTTAGTTCAGTGTCTTCTCTGAAGTAAATATGAATAGAGTCATAAGATAATATCGTGAGCAAACCCGTATGACTAAATACTTAGTTTATTCAAAATTTAGTTATTCTGATTATGTAATTGATAAGTTCGATCACCTTTCAGTGAATGCTGCATCTTAGGATTAATCCATTTATAAGGATTTCTGAGTCAGTATAATTATATAAATCACCCAAAGCAATAACTCTAATCGTCACCAAATATTATCTACCTAACTCCAAGCAAGTTAATCTTATTAACACTAAAAGATATATTAGCAACCCTTAACATAAATATATACATACATATACTCACGGCTATAAATTCCTTAACGGGGTAGCCAGAGCTTTGGAATGAGAAATTCCTCAGCCACTTTTGGAAGTTGATGGGGGAAAAGGTGGTAATAATAAATGTTTCTGGTGACGGGTCTCCAACCACATCGCCCAAAAATCACTTAAAAAGCCCCTATACCCTTAGTCGCCTCTTACGATCACCCACGGGTAGAAATGGGGTAGTGTTATTCTAAGCTGACACTACACCTTACTACCCCTAAACATGTACAAACATTAATATTAATTACCATTCAGCAAAATCCAACAATAAATAATATGAGAATCGGAACACATGGCAACAGTCACAGCAATTCGTCTAAGGAAGCGAGACCATGAGACCATAAATCACCTCGTACTTGCATCGCGGCACTCGCGTATCAATATTAATGTGTTCTGTTTGCTTGAATTTCAAAACAACGAAATATGACCCCATTGGGTATGAAAAAAACACTGTCTTATAACTCAAAAATACCCCAGACCTTACATACATACATATACTCACGGCTTTAGATCCCTAGAAAGGGGTAGCCAGAGCTAAGGAATTAAAAATTCCACAGCCACTTTAGGAAGTTGCATGGGGAATAGATGGTGAAATAAAGGTTCTTGGTGATGGGTCTCCAACCGCATCGCCCCAAATCCCTTTAAAGCCCCCAATACCGTTAGTCGCCTCTTACGTACACCCACCGGAAGAAATGGGGTAGTGCTATTCTAAGCCGACACTACACAGCTTACCCAGAGCTTACATACTTACATATTATACTCCGGGGTTTAAGTTTTAAAAGAGGTAAGTGGAACTTCAGAATTATAAATTCTTTAGCCATTTTTGGTAGTTGTGTAGGGAAAAGCTTGTAATATAAATATTGTTGGTGATGGGTCTCTAATCGCATCGCCCAATAATCCTCAAAAAGGCTTCAATATCCCTAAGACACATCTTAAAATCGCGGGAAGAAAAGGTTTGCACTATTTTATGCCAACGCTATACAATTTGCAGCTTCAGATCCGAAGGTAAAATATTTATTATATAGTGAAACAGATGTTGATTTTTCTGGCCCAACTAAGTACACAGATTGATATCGAAGATGGTGTGCAAAACTTGAATTAATAAACGATAGTTGGAAGTATTACCGAACCTTTAGCCACTTTGGATAGAAAAAAAACATAATTTCTTATGTATCATGCATGGGGCTACAGAGATTGTCTGATGCATGTCCTTTCGAGGTCTAAGGTGGTTTCTAAGGTGACGGCGAAGATTTCGTCCCATGCATGTCATTGTCATATAAGACCACTAAAGTTACAGAAAACAATGAGTCCCATATGTTTCATTCGAGGCCACTAAGCGACTGCCAAGAATTTGTTCCAATCGTGCCATGCAAGGCGAATATAGAATTATGTTTTTAATCGATAGTCCTGTCTACCTCAATGGGAACTGATAGCGTGAGCATATATATATAGTATATTCCCCACTCACATTTCCAAAAGAGGCTGAGGAATTCCTAATTCTCTGCTCTGGCTACCCCTTCAAGGGATTTACAGCCGTGAGTATATGTATGTATGTATGTATATGTCGCAGGTATATTGTCAAAGCCGTGATATTACAATTTCACTAGTGATATTATGATTAAACGGTAGATTGTCATTCGACTTCATTTCTTACAATTTAACTGCCTATTTTTAGTGATATTGTAATTTCACGGCGACACTATAGTGATATTGCAGGGCAATGATAATTTGACAATTTCACTGGTCGTTAGATTACGAGACCGTCTTTGATTGGTCCGTTTTGAGTTTCATTTTTGCAATCATAGAGTTATAAATAAATAGACACGTTTAAATACACTATAAACTTTTTTTGTACGACTGGCATATAAAATCTTAAATCATGAAGTATTAAATATGCTATAACACATAATCATGAAATATAGCAGCTTTTGCCCAGAGTGGGACACTGTAATACAGGCTACATATAAAAAATAGCTATTATTTTCATCCAGACTATAATATCTACTTATTTTTGCAATCTGCAGCTTTGTGGCATTTGGAGTTGCACAATACATTATTTTTTTACATGCGCATTTGAGAGAATATATTATTTTATCGCGCCCACCGTGACCTGTAGCGACATGTACGTCCATTAAAATATCATAATATTTTTCACTAGGCATAACTTGTATTACTGGAGACGAAACAGTTTTGCGCTTCATAATTAATATTTGTTCTTTTCCCACGTCCAGAACATCATATTTTGATGCATAGTGATATTGCTGGTTAGTGGTCTTCAGTTTTTGTATCTTGCGTGATTTTTATTCTTGTATTGAATTTATTACCTGCGAAATCCTGCTAAAACTCCATTCAGGTTTTTTTGTTTTATCTGATTGCTCACTGTAACATTTTTGTAGCTCTGTGTTAAAATCTTCTCGTGATACGATTTCACATTGTTTTTCATTACGTATTAATGAACATGAAGTTTCCGATACATCCAAAAGTTCTCCGTGACACATTTTGAAAAATTAAATACGTTTGAAAACAAACAAAACACTATTTTAACAATAATATCGGATGTTAAACTGCACACTGGCTATGCACTATTATTGTTTTGAAAATGGCGTCGAAAAAAATTTCGGCTATTCCCAGTAGTCTTACTGGATAGTCTTACCAGTAGGACTAATGGGATTTTTATTCCCAATAGTCTTACCGAAAGTAGGACATTGTCTATGGCGTATTTTTCCCATTAGTCTTACTGAACATATGTTTTAGAAACAATAGACCTCATAACTAATAGACATACCTTATTAATATATTTAATACATACAACGCAGACAACACTTGTTTGTAATTTTCAGTTTTACTGATTTATTACTAAGGAATGTACATTTTGGACACAGAAATTATAACTTAAGCAGCTATAAAAATGTACGTAAATTTAACTTTCAATTGAAGTACCAGGAGTGCATTAACTACAAGTTGTTATGACTAATAAACTTGAAAATCTGTACAAATATTTTTCCGATGCTTAATTTATCTTACCTATTTTCGTGTCTGCTGCCTCTATGACCAGAGGTCGACGTGATATTTTTCATGAATCAGGTTATTAATAGGGTTGTTGGGGTCGGATAGTTTGTTTGCGTAGGGCTCCCATAAGGTTGACCGACGACCTCGTCGTGGTAAACCTGTCGGAAAAGTCTTTCTCCACCTGTGGACGTCTTTTGGTTGATTCTTCTGTCTGATTATTCTATAATTCTGATTTTGATAAACTCCAACTGATAATTATGTGTAAAACCAATAAGCTTTTTTCATTTATGCTGCTTTTATGTTTATGCTACCCTGGTACTTTAAATACAAAAAATGGCAAAAAATATACCATAAATACATAGTTATTTTACCTTTTGACGACTGTATTTTGGCGGAAAATAAATTATTTAGTTTAATGGCAAATACACCTAGATAAAATATTATGTGACAGAGAATCAGCCAAAAAAATATTCGATTTTATATCATACATCCAATTTCACTAACGAGGGATGTCTATTCATCTTTTTTGGGCTACATAAAAGTTGGAACCTTTAGATGTACCAAAGAGTTTTTATTGGTTGGTAAGACTACTGGGAATAATTTTCCCAATAGACTTACTAGTAAGTCTATTGGGACAAAAAATCCCAATAGTCCTACTGGTAAGACTATCGAGTAGGACTACTGGGAATAGCCGAAAAATTTACCAATCAGAACGCTCGACTTCTCCCACTGCCAACTTCGTTCATGATTTAACTAGATTTATTACAATATCACTATAGTGTCGCCGTGAAATTACAATATCACTAAAAATAGGCAGTTAAATTGTAAGAAATGAAGTCGAATGACAATCTACCGTTTAATTATAATATCACTAGTGAAATTGTAATATCACGGCTTTGACAATATACCTGCGACATATATATATATATGTATGTTTTTTAATACCGTAAAAGAGACATAAAAGTTAAGTTTGGTTAAGTTTCTTTATAGTTATGGCTTACATTCGCCGTTTTGGCAAGGCCACCAATCTTCTGCAGATGAACAACTTCAGAGCAAGTTAGTGCTAGAACATTGTCTTAGCTAAGACAAAATAACTGTAACATCTTAGTAAGATCATCTTAATATCAATATGTTTTGCCTTATTTAAATTAAAAGCTGTGTGACCATAGGATAAGAAGTAAATAAACATCTAATTCTGTAGCTCTGGCAACCTATTTTAGGGATTCTTAGACGTGAGATAATGTATATAAAGTTTGTCAGATAGTTAATATTCGTAGTGACATGAAACGTAATATTACTTCAATTGTATTTCAATGTAATTTCTCTATAAAGCCATTTTATTGTGTCCTTGCGCAACCTTTTATTTTATTTCCTATTAAATTACGATAACGATGACTACAATTCGTTTCGCAACAACTTACAAAAGCAAACCTTTTACATTCCAAGCAGCTATTTTTTCTCTCGTTCCCAAATCCGTGACGTGACTATTGTCCGACCGAACCGCAGTTTATCAAGCAGCGTCACTACAAACCTATTGTACCCAGTTCCTACATATTATTTGTATCTTCTCCCGGCTTTTACAATACGCCGGGAAAGATTAAAAAGCTCTGCTACAGTGATATATTAGGTGACGTTTGTCGCCCTCTCTCGTCGCACTCTCGTATTACTCTCACCTTTACGGAGCAAATAAATTTCCCACGTCCCAGAAAATAGGGAAACGAGTTTGAGATATAAAATAAGGCCGCTGAGGACGACGTTAGTGTGATGTATAGCTTTGAGGCGTCGATAGTTCTTTCACAATAATATTACGGGGAATATTCTTATTCTATTCGGTTTTCAAGTTGACTGATTGATTGAATTGTCGCGAACAAATAAAACTAGTATTTTGTAAGAGAAAATAACATATAAGATTTTTCTGTTCTTTATTTGTGCCTTGACCGAGTTGTATTAAGATGTCGCGCAATATTTTCTTCTCGTATAGTTTTTATACTGGTCTCCTACGCAATGAACGGGATTATTTTTGGGATATTTTTAAGATTATTGTTGGATTGTCGTCTTAGAATAGATGTATAAGTTATTTTTGAGATATGAGATATTCACTCCTCTTGTCGCAACTTCCCACAATGTCTAGGTTTTATTGATTCCTAAGTTATGCTTAGCTCTTTACAAAGTAGAAGTAAGTATGTCTTTATTCCCGTTTACTTAATGTGTCATTAAACATAGAATTTACATACATACATATACTCACGGCTAAAAATCCCTAGAAGGGGTAGCCAGAGCCAAGGAATAAGAAATTTCTCAGCCACTTTTGGAAACTTGTGTGTGGAAAAGATGGTAAAATAAAGGTTGTTGGTGATGGGTCTCCAACCGCATCGCCCAAAAATCCCTTATAAGCCCCCAATACCGTTAGTCGCCTCTTACGTACACCCACCGGAAGAAATGGGGTAGTGCTATTCTAAGCCGGCACTACACAGCATAGATTATATAGCATAAATTTACATACCTTATCCCTCTGTAGAGTAGAAGGGAATGGGTGCTTAAATATTCACATTTATTTGTAAGCTATATTGTCGGAAGTTCTTTTTATAACAGTATTCATTACAAGTAAATGATAAATGTGCCAGAAAAAAAAGAGAGGTTAACCAAGTTGTCATGAATTGAACATATTCGTAATACGCTGTTAAATTAAAACTTTGTGTTTTTTATTAATGACCTGTCAATCGGTGTCTGAAAAGGCCCGAATGGCTGTGTATGATGCTGTTCTTGTCCCTACGCTTATGTATGGAAGCGAATGTTGGGTGTGGCAGAAGAAGCGTGAGAGCAGAGTGAATGCAGTAGAGATGAGGTCCCTCAGAAAAATTTGTAATGTTAGATTATGTGACCGAGTGAGAAATAGTGTTATTCGTGAAAAGTGTGGTGTGAAAGATGATATTGTAAGAAAGATAGAAAAAGGAATGTTGAGATGGTTTGGGCACATAGAGAGGATGGATGATAGATAAATTAATAGTTTAAAAAACACTAAAAAACACGCTTTTATAAGTGCACTTAAAAGTCAAAAATAAATTACGGGTCGTTCAAGTTGTCTCTATTTCTGGGCTGAAGTGTAAACTATGTGCTTTTAATTATAATATTTGATTGTAAAAGCGTGGGGCGCTGCAAAAGGAAAGATTTTTTGTTTACCTTGCTAAGAAATCAAGTTAAGCGATGTTTCGGGAAGCAGGTTACAGAGATCAGCACTCTAACTAGAGTTGCAGCACCACTAGTTGGAGGCTCTATATTAAACAGTCTGTTCAAAGTACTAGTCAACAGTGGCAAAATGTAGAGTTCTTGTTCGTGTATTTGTTTACAAGAAAGTTTTTCCTGCTCCAGCGCCCCACGCTTTTACAATCAAATATTATAATTAAAAGCACATAGTTTACACTTCAGCCCAGAAATAGAGACAACTTGAACGACCCGTAATTTATTTTTGACTTTTAAGTGCACTTATAAAAGCGTGTTTTTTAGTGTTTTTTAAACTATTAATTTATTTTATGCTTTTTAGTCTTTGCTAATGGCATATTTTAAACATTTATTAATTCATCATCATAGATTTAGTTTATTACTCTTCAATATACATCGCATCGTAGTAGCGCATGTAGCTCAGTTGGACTGATGTGATCGTATTTACAAGTTAAGCAACGCGAGCTGCGGTCCGTCCACGGATGGGTAACCGCTTAGAGGTATTTATCTCGGGCGCTACCGTGCTTCGCAAGGCACGTAAAGCCGTTGGTGCCGGTTGTTATCGTAAGATAGCAGTCGTCAAGCTTTGTCAGAGACCCAAACGGGCGGCTTGATAACATCTAACGGTAAGGTGACCACTAGCCTTACAAACCTCCACCAACCCGGCTGGCCCCCGTGGTGAAGTATGGCTAATACCTTCCTGACGGAAGAGACCCGTGCCCAGCAGTGGGACGTTATGGGTTGGTTACGATACATCGTATGCTAATATTCATAATGAAGTTCCAGTTCAAATCTTCCGGCTCCATCATCAGATCAGTTCGATAGTACCATATTATTGTATTCAGACCTTGAAACCTAATCGTGGTCAAAGTTCATTTTGTGGTCAAAGTTCATTTAAAGACCTTTCTAACAAGTCCAAATACGGCTATAATACGATCATCCATCATTAAGTTCCAGTTAATATCTTCCGGCTCCGTCATCAGATGAGCTCGACAGTACCATATTATTGTATTCAGACCTTGAAACCTAATCGTGGTCAAGGTTCATTACAAGACGTTTCTAACAAGTCCAAACACGGCTATGATACGATATTTCATCATGGAAAGCTAGTGCCTATCTTCCGGCTTCATCATCAGACCTTGAAACCTAATCATGGTCAATTTTCATTACAAGACCTTTTTAAAAAGTCCAAACACGGCTATGATACGATCATCCATCATGAAGTTCCAGTTCATATCTTCCAGCTCCATCATCAGATCAGCTCGACAGTACCATATTATTGTGTTGTCATCGAAATCACATACAACTGCCAATTTTCATCACGCTATGACCTTTATAAGATGGTTAAATTAGTTTTCTTAGATTTGATTACATAGTTACATACATACAGGTCGACCTAATAAAAGCGTGTTAAAAATTGGTAAAAGGGATCTATAGAGCTAGTGTGGATGGTAATGTTAGTAGAGGACGACCACGGAGAACACACTTGGACCAAATTGAGAGTGTGCTCAAAAAGGCTGGCGTCCGAAGTATGAAGAATAAAAGAGCATGTATGAAAAGATTGATGGATGTAAACGAAGCTAGAGAGGTTTGTCAGGATCGTGTGAAGTGGCGATCAATAGTCTCTGCCTACCCCAATGGGAACTAATGGCGTGAGTATATGTATGTATGTATGTATGTTTTATTAGTAGTGTACAAACTAAAAACAAATTCAGACACCAACGCCGATGCAAGCAAATTATAGAATTGTTCATATTATTTAACAACTATTTTACAATATTAATAGCTGAATTAAAAATTGAAATTGATTTAGAATTTTACATAAATATTTTTATGGCATGTAAACAAGCAATTATTAAAAAAAATAAAAATAAAATAAAATTTGAAACTATTTATTTTAAAGGTTTTGAACATTTATAATTATAATACAAAGGGGTATTAATCTATACTTATAAACTAGATTGTGGCCCCTAGGGAGTCTAATATAAGATTTTACAATATTTACTGGACTGGACTGGATTTAAAATGTAATAAATTTATAATTAAAAATATCTTATTCATTAAGAGGTGGAGGGCGATGGGTTCACACATTTACCGTCAATAAAGTATTTTTTTAATACACTTTTCATTTTTTTTTTATTAATAAGGTTAAGACTTAGTTGCTTAGGCAATTGGTTAAGTATATGAGGCAATATGTGAGACCAAATCTCCTCGCGTATTCATTACTACTAGTCGGATATACATACAGTGGCAGATAATTCAGTGGTCTAAGGTTATTAGTTCTTGTTACTTTAGTGAGCGATTGGATTTGACTATGATACTCCGATACAATTGCAATCTTAACTTTATCGTAAACATTAATAATTTGACAATATTGGAATAAATCGTTATAATTGTTTTTAAATTTACATTTTATTTTATAGGGAACAATTACTTTCAATAGTTCACATAAATATTTTACTACTTTAAAGTAAATATATTTTCCCAAGCCATGTAATGTATTCAGAGCCGAAACGAAATTGCAGGTTTCCTCACAACTTACGTGATAACAACTTACAGTCTCACGTTCGGAGCTTTTTACAACCGCAACTTAAAATCAAGATCTAATACGTTTAGAAGATTTAGACTCTGTATTCTTAACTTGAAAGTTTTCTACAGATTTGGTCGTAGTATTCAAACTATTTCTGAATAAGAAGGTTTTTTTTATAAATTAGCGGAACTTATTATTAACGGACTTTACTATTTGGGACTTCAATTTCTAGTGTTATTAATATGTGTAGCTTAGAATAGGACCAACCGATTCTTTCCAATGATAGTCGTAAGAGGCGACTAAGGGATTTGTGGATTTATAAGTGATTTTTGGACGATGTGGCTGGTGACCCGGGAATCTATACTTATATCATAAAGCTGAAGAGTTTGTTTGTTTGTTTGAACGCTAGGTCTGACGAACGAACGAACGAACAAATCCCCACATGAGGTTTTCATGAACAAAAAGATTTAAATTATGTGATAGTTAGGCGTTTTCAACATACATACATACATACATACATACATATACTCACGCCGTTAATTCCCATTGGGGTAGGCAGAGACTATCGATCGCCACTTCGTACGATCCTGGCAAACCTCTCTTGCTTCGTCTACATCCATCAATCTTTTCATACATGCTCTTTTATTCTTCATACTTCGGACGCCTGCCTTTTTGAGCACACTTTCAATTTGGTCCAAGTGTGTCTTTCGTGGCCGTCCTCTACTAACATTACCTTCCACATTAGCTCTATAGATACCTTTTACCAATTTCCTATCATCCATCCTCTCGATGTGCCCAAACCATCTCAACATTCCTTTTTCTATCTTACTTACAATATCATCTTTTACACCACACCTTTCACGAATCACATCGTTCCTCACACGATCACATAACCTAACATTACATACTTTTCTGAGGGACCTCATTTCTACTGCATTCACTCTGCTTTCATGCTTCTTCTGCCACACCCAACATTCACTGCCATACATAAGCGTAGGAACAAGAACGGCATCATGCACAGCCATTCGGGCCCTTTCGGACACCGATTGACTAAACATTAGGCTATCCAATGCTCCATTAATCGCATTACCCTTTTTCACTCTTCTCTCAATAACGTATTATTTCTAGTGAAATAAAAGATGGTTGTTGCTCTGAAAGAGATTGAAAACTTTTATTAAAAATATTCCTATCTAATTAACTTTACATGCTCATTACAACAAATTAACTTACCTGAAAGAGAAACAACACATAAAGCTATTATTCCACTTAAATATTATTTTATCATAAATTATTAAATATGAAATTGTTTACAAAATGACAATAATTAAAATTTGACACTACACAACACATACGGTGACAGCCGCCAAACCAAGTGTCAATATTTATTATATATTTTAAATATTTTTATCAGATATTGTTATTAGTTTACACTTGATCAAAAAATGGTAACAATTGGCCTAGACCTCGCTTTTTTAACATACCCTTTTTATATTATAAATCGATAAAGGACATCAAACTTAACAACTTTGCCCATGGAATGCCTATCTAAAATATTGTAATTTTCAAAATATAATAAGAATTAAAAATTGTCGTACCTAGTTCAAACTGAGAATGTATACAATGAGATTCCTTGCTTCAGTGAAAATAAAAAATAAAAAAAAACATTTGATCTATGGTGTAAACAAAAACATAACCTCTTTCGGTATTTTCCAGTTCAATCGCTCGCTTACCGGTTTATTTTCATGATATTATTTTTCAACGACGATCAATACAACTGGAAAATACAGAAAGAAGTTATATTTTTGTTTACAGAGTGAAAAGCATATATCAGATGTTTTTTTTTTATTTTTTATTTTCACTGAAGCAAGGAATCTCATTCTATACATTCTCAGTTTGAACTAGGTACGACAATTTTTAATTATTATATTTTTTTGAAAATTACAATATTTTAGATAGGCATTCCATGGGCAAAGTTGTTTAGTTTGATGTCCTTTATCGATTTATAATATAAAAAGGGTATGTTATAAAAGCGAGGTCTAGGCCAATTTCGTTATATGAAAAACATTAGATTCACTTTTTTTATGGCCTGTATTTAGTTTATAAATTGAATTTGATATTTTTTCTATTATCTCATATGGACCTATTTTTATCTCATCTAGTTTCTTCCGATTTAATTTATTTCCGTTCTCAACATAAACCAAATCTCCAACATTAAAATCTCTATATATTCTATTTTTATCAAATTTTTTTTTATTATAGGCGTGTGATTTTATGCTGTTTTCTAAAGCTATTTTCCTATCCTGTATTAGCGTATTGTTCGCATTATAATCCTTTAATTCAATAGGCAATGAATTAATTATGTTCCCTTCCATTAAATATTTAGGGGCGAATCCGGTGACTGTGTGTTCTGTTTCATTATATCGTGCAGTGCACTCATGCGCAACGGTAGTCCATGCAATTTTATTTTTCCTTTCATTTAACCTACATCGAATTTTATTAACAAGTGTTTGGTTTAACCGCTCGTTTAATCCGTTTGAAAATGGCGCATTAACTGCAGTGAAAACAATCGGTATATATTGTTTATGTAGAAAGTTTTTAAATTCTTTAGAATTAATTCCCGGGTATTGATCCGTTAGGATCATACCTATTTTATGATCTAAAGATACTTTTTGTATAAGTTTAATGAAATCATTTGCGTTTTGAGTTTTTGAAGTCAATATATAAGCGAATCTTGTAAAATGGTCAACCAAGAGATGCAAGTACGTTTTTGTGGAACGTGAGCCGCCGAATCCTCCTATAGTATCTATGGACATTATTTCAAACGGTTCGGTAGCCGGTCCTAAGTGAGACATCAGACCAAATTTGTCTTTATTTCTCGACTTATTTTTTATACATATTTCACAAGAATCGCAGATTTTCTTTATATTTTTTTTTAAGTTTTTTGCTGTATAATATTTCAACATTTGCATTCTATCTGAAAAGGTAGACAAGTGGCCTTCCGAATTAGTAAAAATTCGGAGGTAGGAAACGCAAACCCTGCTTAAACGTGTAAAAGAAACAAAGGATTGAAGAATTTCGCGCTGGCTGCCAATTGACACGGTAGCTCAGTTATATACGGTATACCCGAGGTCGCGGGTTCGATCCCCGCCAGTGTCGAAATTTTTCTTTCCTTTATTTATTCTTCATTTATTAGTAACTTTATAATTTATCGAAAGCAAGATATTTCGCCGACCCTTCAAATACCCTTTAACATCAAATTTTATGAATGGGGAGCTTAAAGCTGAGATCAAAATATTATACCTGACATAATATGAGAAATTTTTCTTTCCTTTATTTATTCTTTATTTATTAGGTTGTAGTATAATTTTCAGCAGAGTAGTCAAAGGGAATTTTGGGAAAATTTTGGGCAAACGGGAGAAGTTACTCCATTTTTTAAGCTTCCGTTGCGTGTGCAGCCTTAATGGTTAAAGTTACAAAGAAATCATGTAGACGGAAATATTTTTCATAAAATTATCTCAAAATATCCCGCAACAGTATATGTCTATCTTTTATGGTTGACTCACAATAATACGAGTAACTCCTGATAGCTTAGCAGTTCGGAGCATTCTTATTATATTTGTTTACTCTTACGTTTAAAATACTCTTACTCATCCCTAATTTAAAAAAGTCAATTATTACCTATTCAACAAAAGGTTGTTGACACCAGAGTCCATAGGGGCATTAACGTTGGCACAGACCACTTTCTCGTGATATCACGATTGAGGGGACTGTGCACGCGTTGGCGTCACAGGGCCAAAGTGTCGACAACTGAATTTGCGAGAATAAAAGTGGAGAAATTGAAAGAGGATGAAAATATTAGAGATGAATATATGAAGAAATTGGACGACAGACTAAGTTGCGTGGAGATGAAGGATGAAATGGAAATAGAAGAAGTATGGGATGTGCTCAAATCGTCAATGGTTGAATGTGCGACGGAAGTATGTGGATTGAGTAAAAGAACAAATAGACCACCAACATGTTGGTGGGATAAAGATGTGAAAGAGGCAGTTGGAGATAAGAAGAAAGCTTGGTTAGATTTACTAGCGATTAAAGCTAGTAAACGAATGGATGCGAGAGTAAAAGATGATGTAGTGAAGAATAGTGAAGATGAATATAAGAGAGTTAAGAATGAGGTTAAGAAGAAAATAGAAAAGAAAAAGCGTGATCTGATAGAATGGTGTGAGAGGAAACTCTCCGATAATTTCCGGAATAACCAAAAGTTGTTCTGGAAATATATCCGGAAAGAAAAGGGAGTTTCCCAAAACACGAGAGTGAATGTTGTGAGAGATGAGCAGGGTGAATTGGCGACGGATGAAAGTAGCATAAGACGAGTATGGAAGAACTATTTTGAGGGACTCTTTGAAAAAGAGGATACATCCATTTCTTCGCCAATCGGCAGTAATGTTGATTGGAACGACGTTATGGGTGACTTTAGTGACAGTGAGATCAGTATGGAAGAAATAATGAAAGCAATGAAAAGTATGAAACTAGGGAAAGCGGCAGGGTATGACAGGATAAACACTGAAATGCTGAGGGCTGGTAAAGGGGTGGTGGCTTCCTGGTTGTACTTCCTTTTCCAAAAATGCTGGTCGAGTGGCAAAGTGCCACAAGACTGGTGCAAAGCGGTAATTGTGCCTTTATATAAAGGAAAGGGGTCACACCAGGAGGCTAGAAACTACCGTGGAATTAGCCTACTCAGCATTGTCGGTAAATTGTATGCAAAGGTTTTGATTGAAAGAGTGATGAATGAAACGGATGATAAAATTTGGGATGTGCAAGCAGGATTTAGAAAGGGAATGGGATGTATGGACCAAATCTTCTCTTTAAGGAGCATCACCGAAAAGTTCTTAGCTAAGAACCGAAAGGTGTATTGCTCCTTCATTGATTTAGAGAAGGCGTATGATAGGGTGGTAAGAAAGTGTTTATGGGAGGTGTTATCCAAGTTCGGTTTGGGGAGTCGACTTATACGTGCACTTGTATCACTCTATGAGGATTCCAGTGCATGTGTGAGAGTAAACGGGGAAAATACTGACTGGTTCGGGATCTCTCGGGGTGTCCGACAGGGTTGTGTAGCTTCCCCGTGGCTCTTCAATTTGTTCATGGATGACTGTTTAACAGAGTTGCGTGAAAGTGATTATGGATTGAGAATGGGTGGATTCATCATTAAATGCCTCTTATATGCCGACGATCAAGTGCTACTTGCATCATCGGTGGAAGAGCTGCAAGAGATGATGAATATTGCATGTGAGTCTTTTGAAAAAAAGGGAATGAGGGTGAATGTGGATAAAACAAAAACTATGGTTTTTGAAAGAGAGGTGAATATGACCGAATGCGTGATTGAGATTAATGGTAAGAAAGTGGAACAAGTGAAAGAGTTTGTGTATTTGGGAAGTTTGTTTACTAGGGATGGAAAGTGTGATGAAGATATCGAGAGAAGAGTGAAAAAGGGTAATGCGGTAAATGGAGCACTGGATAGTCTAATGTCTAGTCAGTCGGTGTCTGAAAAGGCCCGAATGGCTGTGCATGATGCTGTCCTCGTTCCTACGCTTATGTATGGCAGTGAATGTTGGGTGTGGCAGAAGAAGCATGAAAGTAGAGTGAATGCAGTAGAAATGAGATCCCTCAGAAAAGTGTGTAATGTAAGGTTATGTGATCGTGTGAGGAATGATGTGATTCGTGAAAGGTGTGGTGTAAAAGATGATATTGTAAGAAAGATAGAAAAAGGAATGTTGAGATGGTTTGGGCACATAGAGAGGATGGATGACAGTAAATTGGTGAAAGAGATATATAGAGCCAATGTGGAAGGTAATGTTAGTAGAGGACGACCTCGGAGGACACATTTGGATCAAATAGAAAATGTGCTCAAAAAGGCAGGTGTCCGCAGTATGAAGAATAAAAGAGCATGTATGAAAAGATTGATGGATGTAAACGAAGCCAGAGAGGTTTGCCAGGATCGTACAAAGTGGCGATCGATAGTCTCTGCCTACCCCAATGGGAACTAACGGCGTGAGAATATGTATGTATGTATGTATGTATGTATGTCAACAAAAGATGAATCATAGAAATCGGTAGAGAAACACCGAAATTATGCATGAATTAAGCCATCGCGCCCGTGATCAAAACCAAATCCTTAATAATTTACATACCTACTTCATACTAGATGGCACCAGTAATTTCTTTTTTAGATTGTTATAAAAAACTTCATTGTGTTCATGTAATATTTAACTAGAGACGGAGATTCTGAATCGTTCATAAAAGCGCATTCAAAATCATCAAGCTGCACTGTTCAGGAGTGCTTTATATTGCTATCATTACGCTAAATTTCACAAAGTTTGAGCAGTGATTGAAGATACCTAAAATATTTAAAAAAACCACGCTCTGTGCGAAGCTGGGCCGATCTACTAGTACAATTATAAATTACTCCGCAACAAAATTGACACGCGTGCATGAAGCGCAAGACCAGACGGTTTGACTGACTGAGAATCAATACTTAGCCGAAACAACCATCCTTATAATCTTAAAAATAAAGTAAAAATATTTGAGAGATAAAAAAAAATAATACCTACCACAATGACACCTACTGTCTCCTCGTAAAATACATGTGTATTCAAAAGGGAATATCTAAACAGTTCTTATTCGCAGATACTAACAATTAAAATGACAATAAGGTCCATTAATCGGCGAGCTTTTAGGAAACTTCCTCGCGTTGAGAACCATTATTTTCTTAATTCTGTTCAAAATTCATTAAGAATCCACTGTTTTTGGTTTAACGACGGACGACAACCAGTAGGGTTTCATTATGAGATCGTTTGGACTTTATTAATTTTATTTATTCACCGATTTCTCTTCAAGTCATTTTCACTTATTATATTAACTCCTTGAGTTGATGGAGAAAAACATAACCTTTTGTCTAGTGTAGTAGAGTAAAAATTAACTAATATTTTGGAATATTTAAAGGAAAACAGCATCATATAGTTTCTAACTTACGCCCATTATTCCCATTAGGGTAGGCAGATACTATCGATCACCACTTTGCACGATTTCAACAAATCTCATATACATGGTCCATATATCAACTAACGAGTTACTTAGAATTATAAGATCGTTCGGACTTTATTAATTTACTGATTTCTCTTGAAGTCATCTTCACTTATTATATTAACTCTTTGAGTTATGGAGTAAAACATAACCTTTTTGTATAGTGAAGTAGAGTAAAAATAAACTAATATTTTAGAATGTTTAAAGGAAACAGCTTCATTTTCTAACTTACTTATAATCAAACCTATTATTCTCATCGGGATAGGTAGAGACTATGGGACGCCACTTTGCACGATTGCACAAATCCCTTATATTCACATGGTCCATATATCAACTAACTAGTTGCCAATATTATTATAGCTGTGTAGTGTCGGCTTAGAATAGCACTACCCCATTTCATATGAATAAATTTCTATGTAAGAAAATTGTAATTGATTGGCTGTTGAAACTTTCATACCATGATAGTGAAATGTTACTGGATGTAATTCAATAATTCTAATTTAAAAGATGTAAAAGACAAACATTAATACACACACACACACACACACACACACACACACACACACACACACAAACACACACACACAAACACACACACACACACACACTCACAGACACAAATAAATACTCACACAGAATCTTATTAATTTAATTTAAATATACAATAATATTTCATCCTAATGATGAATTAAAATTTGCATGCTCTAACTATATATGAATATATTTTAGTAGGATAAAATTTGTAAATATTGTCTTTTAAAGCCACTAATATTAGAACTACAAAACTTTGATAAGACTATATAACGTGAATTGTATGCTGAAACACAGACTATCGTCTAGTTCGGCTGCAATTATCTTTAAAATTGCACTGTAAAGTTAAGCACAGTTTTTGTTTGTAAACCATTATAATTAACTTGTACGCTTTTCTTGAATGAACTATTTGTATTTGTATTTCTTCCGGTGGGTGTCATAAGAGGCGACTAATTGTATTGGGGCTATTAAGGGATTTTTGGGCGATGCGGTTGGAGACCCATCACCAACAACCTTTATTTTACCATCTTTTCCCCACTCAACTTTCCAAAAGTGGCTGAGGAACTTCCCTTAACATTCCTTAGCTCTGGCTACCCCTTCTAGGGATTTACAGCCGTGAGAATAAGTATATGTATGTATGTATTATTTATTTCTTTTTAATCGATTGCAAAAAATTGAGAAGTTCTTAATTAGCCTGAATATTGCCTTTTTTTTATTTTATTACTTCATTCATTTACGGATTTTAACTTTTTTTTTATAATTGACACTATAGTTATTCTATATGAATTAATATTAGCAGTTTAGAATAGCATTAAGCCCTTTCCTCCCATGGGTGTCGTACTAGGTGACTAAAGGTATTGGTGTTCTTTAAGTGACTGCTAGACAAAGTGGCTTAAGATCCTTTAGTAACCATTACTCAACTTAAAAAATGGCTAAGGTTTTATTTTATTTTATTAAACATATTTTCAAATACACAAACATACGTATACTCACGGCCATAAATCCCAAAAATGGGTAGCTAGACCTTCAGAGCTATAAACTCCTCAGCCACCATACTTACTTACTTACTTATACTCACGCCCATTATTCCCATTGGGGTAGGCAGAGACTATCGATCGCCACTTAGTACGATCTTGACAAACCTCTCTTGCTTATTTATAGCCACCATATGGATGAAAATAGGGAAGAAGATGGTAGAAATAAAGTATCGTTCGCAAACGGCCTCCTAGTCTGAAAATAAGTTTATAACTATTGTTTTTACTCTTAAGTGATAAGGCGTGTATACCCTAAACATTTTATTTTTATTTAATTGGCCTAGACCTCGCTTTTATAACATACCCTTTTTATATTTTAAATCGATAAAGGACATCAAACTAAACAACTTTGCCCATGGAATGCCTATCTAAAATAATGTAATTTTCAAAAAAATATAATAATTAAAAATTGTCGTACCTAGTTCAAACTGAGAATGTATAGAATGAGAATCTTTGCTTCAGTGAAAATAAGAAATAAAAAAAAAACATTTGATCTATGCTTTTCGCTCTGTAAACAAAAATATAACTTCTTTCGGTATTTTCCAGTTGTATTGATCGTCGTTGAAAAATAATATCATGAAAATAAACCGGTAAGCGAGCGATTGAACTGGAAAATACCGAAAGAGGTTATGTTTTTGTTTACACCATAGATCAAATGTTTTTTTTTATTTCTTATTTTCACTGAAGCAAAGAATCAAGTTCTATATATTCTCAGTTTGAACTAGGTACGACAATTTTTGATTATCATTTTTTTTTTTAAATTACAATATTTTAGATAGGCATTCCATAGGCAAAGTTGTTTAGTTTGATGTCCTTTATCGATTTATAATATAAAAAGGGTATGTTATAAAAGCGAGGTTTAGGCCAATTGACTAAAAATTCTCCACTTGTATGACTGAAATAATAAAACTGATTTTGCCGCAAAACAATTTTATCAAGAGTATAATATAATGTAGTGAACAGTAATTTATTTTTTTATTCAAAATCATTAAAAGAATGTAAAGTAATGGTAACTAACTGGTTAAAAACTCTTAATCATGAAGAAACTGAAAAGCTACTATTATAAATTGCTACATTATATTGTATACTATTATATAATATATAATATAGACAATTTATATATAGACATATTATGTCTATATAATAAATAATGAAACAAGATAAAAAGAAGATCAAATAAAAGATATAAATATAATTTTCGTAAAAATAATAATTGTTTAACTATTTTTAGTCAACAGTCTCAGTGGTCTAATCAACCACAAACCACAGCCCGGCCATATTATGTTAATCGTAGAGTTTAAAATGGCTTGTAACTGACAGTGGATGACCAGCCTCTTAAGTTTGAACGGCTGGGTATTGTTTGATTTAGTACAATATAGATAAGATTCATTTTTTTTCGGTTTCCAATCTACCGTCACACAAAAATAGTTGTCAACAATTACTTTTTTATAAGACACTATAGTTTTTACATACATACATACATATACTCACTCACTTATTATTACCATCTTTTCCCCAATCAACTTCCGAAAGTGGCTGAGGAATTTCTCATTCCAAAGCTCTGGCTACCCCGTAAGGGATTTATAGCCGTGAGTAGTATATGTATGTATGTAAAACAATAGATGTTGTTTGTTATACTCAAATATATCGGGAGCTACGCACTAAATACTATTAGCTACTTGAACATAATATTATTGTTTCATACAAAGGTCAAGAAGTCACTATTTTATTGATTATTAAAAATATATCTTAAGCAGTTATCAGACTGTCGGCGTGTAAATATTGTTTCAATTCGGTACAAAAAAACCTGTTTTCAATTTTACATACAAATTCTTATGGCCATAAATCCCAAAAAGGGGTAGCCAGGGATTTAGAGATAGAAACTCGACAGACACATTATGAAGGTATTAGGGGACAAGGTAGTAGATGGTTGGTGAAGAGCCTCTAACCACATCCCAAAACATACATACATATACTCACGGCTATAAATCCCTTAACAGGGTAGCCAGAGATTTGGAATGAAATATTCCTTAGCCACGTCTGGAAGTTGATTGGGGAAAAGATGGTAATAATAAATGTTTTTGGTGACGGGTCTCCAATCACATCGCCCAAAAATCACTTAAAAAGCCCCTATACCCTTAGTCGCCTCTTACGATCACCCACGGGTAGAACTGGGGTAGTGTTATTCTAAGCCAACACTATACAGCAGAAAAACAACTTAAAAAAGCCTCTTACCGTTAATCGCCTCTTACAACGCCTGAAGGTAGAAAGGGATAGTGCTAGTGATAGGTGTGCGTAATTTTGACAACTCAGTTATGTCTATTGCTCCCACATTTTATCGAAAAAACTAAGTTAAAAGTGGTACAAACCCTTGAAAAGTACTTTGATAGGAAAAACATAACCCTGAAGAACATATTCATAACATCGGCGTCACTTGAACACTTCATATGAAAGATAAACCAGCAGGAGAAACCTAAACAAGAACCAAAATTCCACTCACACATAGGAGAAATTCGAATTGGAAGAAAGTTGCCGTATCCACCTAGCTATATGCAGTGAACTCCTCCTATGTCACCGAGAGATTTTGGTTCAACACCAAATCTAAATGAAGAAGAAGAAGAAGAAAAAACTTTTATTTGTTGCCAGTCGCACATACACATGTAAATATTTTTACAAAATAAATGAAGGAAAAAAACATTTAACAATAAAAACAGTGTTGATCTTACATAATGCGCGAAAACAACAAAATGGCGTCTGATTCAGCGTTGTCGTTGTGAGTTTTACCACACAACACTGATTTTCAGTCAGCGCCAGACTTGTAGTGACACACGGACCATACATTTAAATGAAGAGAACACTACCGAAAACGCACTCGTATACAGAAGCGCGAAGCGCCCTCGTTGTGCTTGGGGCGACGCAGAGCTGAACTTTGAAGGCTACATAAAGGATTTTAAACAATGGAATTAATTATTAGAATGGAATTGGAGTTATTGGAATTAATGACTCCACAAATCCGTGCAACCAAAACGACGGTGTTGTGGTATACATTGTGAACAATTTGGCAATTCGTATCCCTCCTCGATCCCATGTCACTCCGTATTTGGACGACGCTAGACTATTGAAAATGCAGTCACGTAGGAAACTACATCTTGCAACGCTGTTGTTCGGTGTAGTAAAGTTTGAAACTCCAAGATATTTATTTAATAAATTTCAATGGTCCAAGAGTAACTACCATTTTAAAAGCAGAGCTATCTTACCAATGCACCGCACGGCAGCGTTTCGAGGCAGTTTCAGGTTTGCGGCGTCTAAGTGCTGGAATGACCTTCCCCCACCTATCCAAAATGCTCCCAGTAAGTACACTTTTAAGCGAAAGCTTAAAAACTACTTGCTGGTTAAGCACAATCCTTCATTTATTCCAGCACGTCCTTGTTAACAATTATTTATTTATTACCAAATCTGTTCTTGTATTTTATTAAACTTTCTTTGTTTATTTATTTTTTCCTTTTATTAAGTAAGTACTACAACATATTGATAATTAAAGTTTACTATAACTATTATTTATTTATTAATCTTTATTAACATAACTGTTTTTACAGTTTGTCTGCAGGTGGAGTCTCTTATGTATTTATATTTATGTATTATGTATGAATATTTTTAGTATATAATTATATGTGTAGTTTTTATACAATAATTTAGTAACGCGGTACTTTCTACTGCTATTATTTATACGAGTATGTTATAAGTTTTCTGTTTCATTATGACATTGTGACGTCTTTTCTTTTATATTTTTATTTTGGGGCTGACTGAAAATCAGTGTTGTGGGGTATTCATTTACTTCACAACGATAATGCTGAGGCAGCTTCCAAATTCGTTGCTACTACGCAGGTTATACGGCTATAGTTTTTTTTTCTGTTATATCTTGGAATTAGTGTGTATGATATTGTCTTTTTATTATTATTTTTCTATGTGTTTGTATTTACTTATTTTTGTGCTGTGTCTTCCTTTATACGTGTGTAGCAGCGAATAAATGTTTTTCTTCTTCTTCTTCTTCTTCTTCTAAATGTAGTGGTCGAAGAACCTAACTTTGATGAGGCTAGCTGCTTATTGATTAAAACTGGAGCTGAAACTGCTATTTTAGAATTTTATAGATCTTGGTGCTTTACAGACACTAATAAATTTTTAGATTCTTTACATAATAATCTAGCAAATCTTTCCAACTATCCGACCATCATAATAACAGGCGACATCAATATCAATATAGCACAAGATACGCTCAACCCAAATAGTGATGAGTTACTAGTTTTCTGGCCTCACACGGTCTACTGCCGGCACACTATCTCCCCACGCATAACAAAGCATGTCTAGATCACGTGATACTGAAGACCACATACCCCGCGAAAACTCTTGTCCTGCAATCCGCTATTACCGATCATGATGTAGTTCTCCTGGCTCTCTCTTCAACAAAACGTGAATATTCTTCCAGAATGAGGAAAACTATAGACTATGAGAAACTAAATTCGATGATGCATCAAATTGACTTAAATCCTGTTTTCCTGTGTACTGACCCAAATGTTACTCTTTCATACCTTGTAAATAACGTCCAGATTGCAGTTGTTAAGGCCACAAAAGTGGTCTCTGTTCCTCATCGCCTAAGGGTGATCAAGCTTTGGGTCACAACTGGGTTACTGAGATGAGTGAGAAATAGAGACACTATGCATAAAAAAATGAAACCAAACCAGAACGACAGTATTCTTGCTACAACTTTTAAGAGGTATCGTGGTTTTTGCAATTCTATTTTGAAGAAGGCAAAGGAGGATTATGAAAGAAAGGAGTTGACAGACGCAAAAACTAATACCAAACGTCTATGGCGTGTCATTGGGGAAGTAGCAGGTATAATAAAACAAATTAATCGGCTATAGAACTGCTAAATTGTGAAAATAGCCCCTCCCAGTCCGTCGAAAAAGTCAATGATTTCTTTGTCAGTGTAGCCAGCCAAATTGCCGAAAACTTGGTCTGAAATCAATAAAAAGACCCAAAAAGATAGTACACCCACGGGATTCCTTTGTCCTACTTGATACCGATTATACCGAGGTTGGAAAGGTCATCGATTTTTTAAAGGTGGATTGTGCTGTGGGGTGGGACGGTATATCTCCCCGAATAATTAAGCGTTTTAAAACTATAACGATCCCTTCTCTCTCTCATTGGTGGAATCACTAGCCCTCCTCTACCTGTTATATACGGAGTCCCCCAAGGAAGTATACTGGGGCCGTTGCTCTTCTTAATCTTTATAAATGATTTGTGCGATATTGAAGTCAACTAGTGTCTTTCGCGGACGATACCGTCATAACTTTTACTGGTGCCTCTTTGGACGTAGTTTACAATGCTGCTCAAATTGGATTCAATAAGGTCTTAAATTGGCTATCTAAAAATAGACTCTCACTGAATTCGTCAAAGACCAAGTACATGACCTTCTCAATCACAGATAAAACCCAACCACCTCCGGATACCTACGCGATCCGTGCTGATTGTTTTCATAGTTATTTGTCCATCAATTGCTCATGTCCCTGTATTGAGAGGGTCAAAGTAATTCGCTACCTTGGCATTAAAATAACCTACAAACTCAGCTTCTCACACCATATATCCCATCTTGCCTCTAGGGTAAAGAAACTTATGTATGTCTTTGGCAAGCTCCGCAAAGTCACTGATCAAGACCTCCGTAAGGCTATTTACTTGGCGCTATGTCAATCTATTCTGACATACTGTATCTCCTCATGGGGAGGTGCCGCCAAAACTTCTCTTATTACCTTGGAACGCGCCCAAAGAGCTGTCCTAAAGATAATCAACTTTACACCTAGAATGTTCCCTATTTACGAACTGTACCAAAATTGTGGATTACGTTCGTCAACTCTTCATACTCCAGATAATTATTAAACAACACTCCATAACATCTCCTCAGCTACCTCTCACCCCTCGGTGCTCTCGATACCCCCTTCTTGCACCCCTTATTCGACTTAAAACTCATATCTCCAATCGTTACTTTTGTTTCTTGGGTCCATTCCTGTACAACAAAGTAAATCGAGAATTTTCGTGTGCCGAACTATCCTCGTTTAATTATAAAAAAAAGTATCAGACTGGCTCAAAACTAAGAGCTACGATGGATGAATCAGAGTTACTTCTAACCTACATTAGATGAATCGCGCACAAAAGCTCAATAACCCATATAACCTCTCCTCGCACACGCACACATACACGCACGCGGCTCACATACACACTCACAGTCACACACAGATACACACACACACACATACACACACACACACACATACTATTTTACTAGAGGACAACACGATTTGTATTAGTTAACGAAAAAATAAAATTTTGTAATATTAATGTCCATACCACAGGTTTGACCTATTATGGCATCAATGTTCACCTATGTGTATACTACCTTCCCTCAAATGTAAATCCAATTATTTTATAGTGCTCTAGCTATGAATGTATTAGGTTTTAATTGTAAATCAAGATTATTATTATTATTGGGAATTTGTGCTGGAACCGACACGCTAAAGAAATCCAACCGCCTCAAGTTGGTAGCGAGGCTGGTTGGAATTAACCCGTTGGCGGACAAAACAATTCGGATAAGTTCTGTCGAGGTTACAATCCACATGTCGGTGATCTCGCGAGCCAGATCGAGATTCTTCCGGCGCTTCTCGGTTTCGGCTTTCACGAGACCCTCGTCATGTGGAATAGTGACATCCACTAGAAACACCCTCGACTGCGACCGATCTCGTACCACGATATCAGGCTTATTTGCTAGAATAGTCCTGTCCGTGATAACGGATCGGTCCCAATAGATTTTGGCACGGTTGTTTTCTAGGATTGGCTCCGGCAGATACTTGTAATACGGCAGCCTCTGTTGCAAGAGTCCGTATTTCAGAGCGAGCTCCTGATGTAGGATTTTGGCTGCTTCGTTGTGTCAGTGCAAGTACTCAGTGTTAGCAAGAGCCGAACAACCGGAAATAACATGCCTGAGTGACTCTCCTGGACGGCTACATGCTCGACAGATGTCTGTGGTACCGTCCTTTAGGATGTATTTCCGATAGTTCCGCGTCTTGATAACCTGGTCTTGTATTGCGCGGACAAAACCTTCGGTTTCCCCAAAGAGGTCCCCGAAACGCAGCCAATGCAGGGAGGCTTTACGGTCCACGAAATGTTCGTGAAGTACCTTGTAAAACCTCCCGTGCAGCTCCTTCTCTTTCCATACGGACTTCCGATGAGAGGTGCTAAGTACCTCCAGGGTTCGCTAATCCTGTGAGGCGTTGGCCTCCGGATAAGGGAGTCAGTCATTTATCACTAGCGACCACCTCTCCCCGAATACTATCATCCGTCATCGTCAAAAAAATAGTTTCTGAGGTTGCATACCTCGCGGTTGTGCTTGGTTTTGACACTCAAGAGGCCTCGAACACCACACTTCCGCGGGATATACAATCTCATACCCGACGATCTAAAAAAAAAAAAAAAAACTTCTTTATTTACTAAAAATACAAATTTACAATTTAAGTTTACATTTGCCCTCGCACTAGGCTAAGCCTGTATCGCGAGGACCAATTTTACTTAACACATATAAAGTTTAAATTTAATAAAAATTAAAAACTATATTACAAATTTTAAAAAGGTTTTAAAACAAAATAAAAAGTTATAATTATAAGGTAAAACGTCATGCAGCTGTGCTATGTGTGTACGTGTGTGTGAGAGCGTATGAATGTGTGCGTGAGAGCGTATGTATGTGTGTGTGAGAGGGTATGTATGTGTGTGTGAGAGCGTATGTGTGTATGTGAGAAAAGGTTTAACTTGTTACTTTCAGCAGTGCCTCGCAGTCCTCGTAGCTCATGTCCAATAAAATTTTAAAAACTACTTTCTTACATTCATAAGCGCTTCCGCTTACCACAGTGTCCGTCAGTTTGGACAGTTTATTATAAATGAAGGGTGATAGAAACCTAAGGAAGCGTTGGCCAAAGGATGTATTCATTCTCGGGACAGTTACACTAAAGACGCGCTTCTTGCTGTTAAACTGTGATGTAATTGTTTTGTTGAATTCCCTGAATGAATACATTGCCAGTCTTAAAACAAATAATTTGCGCACGCTTAGAACATTTGCTTCCATATACAGTTGCATTGTGGAGAATCTTCGAGGCTTACCTAAACAGGTCTTAAGGACTGCTCTCTGTGCTCTCTCCAAAATAATCATGTTAGAAGCCACACTCCCTCCCCATGCCAAAATGCAGTAGTCAAGTACAGACTGGCAAAGAGCCGCATAGACCATCTTGATTGTATCTCCATCGGCGAATTCACGTAAGCGTCTCATAGCATGGACCAATTTACGGGTTCGGGACGCAGTGCAACTTATGTGGAGTTTAAAGTTTAGATTCTCGTCAACAATCACACCAAGGTATTTGTAGCTAGGGGTCCTTACAAGACTCTCACACGAACACGATGTCGTTGGGTTATTGCGATATCGAGGACAGGACGTATCATGCGCTTTGATGGGCATCAAAGCACTGGGGGGAGCTGATGCCTTTGTTTTATGGAAGCAAATGTATTGAGTTTTGGCTATGTTTAAAGTGAGTAAGTTAATGTGAAGCCAGTTTGTGATAATAGTCAAGCCCTGTTGCGCTAAGTCTCTAACATCAGGCCAGGATTTTCCGCTGAAGATAAGAGCTGTGTCATCGGCGTAACATATGAGGTCAGCATTGGGTAAACCATTTAATGTGATATCGTTCACGTAAATAAGGAACAAAGTTGGGCCCAGGATGCTTCCCTGTGGAACACCGAAAGTGACAGTTCTTTCGTAGCTTCTATGACCATTGATATCAACAAACTGACTCCTGGAACTAAGGTAGCTTGTGAACCAATCTAAGGCCACACCCCTCACACCTATCGATTCCATTTTTTTGAGCAAAATTTGGATCGAGACAGTGTCGAATGCCTTAGCTAGGTCTAAGAAGATGCCCAGACATTTTAGTCCACAATCGAGGCTTCTAGACACTGTATCGATCAAAAGATTTACAGCATGTTGGGTTGATTTCCCCTGGCGAAAGCCGAATTGCTTATTGTGTAATAGACTATTGTTTTCCAAAAAACGTACTAACCTACTGTTTATTATACGCTCTAGAAGTTTAGAGCAAGCTGTGAGAAGGGATATGGGTCTGTAGTTATTAAGAACATCCTTAGGACCACCCTTGTGGATTGGCTTCACCAGAGCCTTTTTCCAGAGAAAATCTCGGATGATGCATTCGATGAGAGGCCATCATCGTGCGGGGTCGTCTGTCCAGAGCGTCAAGTTCGGTTTAAGTCCATCTGAGCATGCCGAATGTGTACATCAGTACAGGCATCACCCAGGAGTTAATGGCTCGGATTTTATTAACGCCTGACAAGTAGCTATTAGGCACACTTTTCAGGCGTTCATAAAACTCCTCGCAAACACCCTGTTTCACGTCTGCCACCTTCACATCAATGGTTTGTGACATGCCCAGATACCGGTATGTTTCAGCCTCGGAGAGTGCCCTCAAATGATTGGTGCCAACATCGACACCATCAGAGTGCACGACATGCCCCCCTCTACATGGATGACTGCACACTTATCAACCCCGAGCCCCATCTTGACGGAACTACTGAAATCATTAGTGATTGTCAGCAGCTTCGCCAATCTGTCAGCTGTGGAGGTGTAAAGCTTCAGGTCATCCATATAAAGGAAATGAGGCATGCGTGGTCCGCCTCTCTGAAACTGAAAGCCTGTCCCCGAATTCTCCAAGAGTGAACTTAGAGGATTGAGGGCCAAGCAAAACCAAACTGGACTCAGGCAATCGCCCTGGAAAATCCCTCGCCTTACATCAATTTGGTCATCCGCGTCCGTCATCCGCTGACCGTCTTAACTCAGATTCGTTCTCCAGCACCCCATACACTCTCCGAGGAAGTGTCGAACTGTACTATCAAATTTGTACAGCTCGAGGACCCTCATGAGCCATGTATGAGGTACCGGATCGAACGCCTTCCTGTAGTCTATCCAGCCAGCGGAGAAGTTCCGACGGTTGCGTTTGACCAGTTGGCCTACGACCGCATCGATGAGGAGCAGCTCCTTGCTACCGCGACTAACGCCCCTACATCCGTTCTGAGCTCCAGAGTTCACATTGTTATCAACAATGTGTTGAGTAATCTTAGAGCTCAGAACGGATTTCAAGGTCTTGTAAATTGTACAAAGACAAGTTATGGGGCGGTATTGTAATGGATCCGCGGTAGCATCGCTCTTTGGAGCTAAATGAGTGACCCCAGTAGTTAAAAAGTTTGGGAGCGTCCCGCTCTCGAGGGCACTTTGGAACTGACGGGCGAGAGTAGCGTGACAGCGCGTGAACCCCTTCAACCAGTAATGGTGCAATCCGTCCGGCCCTGGACTTTTCCAGTTCGGGGCCTTGCGGATCGCAGCCACCACATCCTCGTCAGGTATGTTGACGGGGTTCATGGGCGCTATGGGATCGCACGCTCCCTCGACCGCCTCGAACCATCGGCCCTCATCGTGATTAACAGGCAGCGACGCCCACGCCAAAAGGCAACTACATCTGCTTTTTCCGGTCGCTGACCCGTAGAAACCAAATCAGGACGCTCCAAAGTTCTATAGAACTTTTTCTGGTCACTCATAAAGAGACGATTCTGTTGGTACCTCTTTACCCTTTCAGAATATCGCCTAATTCGCTTGCCCCAAGCAGCGATCTTCTGCTTCAGATCATCGATGCGCTCCACAAGTCTCATGGAAACTCCATCGAGTTGTCAAAGACATTCTCGCCGGGGAATGCCTCCCTGACGAAGCGCACCACCCTCAGTCTATTGTTGCCTGATCTGAAGCTGGTCAGTTTGCCGATGAGGACCCTAGCCTTTGTGATGCGGCTTTCAATCCGCCTCTTTCAGGCTGGTATAGTTTTAGTCCTGGGACTGGTACTGTCAGCCTGGCGGGAGCCACCAGCTCTTGTTGGCGGCATCCTGACGCCGACAAATTGACAAACCGTCATTGCGGCGCCAAAGAGAATTGAATCCGTATCCGAGAGGTCCATACTGCTCTCTAAACATGAGGGCAGTATGTTATTAACGGCCTCAACGACATCCCGAACCTTGATGCTGAGAGGAACTCGGGGCAGCTTCGGCCTCCTTTCGAGAGGCACTTGGCAATATTCCAGGATCGTCTCTTCGAGTGCGCTCCTCACCTCGCGGGACAGGAGGGACAACCTACAAGGGTGGCTCTTCGTCCAGCGAGCGGAGGAACAGCCTCGCGTCGCAATTGTTCGAGTTCGGTAGTGGTAAAAAGTTCTGAGCGCTGTATGTACCGAACTCGATCCGCCAGGTTTTGTTCTGTGATGGTCCGTCCAGTAATTGAACTAGAGGCCCTAAGATAGGCCCGCATGGCATTTTTATTCATTTCGGCCGTCCATGCCATGCGGCGCCTTGTTCCACCAGCGGCGGGCACCGCCTGCTGGGACTGAGTTGCCCCAGTCCTAACCGATGCCAAGCCATCTGGTGGCTGAAGTGGTCGAGCAGACCGGCCAGGTGGTCGGGCCGGTCTGCCGCGGCTGGCGTCCAGCCCCAGCTCCAGACGTGCCCCTTCGATAACCCAAGGGAAGCGGCCCTATATGCTCATCATTACCTCTTGTGTTCATTTGTATGATGAGCAAAGATTCACACGGGGTTTCACTCACTTGCCCCGGGGAGACCGTTGTTACCCTATTTTGCGCTGGGACCAGTTTGTAGACACGGTCAACACCTACAAACTCAAGCGCTGACTAGTTGCACTGCTGGAATGATGACCATATCATCTCGCCGCCATTCCAACAACGGGCGGTGGGGTCGTCACATCCCTACGGCTTATTATATTATTATTATATTCTAAGCCGGCACTAAACGGCTTATTACTGCTGTTATATGTTAAATATTCTCTGTGTTTTTTTTGGTAGAACCGCTAAAGCCTACACCTTTGTGAGTTAACCAATTTTGATAACGATGAGGGAAACTTCGTGAGGATCTTCATGGCCAAGAATTACTTACATGGCAGTTATACTATCTACCACGTAAATATGCTCCGGGGTAATGCTGCAAAAATGGGTTCCTATTTTTAACAATAGGTTATACAATATTATTCTCAGAAAATTCGAATTCATAATCTAACTAGTGCGTAAAACCCAAATTAAATACAAAGAACTTAACTTTAAAGGAAAATATCTTAAGTATAAGTGTCGCTAGTATTAGATAAACGCTTTAAAACCGCTGCAATGCTGCACGTTCAACATTTGATCAAACATGGCCAAATTCATGTTATTAAATAAATCGGATCCCCATTGTTAACCACTTTAAAAGCCACTGTTCTTTTACTTCTGATTCATTTGCCAGTCAGAGAGCAAAAATGTTGCCCAAATTACTATGTTTTACAATAATTTCCTTAGGCTTGGTTCACTCAAACGATTTGAAAATTGGTGTCGTCACAAACCATTCCAAGTTGTGTCTTAGCCGATATATTGCTGCAGATCCTTTTATATGGAAAAGATCGAGTGATATAGTTGCATTGGCTGGCGAGAACCAGTTAATAAGTGCTGTAGTTGTAACTGATTTACGCAGAGCAAAAGATGGACATGCTTTTATAAGAGAAGGTGGAGTCGGGACTGGGAATGTCACTATCGCCTTAAAAAGCCCATCAATGTTCAGAGGTTACGAATTTGATATACAAGTTTATGCTGAACCAGCTCATTCAATGTATCACAAGAAAGGAGGCCCGAATCAAGTGAGTGATCCGGTATATGAAAATAAAGATATTTCGAGTGAATCAATACCCACAAAGTACCAATATCCAAGCACCAATGAAGCGATAAAATCGAAGTATGATACTACAAGTGATGTTAATGAACCGATAAATTCGAGGTACGAAATTAAAAGCGATACTAGTGAACCGATGAATTCTAAGTACCACAGTAAAGGTGGCTCTAGTGAACCGATAAGTTCAAGGTTCCCAAATCTAGATGGATCTCGTCAAGCGATATTTTACAGGTACCAAAGTAAGGGCGATGATAGTAAAGCGATAAGCTCAAGGTACCAAAGTCAGGGTTATTCAAGTGAAGTTAATTCAAGATACCAAGGTAATGATGGGAGCAATGAAACGACTGCAATGTTTGCTGAAACTGAATAACTTGGGACCTGGAATCATTGGTAGTGTCAATGATGATGCGCTTGTTAATTTGTATGTAAATGTATATTTTCTATTTATTTTTTTATTATTTATTAAACATAAAAATAGTTTGCATTTAGTCTTGGTTGTTGTGAATGTTTCATTCCATTCTTTTTTTGCGTAACATTAGTAGTGCAGTTGGAGTTTTTTATAGACTTGCTACAATGTTTGATCATATTATTATTTTTGTAAATTTGTTTTTGATGTGCAATAAATAGTTATTCTATTCTATTCTACATCTAAGGAAGCAAATAATTTAATGTGAAAATTGAATATCTAATCTTACAATGAATGTTGTTTAATTAAGAATAATCTAACTTATCCTTGATGATGTGAAACTTTTAAAATAAAAAACTTGTTTCGCTGATTATTGTTGCCTTAAAATATCATCATCATCAATACCATCTATCATAACTAACAAACATCATTGACCACTCCCAAAGTTCTAAATAAAACAGAACTCACAGTCATAAAAGCCAAAGTGAGCCTACCCCAATGGAAATAATGGGCGTGAGTATAAGTAAGTACGCACTATTAAAAAACCGGCGAAGTGCGAGTAGGTTCGCACAAGAAGGTTTTTTTTTAATTTTATTTGGTCTACCAACTGGATTACATTACAAACAAATATGTTACAAATTATAAACAAAATCCTACTAAGGGTAAACAAAGTATGCCTTTATGAGCTGCAATTAATTGAGCTACAATTTTCTTTTTTAAATCTTTTTGTTCATGAAAACCTCATGTGGGGATTATTACTAATAAATAAAGAATAAAAATAAAATAAATAAACGACACGGTAGCTCAATTGGCAGAGCGTCGGGTGCGTATACCCAAGGTCGCGGGTTCGATTCCCGCCTGTGTCGAAATTTTTCTTTCCTTTATTTATTACAATTTTCTTATTTAATTTTTAATCCTGTGTAATATCAATATCTTCAATTTATTGCTGTGTAGTGTCGGCTTAGAATAGCACTACCCCATTTCTTCCGGTGGGTGTACGTAAGAGGCAACTAACGGTATTGGGGTTTTTGAGGGATTTTTGGGCGATGCGGTTAGAGACCCATTACCAACAACCTTTATTTCACGATCTTTTCCCCACGCACCTTCCAAATGTGGCTGAGGAATTTCTAATTCCTTAGCTCTGGCTACCCCTTCTAGGGATTTATAGCCGTGAGTATATGTATGTATGTAATTTCTTATCCCAAAGCCCCCTAAGTAGCAAAGCGATCCCATCGTTTACGCCGTCTATTCCGAAGGGGTGGCAGAAGTAAGTACCTATTCTTCTAAACACAGCGTATCTTTTTAGTCACCTGAAACCACGTAAGGAGCAATCCTATTGCCACTTTTAGCGAATAAATTGTCTCTTGTAAATCTAAAAAAAAATTTCTGTTGTCCTCCCACGCCGTTATTAAAGAGCATATTTTTTGTAAAATGTAGTAGTGATTAAAGAGTTTTCTATTCTAAGCTATATCCTTTTAGAAAAGACACATTGCCGTTAGCCAGGTTCAGGATTTGAACCCATATTTTTTTTAATGTGATACATTTCTCTTTTTACTGTAGCACAGTCTCACCAAGTCTCTATGAATCATGAACGTAATCGATGTGTTTCAAAATAAAATATTGAAGGAGCTACTTATTTTTTTTTACAATAAGCGCTTGGTCATCCGGTAGTAATTCAGGGCACAATATTATAACATTTTATAAAATGATTTCACTCTTTTCAGCTATTACAATTTAAAAACTAACGAAATCAAAGCCAAAGGTCTAATATGACACGTGAGGAAGATTAAGAAACAATTAAACAAAATCTTACCGAACCGTTTAGCACGTAAAGCTCACATTCTACCAAATTGGTTTTACTTGTTCCAAACTTGTTATTCATCTCACGGCCCCGTTTCGCGAGAGTGAATCTTATTCTTTTTCCCGCTCAAATAAAAACTTTCCCGCCACATAAAACTGTATGAGTCTGTCCCAATATGCGATGACTTCCAATCTCCATGTACCGACCCAACCCTGAAAATTACTTTCCTTCTTCATCCACGAAATTGAATTAAAATGAGAAGCAAACGAGTTAACGGAAAAGGGTTGGTCGCCATTTTGTTTTCTTTAGTTTTGCATCAAAGTTTTTCGTTTTATGCAATTTTCCAGCAAAATGGTTTGTGGCAAGTTGAATTAGATACTGTTTAGTTTTTGTTTTTTCTTTTCAGTTTTCTCCGGGGAATTTCCTTGTTGAGAATTGTTTTGCAGTGAAACCAGTTTTTAACTTTCTTGTTCCTAATTCAAAACATTTAGTGTGGACTTTATGTTGAACTTGAAATTACATTAGTTCACATGCATTAAGAACTCTCATAGTTCAGTGGAGGAATAGAATAGTTTACATGTTGCACTAATATTTGAAAATTTGAGTACCTTAAATTCGATTACTAACTTAATAGAGTATAGGGGCTTTTAAAGAGGTTTTTGGGTGTTGTATGTGACTGGGGACCAATCACCTTTTCCCCACTCAAAGTCCAAATGTGACAGGAATAAATTTATGTCTGTAGCTCTGGCTACCCTGTTTTGGAGTTTATAGCCTGAAGTATAATAATATGCATGTATGTACGTATATATGGTTATTAGTCAAAAATGCTGTGTAGTGTCGGCTTAGAAAAGCACTACCCCATTTCTCCGGTGGGTGTACGTAAGAGGCGACTAGCGGTATTGGGGCTATTGAGGGATATTTGGGCGATGCGGTTGGAGACCTATCACCAACAACCTTTATATCACCATCTTTTCCCCACGCAACTTCCAAAAGTGGCTGAGGAATTTCTAATTACTTAGCTCTGGCTACCCCTTCTCGGAATTTATAGCCGTGAGTATATGAGTATATGTATGTAGTCAAAAATATATAGCTATAAAGTTATAGATGGAAATATATTTTCACTCTATGTGGAAAGGATTGTATTTTTTTCTAAATTATAACGAACATCGGATAAAATCCTCACGATTCCAGAAGAAACATCTCATTAACGTTCGCAGTCTTAACTGTGACCATTAGCACAAGTCTCTTATTTCTTTTTCAATGTGAACTAAAATGGTTGCTTTGTACGAGAATTCCTTAAGACTGTCCGATAATAGAACATTAGAAATGTGATATTGTAATTTATGGTATGGGATATAATCCTGCAAATAAATGTTTTTTCTTTTGCATAAACATGGATGTTGAAAAAATAACCACCGATGACTAAAATTATTGAGTACTAACCGCTTACTAACCGTCATTTTTATTCATATAAAAAACTGAATAAGTAATTAAATTCTGGTTTATAAATTGCTATAGTATTGCTGTGTAGTGTCGACTTAGAATAGCACTACCCCATTTCTTCCGGTGGGTGTACGTATAAGGCGACTAACGGTATTGGGGCTTTTAAGGGATTTTTGGGCGATGCGGTTGGAGACCCATCACCTTTATTTCACCATCTTTTCCCCACGCACTTTCCAAAAGTGGCTGAGGAATTTTTAATTCCTTAGCTCTGGCTACCCCTTTCTTGGGATTTATAGCCGTGAGTTTATGTATGTATGTATGTATGTTTATAAACCTGCAGAATGTCATATCACAAAAAAACACTCTAGTTACACCAATTTAAAACTGTATTAGAAATCAACGTAACACTAAGAACACAATGTGAATAGATGTATTCATAGCAACCACTCTTTATACCTCTTTTCTTCACATTTTTTAATTATAAATTTTTATTATTATCAACAGAACACTTGACAGAAAGTTTGGTGGAACATAGAAGAAATCATACCGCGACGTAAAAATCAAGTTATGCCATTAAATGCAAAGGGAAGCTACTCGGAATTAAATTAAATTTGGTATCAAAGCGTCATTTTAGTATTTGTCGTTATACCTGCCACATGGCTACATAAATGAAAGATAAGAAGCATTTAATATCAAGAGTTCGATCTAGTATATAAACTAAAATAGCAAATTATCCTGACAATATTTCAAAGGAAACATTTAGAATTTTCTCTTACCTAAAAAAAAGCACATAAAAGTAATTATATGTAATAATAATCAGGATTTACCAACCGTGCCGTGGTCACGTGGTGCGTGGTGCCGTGGTCACGGGCTGACTCGGCACGGCACCAGTAGGTGTGGCGAAACGTCGGGCAAACATATGCTGAGCCAAGACCTTTTTGGTATCATTAAATGTTGTATCTAATTGTTAAATACTGTTTGTAATTTTGTTTTTAATACCAAATAAGCATTTTACTTACTTACTTACTTACTTACTATAAGTGATTTAAAATATTCGTTGGTAAATCCCGATTATTATTACATATAATGTCTACAAAACGCGAGAGTTTAAAACGTGTATTACATAAAAGTAAATCAAGATAATTGCGAGCATGAGGAATTCTGGATGTGACCATTTTAGGTCCCTTACTCGTTCAAATAACCGTTTAACAAGCGCTGATATCGCTACCTAGGAACATGAAATATTTAGATTTTTCCTGTCTTGATAAAATATTATTTTTCATCGTTATCTACTGAACGATACATCTCTTTTTTGAAACAAAAAGGTCTTTGTTACCCTTTTTTTAAAATTGATGATGTAATTGGAAAAAAATGTGTGAGATTCGTGAAAGATGATTTTGTGAAAATTGTATTGTGTATGTTATTGTTTAAGATGATATAGAAAAAGGGATGCTAGTAGGTTTGGGCACATAGCCCTCTCTCCCGTAGGTGTAGTAAGAGGCAACTTGAGGTATTAAGGCTTTTAAGTACTGATAAGAAATGGACGACTGACAATTTTATTCAAAGGTAGTTGTAAAAAAGTTTTAAAATGTTTAATTCTTAATTTGTATTGCAAACTGATGTTTTTGAAAAGTAACTATATTAAACCTTGTAATGTAATGCACATACGGAATCACGGTATCCCCTAACACAGGCTTTGTATAGCCTAACAGGGGGCCGAAAACATTGCTTAATAAAGAATATTTTGATTTGATTTTTGAAGTACTTGTCGGGCGATTTGGGTGGAGACCCACCATGAACCCTCTTTTATTTTACAATCTATTTAACAGACAACTTATATTTCACGAATGGTAATAAACCCAATATGTACTTACATATTTTTAGAGTTACATGTCAATGAAGTAAAACTGAAATTTATTACTAAGGCTTCGCTCTATGTCTGCCCATCTGCCATCAGGCTGTTACTCATGAACCGTTACAGTTACAGTTAGTACTTTTTTGTGTGCTGTTGATGTATTTCTCTTGCCGCTACAACTAATGCTGAAAAGCGGAATGAAATAAATATTTGAGGGGCTCTAATCCAACGAACGTAATGTTTGCTCATTTATACACGATATTGATTGCCGTGCAGTGTCGGCTTAGAACAACACTACCCCATTTCTACCCGTGGGTGATCATAAGAGGCGACTAAGGGTATAGGGGCTTTTTAAGTGATTACCATCTTTTCCCCAATCAACTTCCAAACGTGGGTGCGGAATATTTCATTCCAAATCTCTAGCTACCCTGTTAAGGGATTTATAGCCGTGAGTATATGTATGTATTGATAACGACATCAAATGGAAGCTGAAATTATCCAAAGATTGATGAGCTGTGACACTTAAAAAAAGATAAAAGAAATACTTTCACCTACATTAAATAAAAAATTGGCATTAAAATAAAACATCACACATACAAACACATCTCACGGCCATAAATCCCAAGAAGGGGTAGTCAGAGCTTTAGAGGTAAAAACCCTTCGGCAACATTTAGAAGTTGTACAGTTTTAGTTAGAAGCAGACAAGATGGTAGAAATAAAGTACCTACAATCTATATCTATTACAAAAAAAAGGATTGTAAACAAACCATTGCCGGGAATAAAATCGTAGATTTCATCAAGAAAATACTTCCATGACACTAGAATTTCACATCCGTCAATTATAAAACACATTCGTCGAATGATCCAGCTAAAAACTAAGTATTAATTGGAGATAAAACTTGCAAAACACAAAAAAAAATAAAAATTTGGTTACTTAATATTTTTTCCAATGCAAAAATTTGGGATGGGTATTGACATTAAATAGTAATGAAAGAATGACAGTAATCGATTACCGATTGATGAATCGATGTAAGAAGATCCAATATATCAAAATCGCAGTGAATAAAATGTATAACACTGTAAACTATTGTATTTTTAACAAAAATAATAATATGCATATTGATACACAAAACAAATTTATTACGTTTTAAGTTCAGAAATGGTTAGTGAGTATGTAGATTATACCTATTTTACTATTACATTTAAGTTTTATTTGGTTCGGGCCGATTCTGGTCTTTTTTTAGAAATGTCTTTTATTAATCGACTAAGGATTTTGCCGTGTAGTGTCGGCTTAGAATAACACTACCCCATTTCTACCCGTGGGTGATCGTAAGAGGCGACTAAGGGTCTAGGGGCTTTTTAAGTGATTTTTGGGCGATGTGGTTGGAGACCCGTCACCAAAAACATTTACTGTTACCATCTTTTCCCCTTTCAACTTCCAAAAGTGGCTGAGGAATTTCTCATTCCAAAGCTCTGGCTACCCCGTCAAGGAATTTATAGCCGAGAGTATATGTATGTATGTATGTAATCGACTAACGGCCCGTCCCGGCTTTGCACGGGTTGACACATTTAATTTACACATACAAAACATTTCGTTATTAAAGATAAGTCAGGTATGAATAATGTGATGCGTTTGGCATTAATATTGGCTGTCAGTCACTCGGGGAATTTAATCTGTCTTTTTAATTTTATACATAGGTGTAACTTCTAAGGTTTATTGTGGGATTGGGATTAGTTTAATTTTATTAAATACGTAAAAACGCCTGTTCTATATTTACGTATTTAATCATTTTATTTCTGTAGCAATTGCTCCGGAAAATCGCTATACTAATTTTTGCTCAAATGTGCTCTCATGTTAGTACGAAAAAAAAACGAATATTAAAAAAGGTTATAGACGATATGGCCGAAAAGCAAAATATCCAAGTACTACGTCTTCCTCCGTACCACTGCGAACTGAACCCAATAGAACTAATTTGGGCTCAAGTAAAGTCATATGTAGGACGGAACAATAAAACATTTAGAATGCCCGAGGTTAGGACTTTACTGGAAGAAGGTATAGCAAAAATTGGTGCAGCGCAGTGGACAGGATGTATAAGTCACGTTATAAAAGAAGAAAAAAAAATGAAGGACCTGGAAGGTTTAATTGATGCTGCGACGGATTCCATACAAGAAAAAATTATAATAAATGTTGGCGACTCTACGACCACTGATGATGAATCGGATATCGAAGACCTACCTGAGACAACCTAAATTATACATTAATACCTAAGTTATGTTTGCCTAAATTACTATATTAAATCCATTTTCAATGTAAATGACTGCCTCCATCTCGCGGTTAAGCGCTTGGTTTCAAGTACGGGGTCTTGGGTTCGATCCCCGAGGGGTGGTAACTTTACAAAGATTTGTAAGATTTAACCCAGTTTGGAAGGATATTGCAAAATTAAGATGATTCCGTGCTTCGGGCACGTTAAGCCGTCGGTACCGGCTACTATTACGGTAGTAGTCGTTAGCCTACCAACCCGCAATTGGCCAGCGTGGTGGATTATGGCCAAATCGCCCTATATAGGGTAGGCTCGAGCCCCGTGGTGGGGATATATATGGGCTGTGAGGAATTTAAATAGTAAATTATTTGGTAGCATTTAAAAAAAAAAATAATGTGAGTGTTAACGATACAGTAACTATTATTTCATACTTTTAACTGAAATTTTAAACATATCTTGGTTTTTTGTATTCGACTATCTTGAATAATTTTATAAGAAGTGTATGTACATCACACATTTACACAAATTAAATTATATATATATATATATAAAATATATATATAATTAAATTATATATATATATAATATATTTATATTATTTCAAAGTGAAAAGATAAATCTTTGTTTTTTGAACGTCAAAATTCAACTTAATGGTAATGGCGTAGGTATGTGACGACCCCACCGCCCGTTGTTGGAATGGCGTCGAGATGATATGTTCATCAGCTTGCCTTTCACTGTACTATCACAGTTCTATTCACCCCGCTGTGTATCAATCAACAAGTAATTTGTATTTTTACTTTAGTAAGAAAAACATTTCGATGCCATGATTTGGATATTTTTATGACCCTGCTAGTGTGCGAATGAGTTCGCCGTCTAGAGGTCGCAACAGTCTCTTCTCTGCATACCCCAATGTTAGCTAACGTGAGTATATGCATAAAAGTTATTATAGGGAACGAATGTGTGTTTTACATCTGTTTATAAGTATACGATTAAATTGGATCAAGAAATTTGCTTACAATTAGTAACGTATTCGATGTTTACGTCGCCGTCGATTATATTGGTTACAACACTAAAATACTAAAAGGTCATTGACGTTTCTTTGTTTACAACCCTATTTTTTCTAATTGATACAGACGGTATCGTTGTTGATGGGTCTCCAACCACATCGCCCAAAAATCACTTAAAAAATGGTAGAAATGGTAGTCACCTATTAAGACACCCGTGGGTAGAAAAGGGTAGCGTAGAGGTAGGGTAGATCATACTCAGTAAAGTAACTGTTTTGAGCAAAATAAGAATAATATTTAAAAATAATTGATACTGATATGCCATTAAACCAACATTTTCATATCTTTACCTTTAGTTGTACCTTCATTTTTATTGATTTGTTTCTTTCCTTGTATTGTTTCACTTTTAAAGTGTACCTCAGCAATGCATGTTTATTTATATATTATTCTTTTCTCTTTCTTATTTACATACATACATATACTCACGGCTATATTTCCCTAGAAGGAGTAGCCAGAGCTAAATAAATTCCTCAGCCACTTTTGGAAGTTGAGTGGGGAAAAGATGGTAAAATAAAGGTGTTTGGTGATGGGTCTCCAACCGCATCGCCCAAAAATCCCTTAAAAAGCCCCTATACCCTTAGTCGCCTCTTACGATCACCCACGGGTAGAAATGGGGTAGTGTTATTCTAAGCCGACACTACACGGCAAATTTCTTTATATAATAATCCAATATCACTATGTCGTGAAATATATTAGTAAATAAATAAAGCACCTTGTGTTGTTCCCAGTCAAATTAGCGTTTACAATCTTCCCCGAAGTGACGTGCGTCGGGTACGTCATTTCGGGGAACGAAATGACGTACCCGACGTCACTCACGAAGGGTTTAGTTGAGATAGTATTGACCTCTTCTATCATATCGTCAGTCGTAAAACATGTTGTTATCATAAATTCTTAAGGGATGCGTTTTATTGTTCATAAAAATAACAAAACAAAATATCGGGACATAAAACCAGATTTGTCATGTAATTATTTGTAGGAATCTTCTATATGGATGTGGACCAGTTTGCACTCCGGCATAATACGTATCGCAAGTTCGACTACCGGGTAAAAAATTTTGCAGTTATCAGACAATATATAGGCTTTTCGCTTAGTTGTAAAGTACATTATGTATTACAATCGGGTTTGACCGATGTATATATACATATACATACATATACTCCCGGCTATAAATCCCTAAGAGCGGTAGCCAGAGCTTTAAAAGTTGTTTAAAAATTTAAAAGTTGATAGCAGACAAGATGGTAAAAATAAAATATCTATGGTGATGTATTTTCAACCACATCACCCATAAACCCTTAAAAAAGCTTCTGACCCTTGACCAATGAATATTTTATGAAATCATTGACGTGATATTTTTGTCCGACGTTACGGTAGACCGACTGGAGCCTCGGTCATGAACTGACTGGAGAGCTGGCTAAAGTGGTAGGTTGTGATTTAGGAGTTTTCAAAGTACCGTCACTACACTCAATCACAAAATGTTATTAGGGTTGCGACACACTACACTAACAATGTCCAATGATGTACTAGAATTCACCTTGCGACGCGAACACTTATTATAAATCACTGGCTCCCAAGTAGAAGATGAACGATCGCCACTTTCCTCGTTTATGGAGTTCAAACCAGTGGTTTGATCCTGATTCTAACAAGTGCCTACTATAGAGACTTCTCTACCTGGCGATTTTAAACAACTGTAATATTTTCTTTGACACGTTCAGCAATAGTCCGTTTTGTTTTCGCGTCTTATGTGCGAACTACCTCAAGTGCAATCGGCCTTGTCAACACTAGGAGTCTGATAAGGAATGATATCCTTGTGATCCCCAACTTGTGCTGCTATTTTTAGTCAATATTCGTTGGTCAATGCCTGCTATGATACAATAATGTATTCAGACCGCGGGTGTTTAAAAGTGTACAAGGTTTAGAGAAGCTATGTATTAAAGAAAAAAGAAAAGAAAAGAAAAGATTTTTTTTATTTAGCACACATCGCACCTTCAGAAAAGGAGTGACCTAATTCAAAAATCAAGGAAATCGAGTTAAGGCCCCAGAGGGACACAAAAATGTATGCTCTATCGGCTGAATATTAAAAGAACGGCATTTTAATGATAGAAAAGGACAAGTGTCTCTTGCGCTCCCCGCTTTCACCCGCGCCCCTCAGTTTTAGAGGGACGCGATCAGTGTTTGGTCAAAAGTGAAGTGAGTGTGACGTCGCAAGTTTACTCGTGAATCGACCTAATACATATTGCGTCACTACTGGACTAAACAAACGGTAAGAAAATATTTTAATTTTCAGTATAGGCGTGACAGTTTTTTTTATTGAGTCTTTGTGTTCCCGAATTAAGTATTGATCTGTATGACCAAATAGGGAAAGGGTCTCTGTTATATTAAACATGGAAAAAGGTAATAGTTACATAACAAATTATGTCCCTATTAAAATATAACGGAAGACTCTCATACTTCTTCATATTGTAAAGTGTCACTCATGAACTAAATTGCCAAAAATAAGATGAGCTACTTTTATAAATCGGTCCCTATAATGTTTAACACTCGTGTTTCTTTTTGGCTCTAAAGGATTTATGACTCTGTTTTACCTAAATAATGCATACTTTAACTGATATAGTGACCATATCGATAAAATTTCAGTTAACAACCAAAATGAAGAAAAGAGCTGACTACATATTAGAGAAAGTCATAAGATTTGAGCAACAAGAGGTATTTGCATTGCTTATCTTTTTCTATTTATTTTATTGTTTTTAAGTTGAGAAACTTTATTTATTAATACTTTTAGGTTGACATAGCATCAAAAATCAACAATGACACCAATCCTTCGGGCGATCAAGAGCGTTTTTTATCTATTGATGTGGTTTGTATACCTACTTAGTTCGCATTGCTATCTGGTTAGTGCGTCTGGTGCGTAGTACCACTGAGCCAGGGATCCTGGGTTCGAGTCCCGGCCGGAACAGACATTTTATGTGATGAACATGAATGTTTGCGACGTGGTTATGGGTGTTTGTGTGTATCTAAGTATTTATAGTATCAAATATTATATCGTTGTCTAGTACCCATGATACAGGGAATCCTAGTATGGGGCTAGGCAATTTGTGTGCTTGTCTGGCGATATAATCATTATTATTATTATTATTTCAGGCTGAGACAAACAAAGAGAATATTCCTCATTTGATTGAGCAGAGAAAACGAAAGCTATCCCAGGTTATTAATTTCTTAATATATTTTGCCTTATGTAATAACTTACAAAATTTATTAAGATCCCTTAATTTTCATGACATCTAAATGTACTTATTTCAAAATGGTTTGTTCTTTTTCAGTGTGAGATAGAAAGAAATAATTCTCGACCATCAAGTCCATCAATAATAGAAAACACACCCGAAAATAGTGTAGTGTTTTATCATAATTTTGCACACGCACAACGTGATAGCAAAAGAAGCGTAACCAAGGTAGGACACCCTATTTTATAGTTATTTAGTATATAATTAGCTATAATACATACATACATATACTCACGGCTATAAATCCCTTAACGGGGTAGCCAGAGCTTTGGAATGAGAAATTTCTCAGCCACTTTTGGAAGTTGATTGGGGAAAAGATGGTAAAAGTAAATACATGTTTTTGGTGGCGGGTCTCCAACCACATTGCCCAAAAATCACTTAAGAAGCCCCTATACCCTTAGTCGCCTCTTACGATCACCCACGGGTAGAAATGACAATTAGCTATAATACATTGAATATATAAGAAGTAAATTAATTGTATCGGTTTTTGATTCAGGTTGATGCTGGAGAATATCATTCTCAGCCAATAGAATCAATCCCTCGAAGAAACTCCGATGATGAGAAACTACAAGAAAAAGAGCTGCCTCGGCAATCACGCAGCACGTCATCGTCCAGCAGTTCTTCTTCTTCCAGCAGCTCTTCTTCTTCCAGCAACGCTTCTTCTTCCAGCTCAAGTAGCTCTTCTTCATCGAATCGTAGTAGGTCACCCTCCCATTCAAATACAAATGCAAGATTAGATGAACCCTCAACCTCTACAGGCATATACCGCACAGCAGCTCATTCACCCAAAAATTATCGTGTGTCACCCTTTAATTCCGAAGAAAGCAGTGCTGACTTGAGCGATAATGACCCTACGTACACGAATAAACCTCGTTCAAGTCATGGAGGAGCAGGTAGAGTTATTTTGAGTAGTAGCAGTAGTGATTCGTCGATAGAGTTCCATATGGAAGCTCGACCTAAATCACGAAAACGTTTACGAAACCCCAACATGTGGAAACAAAATATTGCCAAAACCTTGCGAAATACTGGGAAGGAATATGTATCGAATACCTCAAAGAAACGAATTCGTGCGCGTTCTATGAAAGGTCCATGCACCAGCAAATGTACACTGAAATGTGCCGATAACATAAATGACAGCGATAGAAAGACGCTTTTTCAAAAATATTGGGCGTTAGGAAACATCGACTTCCAAAGATCTTATATAAGAAATAGCATGATAGAAATCAAACCGAAATATAAATACACGAACGCAGAAAGACCGAGACAGCCAAATACTGCATTTAACTTTACAGTTAATGGTGCAAAAATTCGGGTTTGCAAAATATTCTATTTAAACACACTAGACATTTGTGACCGACAAGTAAGAACTGTGAAGAAGAAGACGGATGCAGAAGGCTTCGTTGAGAAAGATAGCCGAGGTAAAAACCAGAATAAGAAGAGGACAAATCCCGCAGTCATTCAAGATATTAAGAACCATATAAATTCTATACCAAGAATCGAATCTCATTATTTGAGGTCTTCTACTTCTCGAGAGTACATAGGTGGAGAGAAAACTATAATGGATTTATGGAAAGATTTCAATAAAGAACAATGCGGTGCGGGAAAAGATACATGTGAGTATTGGTTGTACTATGATATTTTCAATAAAGATTTCAACCTTGGATTTTTTCAACCGAAAAAAGACCGTTGCGACTTATGCGTTGAGTATGAACTAGCTACCTCTGAAAAAAAAATGCAACTAAAAGATAATTATGATGGCCACTTAAAAGAAAAAGATTTATCCCGTAATGACAAACGAAATGACAGACAGAACATTGATGCAACTCATATTTGTGCTGTTTTCGATCTGCAAGCAGTTATGCAGTGTCCCAGTGGAGATTCATCGTCCTTCTATTATAAAACTAAACTAAATTGTCTCAACTTCACTATTGTGGAATTAAAAAAAAAAACAAAAAAAAACAATAATCGAGAGGACCTAGAAAGAGAACACAAACGTGACATTGGAGCCTATGGAAACGTGTACAGTTTTTTTTGGGACGAAACTCAAGGCAAAAGAGGAGCTATTGAGATTGGGTCGTGTGTTCTAAATTATTTGGAAGTTTTGAATGCAAAATACCAAGATCAGGCTATTCACGTTACATTCTATGCTGACAATTGCTGCGGCCAAAATAAAAATAAATATATAACTTGTCTATATTCCTACGCAGTAACGCATTTTCAGAACATCCAGTCCATAACGCAAAAGTACCTTATAAAAGGTCATACTCAAAATGAGGGGGATAACGTGCACAGCCTCATTGAAAAGGAAATTGAACGAAATAAAAAGGCTGGACCCATTTATGCGCCATGTCAGTACGTAACGCTGATAAAAAATGCGCGAAAAAAGGGAACACCGTTCATCGTTAATGAATTAACGTTCGATTTTTTTTGGGAGCTCAAATTGTTTCAAGCGCAATGGGCCTACAACTTTAATGAAAATGAAAATAAAAGCAACGTGACTTGGAATGACGTGAAAATCCTAAAATTTACTAAGCAGTACACATTTTCATTTTACTATAAGACATCTTATAGTCAAGTTGAGTTTGAGAAGGTGAACATGAGAAACAAAAGAAAAAAGATGAAAGACATGAGGGAAATTACTATGACGAAAGCGTACTCCCAAAGATTAGAGTTATCAGAAAGGAAAAAAGCTGACTTACGTTCCTTGATTAACATTAATCTGATACCTCAATATTATGCAGATTTTTATAATAACATTATTTAATTACTATCTCTTGCCCGCGAACTCCGTTTCGTCTAAATAAAGTTTTTTGTTCTGATTTTTACACAATATTTCATCCAAATGGTTCTAGCTGTTCAGGAGATTCCCTTGTCAATATCTTTATAAATTATAGCCTATGTTGAGTTATTCTGATGTCTAAGCACATTACTGTAAAATTTCATTAAAATCCATTCAGTTGTTTTTGCGTAAAAAAGTAACAAACATACACACACACTCACACTCAGTAACTTTCGCGTTTATAATATTAGTAGGATTTATAGGTATAAGTTTTTCTGTTCTAGAATTAGTTTTTACCCGACTGGTCATTAAAATTTGTTTTTATTTAGTTTTATTTTTATTCACAAAACTATTTGTGAATTGTGGGGGAAACTTTTCCCATCTTTATATTTTTTTATTTTATCTTTAATTTAGTGTCTTTTGCTACTGAAGTTTTTATTTTTCTAGTAATTTTATTATGCAACTTAATCTACGAGTAAGTTTCAATTATTTTTTGTATTAGTGAAGAAGAAAACTGCAAAGCAAAGCATTGCCTGAAGACTGATTATGTAAATGGTTGTGATAATTGTGCCAATTCTAAAAAGCATAGAAGCCACTATAATTCATTAGATTTTAGAAAAGTAATTTTACTGAGAGTGATTTATATTTCTGTTATTGCTAATATACCTACGTATAGACACAAACGGACTCTGTTTTATTAATTTATGTTACAAATTTTCTCAATAATAAAGTTATAAAACTAAAAAGCGTTTCATTTTATTACTATGGTAAGGACTTGTTTATTAAAATGGCTCAACGATATTTTTTTATTTCATTCTTGTACAGCACTTTTCATGAATAGGTTAGAGAAGTCAAATTTAGTTCAGAATAAAAGAGACACATAACTTTATAAGTCTTTTAAAAAAATATGTATTTAGTAACACAAAGACCTATGTTTGCACCTTTTTAAAAAAAACTTTTTTTTAAATGAAAATAGTTACTTGAATTAAAGTTACATTGAATGAATAAATAATTCATAAATCAAACTAAATATAGCAATTAATAAATATATTTGTTTTTATACAAAACATTTCAACGATTTAAAGCCAAAGTTGAATGATTCGAATTCCAAAACGTTTTTATTGATTATCCAACAACTTGTTTTTTTGAGTTAGGTCACTCCTTTTCTGAAGGTGCGACATATACAGTATTCAATGACAATGACATAATTTAAGGAAATGGTTTCACTAAATTGGGCCCACAATCAGTAATTTCTGATTTGTGTATGAGTATACACAAAATCAGAACTGGTTTTCATTATGAGCCCTACATGGTGATGTGATGACAGTACGTCAGCAGCTATTTATATAAACTAGAAAATTAAAAACAAGTTAGAACAACCAAACAAACATATTTTCACTTATTACTGAGTCAATAATTATCAAAATTTTGAATTAAAAATAAAAAAAACCCTACTAAGATTTAGGTCAGATAAATCCATCAACTAAAAAATATTATATATATATATATATATATAATATATATATATATATATATATATATATATATATATGTAATTTCGACATGCTAACACTATATTTAAATTATACACTATATTTAAACTTTATAAGTGTAATAATTTTGGAAATCCGTATACTCGTATCATGTTGCAAAGGTACATTGTAACTATCTTTACCTACTTGTAATACTAGTACTAAACAAAAGACAGCATTTTGTCCTTTGATCACCGATATATATAATAACAGACATATACTCATAAAGGGATAGATTGTGAGGGAGGTTTAGTTGTTAATCGTTGAACCGCTTGAGAAGCCTTAATTTTACGGAAGGTAGAGAGTTAGCTTACAGTTACAGAGAGTTAGTTAACAGACCGAAAGTTTCTGGTAGAAGTTCTTATCATCATTTTGTTTAGATTTCATGATTGGCAAGTTACATAAATATAATGCCACAACCTCAAATTGTACAGAACTTGTGGCATCGCTACACCCCATATCGAAACGGGTCAATTCAATACTCATAAATGGAAATCGTTCCACCACATCTATGTTAAGGAGACAATAATATACCTAAAGGAACGTAATGTAAGCCGACGAAATGGCGGTCCTAAATTTGTCAGTTAAAGTCCTGAGTGTATGTAAATTGAATTTTTATTACGCGCCATTTATATTCGTTCAAATACCGCAAACGGTCTGGCAAGAATTTTAGGCATTGTCGTTTTGAAAGAACCTAGTGGTACTTGTGTAGAACGGAGCGAATCTACGTCGGGCCAGAGCAGGCTTTGACGGGGGCCTAAAAAGTATTTTGGTCAATATAAGTAGTTTGATTATTCTTTGCCTTGACATTCCTTCGATGTCATCGATGCTTTATCGATTATAGACTTTTGACCCAAGACTTAGAGACATAACCGCTTAAAACAATAATAATATAAGCACATAACTGCGCACACTGCGGTAGAAATAGAAATAAAGCGGATGGGTACGAGCGACATTGTATTTTTTTATTTATTCGGCACACTAACAATATTATGACATAGCATTTAGTTACACAGAAAATTATGGAATTCATATTCGGATGGACATATTACCAAAAGCTGTGTAGCATGATTGAACATCAAATAGTTAAGATGGAATCTATTTACAAGAAGAAGGAGGAAAAGGGGCATTTTTTTATATTTATTGTAATATATTTATGTAAAAAAGAAGTAGAAAAAACTGGATAAACAATAAAAAAATTAAAATGATGTAATAAATTATATATCCTACAAACTATATCCTATACCGAAGTCTCGCACTGCGGTGAGACATTTTATTTTGTACGTGGGTAGAAAGTGATGATAGGCGTCAGAAGCGTTTGTGTCTTTGTCTTTGAACACGGAGTTGTAAAGTTGTCACACTAGGGTAAGCAGACACGAATAAGGTAAACGTAAATTCAAATCTAACCTATACTTATAATAAATCTGTAGAGAGGTCAATTCTGTACATTAAATATACTTTCAAAATAACTATCAGGGGGTGATTAGTGATCGATACTGATGCAAAAAATTGCAATCAGTAAAATTTTTGTCTGTCTGTCTGTCGGTTTGTATGTTCCTAATGGAAACAAAAACTACTCGACGGATTTTAACGAAACTTGGTAGAATTATTCTTCATACTCCTAGGCAGGTCAAAGTATACTTTTCAGCAGAGTAGTGAAGGGGAATTTCGGTAAATTTTGGGAAAACGGGGGAAGTTACTCCATTTTTTAACCTTCCGTCGCGTATGCAGCCTTAATGGTTGCAGTTACATAAAAATCATGTAGACGGAAATATTCTTTATAAAATTGTCTAAAAAATATCCCGCAACAGCATATGTCTATCTTTTATGGTTGACTCACAATAACACGTGTAACTCCTGATAGCTTAGCAGTTCGGAGCATCCTGATTGTATTTGTTTACTCTTACGTTTATAATTCTCTTATGCATCTCTCAATTAAAAAAGTTCACATTATTACCTATTCAATAAAAAAAGAATCATAGAAATTGGTATAGAAACACCAAACTTATACATGAAGTAAGCCATCGCGTCCTGTCGTCGCACGTGAATACTGAATCATGCTGGATTATTTTTTAGTAATGGTTGCGCGGGAAAAAAATATATGTGAGTATATGTATGATGTATGCAAAGTTTGTAACTCTGATTGTTTGTTTGCATGGGTTTATTTTCGGAGATACTGAACCGTTCATTAAAGCGCTTTCACAATCACAAAGCTAAACTATTCAGGAGTGCTATAAGTGGCGCTAAATTTCATAAAGATTGAGTAGTTATTGAAGAAACCTCAGATATTTTTAAAACTACGTTACCCGTGCGAAGCTGGGCCGATCCTAAAGTTCTTGCATAAAGTGGAATATACAAAACTCAACTCAAGGGGTGGCACCCGTACTAGTACTTAAGGACATCGTTGTTTTTGGTCCCCTGGTTTTTAATCATGTTTGGCTTGATCAGAGAATTAAAATTATATCGCAGCCCTATTGCCGCTTCGTATGAGTACAGTGTACATGTAGTTAGAATGTTTTTTGTTCATGAAAACCTCATGTGGGGATTATTTCTAATAAATAAAGGAAAGTAAAATTTCGATACCAGCGGGGATCGAACTCACAACCTCCGGGTATACGCCCCCGTGGCTCTGCCAATTGAGCTATCATTCCAGCACTTAGCTTGCCTTAACATATGATTTAATTGGTTGTGTAGTGTCGGCTTAGAATAGCACTTACCCATTTCTTCCCTCGGATGTTGTAAGATCTGACATAGAGTATTATAGCTTAAATGATTGACGGGCCATGGGGTTTGAGAGCCACCACCAACAGTATTTATTTTAAAATCGTTAACTTGCTCAACTTCTAAAAATGGCTAAAGAATCTCTATTTTTAAGATATGGTTACCCTTTTTTAGGATTTATAGCCGTGAGTATATGTTTATGTATATGCTCGACTCAAACCCACGCTTCCTGCATGGGAAGCTATATTTACCCCACTGAGCTCTCGGGGATGCAAGAAGCAGCAAAAATTCATATATACAAATTTAAACGTTCATTTTAGTATCTCAAACGCTAGTATTATTGAATTCCCGGTTCGGAAACCTAAAATTAAATGTCCGTTGAATACCAGTAGATGGCATAAATTTAATATCGTAACCGAAAGGTAGCCATTGAAAAGTTCAGTAACAAATTTCATTTATGTTAGACAAGAGTTGTGGAATTTTCTCATTAAATTAAAACATTTGATATTGCATTGGGTGAAATATTATCAGGTTTTGGAGGAAAACAAACTTAAAGTTAGTTTTAAAATTCAATTTCATTTGGTTTTTATTTACTTACTTATACTCACGCCCACTGTTCCCATTGGGGTAGGCAGAGACCATAGATCGCCACTTTTTACGATCCAGTAATCCATAAAATCTCTCTTGTTTGTCACATTCATCATTCCTCCCATATATTCTCTTGGTTTTTATTTATTCAAGTAAATTTATTTACAATCCGTGGAAACCATAGTAGTGAAAAAGGCCATGTTTGAGAAGAATATGATGCATGATGATGGAGGGAAGCAAGAGAGGATTAACAGAATCATACAAAGAGATGATCGATAGCCTCTGCCATGTTCAGAAAGAAAGAAACTACGTTTACTTGCCATTGTAGGTACAAGAAAAACAATTATCACACAAAAAAATAAATACAACACAAAAAAAAACAATAAAAACACTATAATGCCACAGTATATGATACAGTACTTCTTGCGCCACTGCAACAGCGAATCGGTACTGTCTCAGCATTTTGTTAAGCGTGTATGATGCTGTTAAATTAACAAAGAAAATAAAGCAAAGTCATAGAAAAGGCAGAATATTGTATGTTTTAAGTGAGTAATATTTTAATATTTTTAAGATAACCACACAGAAGAATTCTGCCATTCTAGTTGTGAAAAAGTGAGTTGAAAGATCTCTACAAAGGAAAAATATTTTGTTATAATGTTCAGAAATACAAATTAGTATTGATAAGATAATTTAAAATAAAAACCGACTTCATAATTATGTAAATGTTTGTTTGCCTTGCATCAATGTGTAGCAAACTTTAACGTAAGATACAGATCAAAATAGAAATTAAAGCCGCATTGGCATTTTGCTGATATGTAAACTTCAGTGTTTGGCCGACAAAGAAGAATAAGGACCAAAAACCGATTTTTAACCGGAAAGTACAAAACCGGAATGAATTTAGAACTGTATTAGCAGCTTGAAATGTTTATAGTTTGTTGTTGCAAAGGTAAGAAACATGTAAAACAAATAAAAAACTAAACTAAACCGGTGAAATCCAAAACTGGTTGAACTAGCGGTTTCTAGTTATCTATTGTTGGCTTGCAATAAAGAAGAAAGAAGAAAATTATACGTCACTTGTGGCGCAAAAAAATAAAAAAGTCAACACTACGTTGAGAGCCGGTTTACTCCCAAGACAGAATTTCAGTCAGGACCATCGTGGAGTCACACCAACGGTATCACACTAATAAATTTTATTACATAGATACAGCTTTATAAAAATATCAATAATGTACATACATACTCACGGTTATATTTCCCTAGAAGGGGTAGCCAGAGCTAAGGAATTATAAATTCCTCAGCCACTTTTGGAAGTTGAGTGGGGTAAAGATGGTAAAACAAAGGTTTTTGGTGACTGGTCTCCAATTGCATCGCCCAAAAATCCAATAAAAAGCCCCAATACCCTTAGTCGCCTTTTACGACACCCGTGGGTAGAAAGGGGTAGCAACATTCTAAGCCCGCACTACACGGCATCAATGATGTAAGGTAAATAATATTTTAATTATAATAATATTTTTAGCCGTGTGTGTCGGCTTAGAATAACACTACCCAATTTCTTCCGGTGGGTGTACGCAAGAGGCGACTAACGGTATTGGGGCTTTTAAGGGATTTTTGGGCGATGCGGTCGGAGACCCATCACCAACATACTTTATTATTATTTAGCATCTTTTCCCCACGCAACTTCCAAAAGAGGCTGAGGAATTTCTGATTCCCTAGCTCTGGCTACCCCTTCAAGGGATTCCTAGCCGTTAGTATATGTATGTATGCATTTTTAAATAAGTATACAGCAAAGAAAAAACATATTTATGTTAATGTCGTGTAGTGCCGGTTTAAGATGTCACTACCACTTTCTACCCACGGGAGCCACCATGCCTTAAGAGGCGATTAAGGGTATAGGGCTTTTTAAGTGGTTTTTGGTCGCTCCGGTGGGAAAACCATTACCAAAGATACTTTATTTCTACCATCTTATCAACTTCCAAATGTGGCTAAGGAGATTCTAGCTCTGAAGCTCTGGCTACCCCTGTTTGGGATTTATGGCCGAGAATATATGTATATATAACATAACATAATAACATAAACGTTCACGCCGTTTATCCCCGAAGGGGTTGGCAGAGGTACCAATACTCCTGAACTCACATGGCAAGCGCCATCTAGTTTCCAGAGAAGGTACCCACGTTTTGCTTAGACAGTGTACTCACGTGATAGGGGCAGGCCTATCGCCGTTTTGTACGAATACTCTGTCACATGACTAAGTACAACTCAGCCATGTGGGTTTCCTCACGATGTTTTCCCTCACCGTTAGCAACCATGATAAATTAACCACACAAATGACTTTAGAAAAGACAAATTGGTGTAGGCCCGTCCCAGGATTGGAACTCACGCCCTTCTGTTTTTCGGGCGGTTGTTCTACCCACTGGACTATCATGTCGCTTGGATATATGGGTGATGGACTATTATGTATATGTCGTGGCCATATCGTAGATTTGAACACATCGTGAAATGATCGATCATTTCATGAAATGGTCACATTTCATGATGTGGCCAGCTTCATTTGACCAGATCATAAAATCGTCAACCTTTCACGATTTTGTCATCCACGCTTGGCCAGATCGTAGAAATAGAGTAACCTGTGAAATGCGATCCAAACTCTACGGTTTATTAACATATTGCTCAGTTTTTTCGTAATTTACAAAGTATTCGAGAAACTTTTCGCTCGCTTAATAACGAATTATTAACTTTTTTACTGCGAGAAACAACACTTTAGTCAGCGGCCGCCATCTTTACACATAAACAAAGCGTTTTCAGCGCCTCTACCGGTAATAAATGTAACTACTTTACGATATGACCAAATAATCTTAACCATTTCATGAAGAGGCCATGTGTTTAGTTGGTCATATCGAGAAACGATTTCTTATCATCGATCTGCCCAAACCACATCACGATGTGGCCAATAAACAGTTGATCATTTCATGAAATGCGACCATTTCATGAAATGATCGATCATTTCATGATATGTTCAATTTTACGATATGGCCACGACATATATATGTGATAAAAATTAAGATATTAAAAAAAACCAGAAAACTCGGCCGGGCACAATTGCACTAACCCACTTTTCCCCGCGAATGTCGTAAATAACTAACGGGGTTTGAGGCTTTAAAGTCATTGTTGGGCGGTGTGACTAAAGATCACCAATCATCCTTTATTTTACGATCTTTTCCACACTCAACTTCCAAAAGTAACATACATACATATACTCACGGCTATAAATCCCTAGAAGGGGTAGTCAGAGCTGAGGAATTCGAAATTCCTCAGCCACGTTTGGAAAGTTGAGTGGGGAAAAGATGGCAAAATAAAGGTTGTTGGTGATGGGCCTCCAACCGCATCGCCCAAAAATCCCTTAAAAGTCCCAATACCGTTAGTCGCCTCTTACGTACACCCACCGGAAGAAATGGGGTAGTGCTATTCTAAGCCGACACTACAGAGCAAGTAAAAAATGAAATATATGAATATCTGTAGATTTACCTAAATAAATAAAACAAAAAAATCATAACCGGCCACGATACAAAAGAAAACCCCAAAAAAAGCACGACATTCCTTACAGGGCTGAGAGTGGGTGTTCAATGTTATCGACACGAATGAACGCCCGCCTTCATAAATCTTTGCAGTAATTAATCATAGCCTGACCGTGATGGCGAGTACGCCTCGACATTATAAGAAAAGCGAGTTTTTGTCGGCCTCCCTTTGTTTTACTACCCTCAACAAAGGAAAGTAGGTAGATAGGTAATTTTCCTGCCTACTTGTAGCCTTGGGAGATATTAAAATGAATTGTAAACAATGCAAAGGAGTCTTGTTTTGGTTTCCGCTCTTGAAACGATTACTGTAACTTTTGTGGAATGCTTAAGCTGGAGCTTCACAGAATTTTATGTTATGAAAAATTATGCTTAAAAAGTGGAGAATTTAAATGTAACGAAATTTAATTTTCAGTGTTTTTCTGGTTACCAAAGGTGGACAATACAATGGGTAATACACCAAGCTTTCCCTTACTACCATTTGGTCCACTATGTAAAATAAAGAAAGAAAGAAAGAAAATACATTTATTTCCATTAACTGCTACACAAAACAAATATACAGTTAACATTTACTACATGAGATGCAGAAAACTGAAAAAAGGGTACGGCTCAGCATAGTGCCTGCCCTATGAAGTGCAGACGCTGTTATTCTGCCGCTCCCTTTGTCGACACGAAATTATGTCTAATTTGAAAAACTAAAAAGATAGTTAAAATAATATACAGACATGATGTTGTTAAATAAAAGTACCATTGGCAGTCATATAATTTAAAACGATCATCCGAGATAATATTAGGATGGTGAAATCGGTACATTATATTTATTACACTCACTATTATAAATTGCCGTGTAGTGTCGGTTTAAAATAGCACTACCCCATTTCTTCCGGTGGGTGTACGTAAGAGGCGACTAACGGTATGGGGCTATTAAGGGATTTTTGGGCGATGCGGTTGGAGACCCATCACCAACAACCTTTATTTTTACTATCTTTTCCCCACTCAAATTTCCAAAAGAGGGCTGAGGAATTTCTAATTCTTTAGCTCTGGCTACCCTTTCCTGGGATTTTTAGCCGTGAGTATATGTATGTATGTATGTATTATAAATTTAAGAAAGCAGTAGCCAGAATAACAGAAATAGCAATCTTTCAGCCACTTTATGAGTCAATAAGTTAAGTGTAGTAAAATAAAGGATGGTTGGGTTCGTTCACATCACTTAAAGCTCCAATACCTTTAGAGCGTCGAACAAACACCCACAGGAATAGATAGGATCGTGCTATTTTTAGCCCACACAAAACAGCACTATACTTTTTCGTGTGACTATAACATACATACATACATATACTCACGGCTATAAATCCCTAGAAGGGGTAGCCAGAGCTAACGAATTAGAAATTCCTCAGTCACTTTTGGAAGTTGCGTGGGGAAAAGATGGTAAAATAAAGGTTGTTGGTTATGGGTCTCCAACCGCATCGCCCAAAAATCCCTTAAAAAGCCCCAATACCGTGATACGGGGTACCACCAAGATAAGGGGTACTGCTATTCTAAGCCGACACTACACAGTGTGACTATAACATCCATACAAAGTGGCGATACACCGATGGTGCTTATATAAACAACAAAATGCTAGTATCACATGATGCTTATCGAAACTCTAACCTCTGCCAACCCTTATAAATACGCTTGAAAGCTAAGCTACGTAATACTTTCAAAAAACAAGATGACACGTATATCACCAAAAAAGCGCATTCATAAATTTCAATTCGATTTCAATAAATCAAAGTAGATCTCCAATCAAAACTTGGCTGAGCTTTACGAGCTATTCGTGTGTATCAGTTGATATCGAGGTGAAACTAAAATAGAGTTGGGGCTTCGCATAAAAAGTAACTTGGCACTTTTGATTTATTTACCCGCTTTATATGATGCGGTTTTTAGTGTCGGAGATATAATTGATTTTGTACTTACAGTTTAATGAAATGAAATGATGAAAAAAGATAGAGAACTTAGCTGTGTATTGTGGGCTTAGAATAGCACTACCCAATTTCTTCAAGCGGGTGGCATATTATTGGGTGACTAAAAGGAAAGGAAAAAGGTAAGCTTGAAACGAAAATCGGTTTTTAATATTATCCCATTTTGGGATATATTTTATAGTTGGTAGCCGTGACATTAATAAAATTAAAATTAAAATAATTACATAGGTTTATCTCATTATCCTGATTTGGATCGCCAAGACTAAAAAGTGAAATATAAATGTAGATGCTCAACAGACGAAAACTATCAACCAGAGCGCCCTACGCGTTTTTCACAACAATGCTAATATTTTGTTCTTTATTATGTTCAGCGTAGTTGACTGTAAAATATTCCACATAGTAATTAAATATTATTTTTTATTAATATTTCGATGAAGGGTTATAAACATATTTTTGAAACATTTTCTATCTGGCATTCGAACGTGTTGCATGGCCGTCCTCTACTAATAATACGGTTTTGTTTTATTGTAGAGCATTAATTATTATTATAAATGTTCTACAATAGAAACGCTCGGTAAAGCAGGGCCGGATTAGCATAGTAGGTATTTGAAGGGCCCCACACTAAGTGTAAAAATTCTTACCCAATAAATCTATTTATAGAAAAAAACAAACTCATGTGTCATCTTGTTGCTGTGTAGTGTCGGCTTAGAATAGCACTACCCCATTTCTTCCGGTGGGTGTACGTAAGAGGCGACTAACGGTATTGGGGCTTTTAAGGGATTTTTGGGCGATGCGGTTGGAGACCCATCACCAACAACGTTTATTTTGCCATCTTTTCCCCACTCAACTTTCCAAACGTGGCTGAGGAATTTCGAATTCGTTAGCTCTGGCTACCCCTTCTAGGGATTTAAAGCCGTGAGTATATGTATGTATGTAGAAAAAAACAAAACTCCTCTTACTCAAAACACATTTATAACCGCAGACGAAGTTTAAAATAACAATACCGAATGAAATGCTACCAGATAACGAAATAAACAAAAAACAACAAATAGGTATGTTGTTATGGTTATGTTAAGTTGGGTTAATTATAGTTCCACACAAAGAGTAGGCTGCATGGTATTAATCCGTTGCCATTAAAAGAGGAGAACTTCTTAAAAAAAAGAAAAACCAAAAACGCGGGAGTCAAAATATTAAGATTTATGTGAGTTGATTTTTCTGATATTCTTTCTATTCACTAAGAAATTGTAGATATAAGTATTTATTTTTCACCATTGCAAGACAATAATCATATAATACTATTAGTATTATATGACATTTATTAATTTTTGAAATGTCAGTTTTAAAAGAGTTGAGTGAATCATATTTTTTTAAGTTGCATAAAAAGCGCTAAAAGCAAATCATCATCTAATAAAGTATATTTAGAGGAAATAATACTTTGTTTTGTGATAAAAAGAATGAGTATCGAAGAAATATATGTTCATAAGGTAAGTCATCTATTTTTCTATAATAAGTTATTAATAACTTTTCAAATAAAATATTTTATATAGGTTGAATGTTTGTGACTTCTTTTGTATGATTTAGAAAGTGGGAATTTTACTTAGTTTTATTTACGCTATCATTTCCATTGAGGTAAGCACAGACTACGGACGGCTCCTTGGTACTATACTGTCAAACTTTCTTACTTTCCCCACACATCATCCTTCTCATGTATGCTCTTTTCTACTTTTTACTTCGGTCGGATGCCACGATAGCATTATTTCATAGTTTTACTATTATCAAGGAAACTTTGTAAAATATTTTCAAAATCTGATCATAAGCCAAAAATTCGTAATGAGACTTACAGACTAGCTTCAAAGATGACCAAGACGGAAACAGGGATATTGAAATATTTGAGAAATGGAATCCTAAACGTTTACAAGCAACAAGTGCGGGACTGCAAACGGAGAATATAGATGTTAATCTATACTTATAATAAATCTGTAGAGAGGTCAATTCTGTACATGAAATATATTTTCAAAATAACTATCAGGTGGTGATTAGGGATCGATACTGATGCCAAAAGTGCAATCAGTAAAATTTTTGTCTGTCTGTCTGTCTGTCTGTCTGTCTGTCGGTTTGTATGTTCCTTATGGAAACAAAAACTACTCGACGGATTTTAACGAAACTTGGTACAATTATTCTCCATACTCCTGGGCAGGTTTTTGTATACTTTCCAGCAGAGTAGTAAAGGGGAATTTTGGGAAATTTTGGGAAAACGGGAGAAGTTACTCCATTTTTTAAGCTTCCGTCGCGTGTGCAGCCTTAATGGTTAAACTTACATAGAAATCATGTATGACGAAAATATTCTTCATAAAATTATCTAAAAAAAATTCCGTAACAGTTTATGTCTATCTTTTACGGTTGACTCACAATAACACGTGTAATTCCTGATAGCTTAGCAGTTCGGAACATTCTGATTGTATTTGTTTACTCTTACGTTTGTAAACCTCTCACTCATCCCTAATTTAAATAAGGTAACATTATTACCTATTCAATAAAAAAAGAATCATAGAAATCGGTAGAGAAACACCGAAATTATACATAAAATAAGCCATCGCGCCCGTGACCAAAACCGAATCGTTACTAATTTACTTATAAAATACTAGATGGTGCCAGTAGTTGCATCCTACAACACGTAATGATTTATTTTTTAGATTGTTATAAATACTTCATAGCGTTTTATTCCAAAATTTGCTATTAAACGGAAAAAACTGAACCGTTCATTAAAGCGCATTCAAAATCACCAAACTCCACTGTTTAGGGAGTGCTATAAATTTAATAAATTGAAAACATTGCGCTGAATTTCACAATGCTTGAGCAGTGACTAAAGAAAGAAACCTCAGATATTTAAAAAAACAACGCTACCCGTGCGAAGCTGGGACGATCCACTAGTTTGTTAATAATTTTAAGAATGTGCGATGTAAATTTTTAAAATAGAGAATATATCAACAAATTAGGAAACGAAGCACTAATTAAGACCATTATACAAGACAACTACACCCTGTGATTTTGATCAAAATCAAATACCTCGACAAAGATGGCTACGATTATTAAGATGTCGTTTATGCTGTCTTGAAAGTGATGATTATTGCACTGTCTAGTCGATGAATCCAGGTATTGGGGCTTTACTGGGGTATCATTGAATTTGTCGAATATCACTTTGTACCAATAGACTTGGTAAAATCAGAATCTTCGTCTTGTACAACTGCGATAGCTCAACGGATAAGAACTCTCGTCCGAGAAGCAGACTGGCGCGGGTTCAAATCCCGGGTCGGGACACTACACCAATTTGTCTTTTGTGGTTAATTTATCATGGTTGTGGTGAGGGAAAACAGCATGAGGAGACCCACATGGCTTAGTTGTACTTAGTCATGTGACGGTGTATTCGTACAAAACAGCGATAAGCCTGCTCTATATTACGTGAGTACATTGTCCAAGCAAAACGTGTACACACATACACACACTAAGAAAACCAGGTGACAATGTATAAGTACCTCTGCCAACAACTTCGAGGATATTCGGCGTGAACATTTCAGTCTTTGAGACGATCGTGAAGGAAATCTAAAAGGGAGTTAGAAAAGATACGGATAAAATTATCGTTTGGGGTAAGTAAACTATTGTGCACCGCGTTAAAAGATTTTATTAGAAACTCTCTCGATTGATGATGCGAAGTCATTTAGCAAGCTTCTATAGTTAAGAGAGTTATGCTCAATTTCTCTTCTTCAAATAATTTTACATGTGGTCTTCAAACGTCTCACATTGCCGTTCCCTACTATGAATACTATCTAGTTTGGCACTTTCATCTCTTTCAACACTTATCTTTCATTCAACCACTCAATGTGCCTAAACCATCTAAAGTTATTTTTTTCTAACTTTCATACAACGGCTCTAACGTATAGCCTAAATTTACACAAACTTTTGAAAACCTTATATTTACTGCATTCGGTATTTTTTGTTCTTGTCGTACCAAACGTTAATAACATTAATTCAGCGTAGGACCAAAACTGCATCATATCATCAAACTCTTTAAACCCCGTTTGGCTCGGCGTCCTGACTGTTAACAGGTCCATTCAAGTTTCTCTTCTTGCAATACCTTCCGTCACTCTTGCAATCGAAAGTAAATCGATTTCCTATATACAGAAATAAAAGAAAGAATATGATTTAACTTTTATTCTTAATAACAAATATCACAGCTTGCATATCACAGTTTTGACAGTTGTGAATGTACTAGTAAGTCTTTTACTCTCTTTTTCTTAAATGGTTTCGTTGTCCTTTTTATCTTCATGTCATGTTCTTCATGTTTCTTGTTTTGTGTATCTGGAAATAAAAGTTTGGGTAAATGTTGAGACAATTTATAGAAAACAGAAGTTAATGAAGGCATAGATGGTGTGCATCCGTCGTGCTCCGTTTCACGACTAGTAAAGATATTCCGGCATACAATTGCACACCTTATATTTCCCTATTGCACCCCAAAGTGAAACTGAAAATCATTGTTATGCGTACAGCAAATTTCAACGCTGAGTTGAAGCCTACCGTAATGGAAATAATGGCATGCGTATATGTATGTGTGTACTTAAATAGGTTTTTAAAAATTAACATCTACTATCAAACCCACAACTACCGATATTTTAAAAGTGCAACAAGTAAGATTCCACTACTAGTTTTCTGCAAGTAATTTAAGTGATAAAAACATTAACAGTGTATTTTCTCAGGTCTCGAGTAACGTCCCCATAATGACACGACCAATTTATCATATCCTCCTCGTTCAAGAAGTTTAGACATTTATACAACTCTGCTCTGTCTGGAAGATATATTTTTTGACATTACATTTACAATAACTCAGTAACAATACTGACATTAAATTTTGTGACATTTAAAATTGTTGAAATTGGAGTAAGGTAGTGGGCGTTTCATTATACCCTAAAACACATACCCTTAGGTTAGTCTAAACAAAATACAGTATTCTTTCAGAAACTGCTAATTTTCAACACACTTTGCTCGTAAATTTACTTTTGTCTTAATTTACGCATGTTAAACCGTTTATAACAACCGTGATAGCTCAATGGATAAGAAACCGCCCGTCATACAGACAGGCGTCTCGGTTCGAACCCCTAGTCGGGCCAATGTGTCTTTTCTAAAATCATTTGTGTGGTTAATTTTTCATAGTTGTTAGGGCGGGAAAACGGGGATATACGGCGTGAACCTTCAGGTTTTTGAGAGAGTAAAGCGTTTATAGCAAAAAAGCCATTTATAGTGTATTCACCGAAACAAGTTAGTTTAGCGCCCCCTCTCACTCGTGAATCTGTATGCAAATTAAAAAAACAGATGATCGTCATTAACGGTCAGTGGGCGTAAACAATCGCATAGAAATGTAAAGATGCATCCACAAGGCTCGTTCGCTCAAACGTACGAGTGACAATATATACTGGCGAGCGGTAGTCAAAAAATTAACATCTGAACGCGCCCTTGTTCTCCTATCTTCAACCAATCACGTGCGGTCTGCTTACTCACGTACTAACTTGTTTCGGTGAATACACTATAGTTATCCGTTCGGTAATAAATAAGAAGGTGTAAATAATTAAATACTTTGAAATCCGAGTATTTTGCACATAAATTATACATACATACATATACTCACGGCTATAAATCCCTAGAAGGGGTAGCCAGAGCTAAGGAACTAGAAATTCCTCAGCCACTTTTGGAAAGTTGAGTGGGGAAAAGATGGCAAAATAAAGGTTGTTTGTGATGCTGATGGGTCTCCAACCGCATCGCCCAAAAATCCCTTAAAAGCCCCAATACCGTTAGTCGCCTCTTACGTACACCCACCGGCAGAAATGGGGTAGTGTTATTCTAAGCCGACACTACACAGCGATAAATTATATCGATTTAAAGTACATTTATCAATACTAATTTTCAATTTTATTAGAAAAATATTTAACTTTCTATTGCTGAGCATTCTCTTTAGTAATTAAATAACTTTGAGCAGCTTAAAGTTGATTTATTTAAAGTGTTTTGAAAATGGTCATATGTCAATCGTGAAAAGTTTGTCAATTCAGGCCTCGGTTTGTAAAAGCTCTACACGTCATAATTTACTATTATAGTATATATATTTTGAGTTTTATTCGCACGGTAATCTATCATTAACCCGAAGTTTACCTGTTTTATCAAAGCTTCCATTTATGGCTGTAACTTGACCATCTTTTAACTGCGCGAGATTTTCGTTCTATCCGCACTTTGTCTTTCTATGTATAGAATAAAACCATCGCCAAAATCAATATTTCTCTTTACTTACTTTGATAAAAGTGACGCAATTCATGTAAATTCTTCCTTCTCTTTGTCAAACTCTTTTGGTTTCATCAATTTAAAACTTTCAAAACCTTAATATTTCAAATAGGATTTCTTGAGGTCTTGATATCTCTTAGAAATTGTTGTGTTTTAGCCTGTAAAATAACAAACTTATTAGTACTGCATAAAACATTCATAACTTTATTATTCCTGTGACAAATCAAGACAATTCTCAGCCAATAATTTCGTAGATACCAAAAGAATGCCGTTAATTAGGCATACAGTTTTCAGGAAAAGCAGAATCATCGAATTCTTATCCCAAATTTACGTATAATATTATACGTGAGGAAGGCTTCTAGAAGATTTTATTCTTGTAAGACCGCCATGGATTTGCATCCCGATTATTCCCAATTTCACAGGCCTCGAATTTAATCGGAAAAACTACCAAAATAAGATTTAATCAAATAAACGGATACATCCTACTACACCCTATTACATGTGATTTCACATATAGGTCGGTGAAGTCGAATTTTTCACTACATATAGCCAAAATCGTATTCGACATTCTAAATACCAAATCCTTATGTAAGCTGTCAAGAAAAAGATAGTAAATTGTGTATTGGGTAAACCAAAAGCCCCATGCAGAAAACAAAATGAACTCCCACGGACTCACCATAAATTTTTACCTTTGAAATGTTGGTTTCCGATGACTTCGAATCAAATGAGGACCCAAAACTCTTGATGAGACCAAAGCCACATGTCATAAATCAATTATTCGAACTGAATCAAAAGGGCACAGGAGTAAATGGCCCCTTCAACTGGCTAAATTGCTTTCAATTGACTCTTGTCAAAATGCTGCAGACTTCAAATATCTTCCGATGCTACAGGTGGAACAAGCTCGTTTTTCTTACAGCTGTACAAATCACAATTTAAAAACAACAATTCATGAAAACACTACTAGATCAAAAAACATTCATTCATTCAATGATACAATCACTCAATGTCATAACATTCATTCATTAACTGATACGTCCACTGAAAATGGTAGCCAAGTTCGACCCAAGCAAACAAGTAATTCAAAAGAAGTCATCACTAGATCGAACAAGACTAGGTATAATAAAAGTTGCACCAATACTACCTTCGTTTTAAAAGCTGTAAAAACCAAAATTATTAGCTTGTTGTAAACCACAGATATGTTATAAAGCAACTACGATCTTAAAATTACACGAAACTTACATCCAGCTGAATATGTCAGGGTGGGACTACATCCCTCATTTGTTTAACTAAAAAACAAATTAGTTTAAAAAGCTCGCGACCATTCAGGAGCTAAGTTTTCAGTATTAAGACATTTAAGCAATAACTCAATCAAAACGGCCAGAAGAACAGTCCATAATGGTTTTAACCCTCGAAATTTTTAATATTGCCATTTTCGTTTTTGGCCAAAATATTTGCTACAAGTTTGGCAACGTCACGAATGTCCATTATATAAAAATTCGCGAAAGCAAATACCTGCTACCGACATTTTATGTTATGGCACCAATCATCTTATGGCCTAGTGCCAGTCTCGGTTTCATGTATTACAGAGTTGATCCAAAATTATCCGACTTAAGTGTCACCCTGCATAAATAATGCAATATATTGAAAATATATTCACGTTCGGGAATATTAAATAAATTACTTCCGTTCCAAAACCATGACATCCATCCATATTCACTAGAACTTCAATGCAAATTGCGATTGAAATTAATTGAGCTGAGCGAGTTAGTTGAACCTGTCTTCTTACTATTTGTGCAGTCTGTGTTAAGCTTGAAGCCGCGCTCTAAATAAGAAACCATTAGCTTTTTTCTATTGACTTCAATGGGAAAATAGTTTTTCGCTGATTATTCCGATCGTAGTAGTTTCGATCGCGACATGCGACCTTACGACACTTAGCAATGTCCACTTGATCACTGTGCCAAATTTGGTTGAAATCGGTCGAGCCATTTCAGAGGAGTTCGATCACAAAGACGTGGCCTACCCGCGTATATGAGCCTCGCTCGTCTTTATCTCGCTCAGCTCAATTAGAGGTCCATGTTTCGCAAGAACTAGATTTTCCAACAAAAGAAAATACATACGATTACCTTTAACTACCAACTTATACAAGTACTCGGGAATAATTTTATTCTGAACGTCAAAAATGTGTGATAGTTGAGCTCAATAAATATTGCGTTTTGACATTGAAGATTCCAACAGAAGAAATGAAAAGTTTGTTTCGATAAGTTTCTTCCACATTATAAAATTTACAAGACAATTGCATTTACCCATTTTACAGATGCACAAATATGTTATCACATCTAGATTTCCAAACTCAGTACTTGGAATAAGTATATTACCTTGGTCAAAGGCTAAAAGACAACATCCATAATTAAAGTGAAATGGTAATCTTTATTCATAAACCGACAAGACACTTACACTAATATTAAACCTAGTTACAAGTAAAATGACATTTTTAAAGCAGCAAATAGACAAACATGTACGGAGAAACCAAAAACAGATGCTTATTCCGATCAATCATGCTTATTACGATTCAAACTAGGAGGAAACGCAGCTCAGGATCCGGGTAGAGTCGACCTTCATAGGAATAGCGACCAACTTCTAAAAGTCCTGTAAAAACACAAAATACAATCTGTCAACATCACGATCAGCCTAAAAAATCTGGAGATTCAATATTTTTATCTAAAAAAAATCTCCATTTTCTGATCAAAGGCGCAAAGATTAGATTAATCAAGGAAACAATGAAATAAGTATTATTTAAAAAAAGGTGTACCCTGCTGAAAATCCGCGTGTAAAGATATAATTAAATATTTGTTGATAATTGGGAATAACATACGAGTGTTTTGGTGTAATAAGAAGGAAATTGTTCAGAATTAAATGATTGAAAACTGAAGAAGTAAATGAATAATGAAACCCAATATTATTGAAATTTAGTATTCCTCAGTAATTTGTCAGAAACTCCATACCAGACAGTTTGAACATCCAATAAGAATACTTTGGAATCAAGAGAGAAAGAAGGAAATCAATAAATACTCAAGGTGGGACTTATATGTGAATGAAAACGTAGTAACGTAGTTGGAAATACAATTTTTGGTATTTTGGACATAAAACATAAGCTTTAATATGACGATGACCAAATCACAAATTTATAATTCTATAGGAGCAAATTATAACATGTGATAGAATTGAGGCGAATCACGTTGTATCCTTGGTAAATAAGGAACACTGTTCTATATTGTTTTAGTAGTCCAAGATGGAAAAGAAATATGAAGGAAAATATCCAGATATATTACATTAAGTTAATCAGTTAACTCTGTAGTAAAATGTAAAGAAGTTAAGTCTATGTATACGCCGGGGCCTCGGAAGAGTATATATTATATGTTAGAAGAAAAAGGTAGAATACCAAATTTGAAACTCAAGATTACTACGGAAAAAGTAAGGCAACGAAGTTAATTTTCAATGCAATATTTCACGACGGAGACAATTTCAATATAATGCTTCCTCTCTACATACACTTACCTTGGCATGCTTTTAACTTTAGAAGAAGCGAACGTCGATAGTCCTTCCGTCAATACGAGTTCTATCAAACATTTCTGATTACAAACATAAGGAAAATATTGATTGTTCAGTTGCAGATAAACTTAAGATGTATTTTTTTACTTCAGTATGATGCAAAATGTAGTTTCCCAAAGAGTGACATATTTATATAACTTTAGAAGCTAAATTGTTATCAAACTACTTTAAAAATGCAAGTAAATTAATAAGATACATCATCTTTGCAATCAATTTTAGCTCCCACTTTGAAAGCATATACTCACATCAATAATTTTGATGATTAATTCGAATTCCAAGTTTATCAGCATTCGAATATATAGATTTAAAAATAAACACTTGAATTACTTATAAAAGGATACTAATAGCACGTTCTGCGTCCCATTCCTTGTGGAAACGTACTATAGCTGTGTCAGAAGCTGTCATTTCTGCGAACTTCACTTCACCGCATTCACTGAACTTTTCCCTGATCAATTGCCATGTTACTGTTGGTGGAAGCTAAAGAAAACCAAAGCATATAATTATATCAGCACAGGGTAACTATCCCTCAAAATAAGTTGTAGGTATAAAAATCTTTTGGCCATGTTATTACTATCACATAAAAGTGTGACGTCGTAGGTCGATTAGGGTTCTGGGCATGCCCATCTTGCCCATATGGCTTGTAGCATTATAATTTCATTCAGTCATATGTAGATACGAAGAAAAGGTAGAGTGAGTGAATGACAAAATGATTTCATTCATACAGTAATTGTGGAGATATTCATTCATTCAATAACTAATTTAATAAATTATTCTTGTTTATAATTACAAAAAAAAAAAATACAAAAATCTTTATTCAGTTTCATGGTTTTTTTACAGAAGTATAAGGTTTAATTAAGTTGAATATTATTTTCACAAAAAAATTATTCATACCATTATGTTCACGTATTTTAATAGAAACTCTCTTATTAAACAGCAATAGACAAATAATATTACTATATATTCGATAAAAGATTGACTATGTAGTGTCGGCTTAGAATAGGACTACCCCATTTCTTCTCGGGTCAAATCTTATCCCCACACAACTTCCAAGGGTGACTGAGGAATCTCTTATTCCGAATCCTTATTAGTAGAGGCACGTGAATACTGAATCATGCTATAAGGATTATTTTTGTGTAACGGTTGCGCAGACAAAAGATAGCCGTGAGTGTATGTATGATGTATGCAAAGTTTGTAACTCTGATCTTTGTTTGAAGAAGCATGAGAGCAGAGTAAATGCAGTAGAGATGAGATCCCTCAGAAAAATAAAAGTATGAAGAATAAAAGAGCATGTATGAAAAGATTGACGGATGTAAACGAAGCTAGAGAGGTTTGTCAGGATCGTACGAGGTGGCGATCGATAGTCTCTGCCTACCTCAATGGGAACTAATGGCGTGAGTATATGTATGTATGTATCTTTGTTTGCTTGCAAGGATACTGAACCGTTCATAAAAGCGCTTTCACAATCACAAAGCTACACTATACAGGAGTGCTATAAGTTGCGCTAAATTTAACAAATATTGAGCAGTGATTCAAGAACCCTCAGATATTTTTGAAACTACGCTACCCTTCCGAAGCTGGGCCGATCCACTAGTTAATCATAATCATGATCATTTATTCATTGCTTCATGTGGTATGTCAACAGAGATGGTACAAAAAAGGAGTAGCCGTAACATAAATCCTGTATTGCTCCCTTAGCCACTCATTTATATCTAATTAAAAACATATAACAACTTTTGTTGGAGACATAAAATAATTTAGTAAGGTTTATAATACTACAACTTACGTTGGTAATGACAACCATGTCAGACACTTTCTTGTCTCTGCTGTGTTGTTGCGACATATTGTTGTCACGGCCGTAGCCTTGGCCTGATAGCACTGGTTGTATCTGCCTGTTGGATCCTGAAATTAAATTTTAATATTACTTATTTAATGTATGTAAATAGCTATGAAAATGTCATTTTGTTACTAGGGAATCATAAGTAAAATTTAATTTTCTTAAGTTATTATTTTAGTGATGGACGTATTAGGACAAATATACGTTTAAAGTAAGGTAAGTAAAGGCCAAAGCTAGCAATTTAATAAATTGTAATATTAGCATGTATTAAAGATCGCGGATTTAGTAAGATTTTCAATGCACGTCATTCTGCATTCACAGTTCCGGACGACACAAATGGCGGACGTTATATTTTTAATGGACTTACAATTTTTTATTTACACAAAAAAATATTGTAATCGGTTAATTAGCAAGAGAAGGATAACCAAATATTTTCTATTAACTTTATATGCAAGTCAAAACCACTCAACAAAATACATCTGCATAAAAAAATGTGTTGGACCACATTTAATGTTTTAAGTGTAACAAAAAAATGATCAGGTCATATTCCCAAGATTACTGAACATACCAATAAAATTTCATAACAATTAGTCAACCCATTCTAAAGAAATTTTATTACATACATAGAAACACAAAAATTTAAATATGAATATCTTTTTACCTGACAAAGATCCGCTATTAAGTCCACTATTGCCCAGAACATTGTTCCCCATGCCAGGGTTACCAAGTATGGAGCCACCCAAATCCGAGTTTCCGAGGTTCATACTATTCATACTTGCTGAGTTCACATTATTAACCTGGGCTGCCTGAGCCTGGGCAGTCAATACTGTTGCCAAATCATTGGCCGTCAATCCTTGTTGTAATAACTGATTTTGTAGAGCTCCTAGACCGGTTAATCCAAGTGCCTGTTAAAAATCAAAAGGCATTTAATAAAAAAAAAATGAAAAAAAGGTTATAAAAGAACATAAAAGAAAATTGCCGTGTAGTGCCGGTTAGAATGACACTACCATTACCTACCTACTTTCAAATGTGGCTAAGTAGTTACTAGCTCTTAAGCTCTGGCAACCCCTTTTTGGGATTGGCCGTGAGTATATATGTATATATAAAAGAAAATTATCGGATAAGGGACTATAGGAATTTTTTCGTGATATTTTAAAGACAAGTTGTTAAATCAGACTATATTATTAGGTATAAGATGTGATGGTGATATTAATGTTTACAATTGCCCGTAAAATGTATTTTTAAACTTCAAATAGTCACGTAAACATATTTAGGTCTAAATTCATTTCCTAATAATATATAACTTATGTTATTTGGGTTAATAATAGATATTTCAAGAATGATTTACCTGCAATCCCAAAGAACCACCAAGAGCCGTACTCGTATTCAAAGTGTTAGCCATCAACCCAGTACCAAGACCATTCAAAGCAACGCCTGCATTTGGTACAGCTCCTAAAACACTATTGCCAATTGTTGCCGCTGTATTTCCAAGAGTCAAATTGGTAGAAGTTTGGCTTTGATTCGGGAGGTTTCTGGCAACATCTCTCAAAGGTTCCCCATTCGGGCCTAAGCCGAGGCCAATACTTTTAAGGCCTTCTGGTAAACGCAGTTCAGATTTGTCTGATACACCACGGTCCATACGCGCTGTCATTCGCCGGTCGTATAGAACTTGTTTGTCGAACAGAGATATGGCCTGAAAACACATTTATAATTTAACATGTCATTTGATTTTTAGAGTTCAAAAACTAAGATAGTAAAGAGTGAATTCTATTTTAAAAAAAAACAATGTGTTACTTCTAAAACTTTTAGTATTTATTAATGTATCAATAAATATATTTTAAAGAGGAAAGGGTTGTTTCTTTGTTTGTAATTATTAAGCTCCGAAACAGCTCAACTAGACAGACATCTGTTACTAATCGAAAGTTTCTAATTTAACTGTTAAACGAGTAATAAGGAAACCAAGACCGTCCCGAAGTTTTAGAATTTTCTTTCAAGCTACAGGTAACTCTTCATTGTTTACCTAAAATTCTGTATATATCACATGATGGATATCAAATTAAAACCCAATATGAAGATTATTACTAATCAATTAAGCAAATAAAATTATTCGACTCCAGCGACCTCGAGTATATGATTTTATTTATACTTAATTGATTAGTAATAATCCCCATAAAGTTTTTCATGCAATACAAATTATGCATACATAAAACCCAATAATTACCTGAACGGCCTCCACAGGGTGATCATACTCGATAACAGCGAATCCTCTGCTATTACCGTCTTTGTCCACCGCCAGATCAATGTTACGTACTTTGCCCGCCATTTTGAATATTTCCTTTATCTTGGCACGATCGGCTTTGTAATCCAGCTAAAATAAGAATAGCATGAGAAGGGAGGAAGACAAAGAATTGCGGAGACATAATCTACTTTCATGCGCACCTGAATCAATAAAAAAAATGGTACATACACCATAGGCCCGTAATTCTCTTCCTCGGTGCCAATACTTAACACTAGATGGCTATAAAAACATATACTTACATTGGCAACAAATACTTTCTTAACTAGAGGAGGCTGTACATTTATTGAGTCTAAAAATTGTAAACTTAATCCATATGTATTGTAATCCTCTGGTTCTCTCCGTTTATTTCCTCCCCAACTGGAATAAAAATAAAACAATTAGAGCTTGGAAAATGAAACTTTATTGAATTTATACTGTGCTAGCTTACCACTAAACTTATTTGTCTTAAGACCTAATTGGCCGTGTATTGCAGGCTTAGAATGTCGCTACCTCTTTCTTCCCACGGGTGTAAGAGGCGACTAAGGATATAGGCATTTTTTAAGTGTTTTTGGGCGATGCTGTTGGACACCTATCACCAACATTACTTTACTTCTGCCATCTTGTCCCTTATCGACTTTCAAACGTGGCTGAGGGGTTTCTAGCTCTGAAGCTCTGGCTACCCCTTTCTGGGATTTGTATGTGTGTACCAAATTTCCAAGTGAATCAAACAATACCAACATTTCCCATTACTGATCTGTGTTATAGTCTGAGCATGATGATATAAAACTTCCTGAAGAGCAAGCACGAGCGCTATTTTATCGACACGATAACGGTTAGAATGAGATGGCAGTATACGATACTAAGTAAGTGCGTAAGAGATGGCTGCTTTATCCCACGCGATAACTAGTTTAAACACCGCTCGTACTAGCCGGGCTGGTTATATGGGCTATCAAACACGGAAATCTTCTGAAATTAGCTTTAGCTTTTTATTTGAATAGATACGGAAAATAAATGCAATGTTCTTGTAATTGCTTTCGCTTCTTAAACTCACTTTGCTCAAAGACAGCCTTGTAACAAGAAAAAACTAGAAAAAAACTTACTTATAAACAGAGGAAAGAAAAATTTCGATACCGGCGGGGATCGAAACCACGACCTCCAGATATACGCCCCCGTCGCTCTGCCAATTGAACTATAGTGTCAAGTGGCTACTAGTGTTAAATTATTCTTTCCTTTGTTTCTTTTACACTCTTTAAATACCGGGGTCGTATACCCGGAGGTCGTGGATTCGATCCCCGCTGGTGATGAAATTTATCTTTTTTTTTTATTTATTAGTAACTAGCTGCCCCGACTGACTTCACACTGTTAATTTGCTTACACCAAACTTTAGGCGTTTTTACCGGTACTCTGCGTTCAATCAGGCGTGAATATTTTATTGGCCAAATTTTTGCCGGATAAACAGTATTCTACTTGATAATTCTCATTTTAAAGGGGTCATTATCTAGCATTCTGCTAAATTTCATTCATATACACTCTGTAATTGAGTACCTCCTTTTATTTCACCTCAAACACACAAGCATCAAAACTTTCACATATAATATATAATAATCCCCACATGAGGTTGTCATGAACAAAATATTCTAATTAAGAACACTTACTCCTTATCATCTCTATCGATACGTCCACCGCCGCCGCCGCCGCCCATATTCCCGCCGCCGCTGCCGCCGCCACTTGGCCCTTTCCTCTTGTTTGCTGTTAATAGAATAACTCTTTAATGCACATTAACATATATTTATTTAAAATCAATATTTTAAAGAAAACAAACAGTTATCTGATGAAGAACAATATTTTGACAATCTTATCACTGAAAGCAAAATAAAATAAAGAATGGATAGTGATGATGGATGGGTTGTTTATAACAAACTTGTAATATGTGATACAGCAAATTTAAAGAACAAAAGCATCCATTCTATCAAGTTGTACCAACATCTTCCATACAGACTACTAATATTATTTTACCAGGGCTGCCTTTAATAATGAGCAGTAGCCAACCAACTTGAAAAAAGGATGTACTCAACTCAACTGTTTGTTTTTTGTAATGTTACTCGATTACTCCATTAATAGTCAATCAATTTCAAAAGTCTTCCAAGGTGGTCCATTTAATTTTCGTTGGTGTTGGTTAAGTGGTAAAAAAGATATTTTAAAAAATATCAAAAAGCATACGTTGATGATATGTTTATCAAATATTGTATGAAAAAGTGGCTTAAAGGGGAAGGGGAAGAGACGACTTTTAAAATGTGTTTTTGGCAGTTATAGAAAAACTGAAAAGTCCAAATACCAGATGTTGATAAAGGAGGAGACGACTTTTAAAATGTGTTTTTGGCAGTTATAGAAAAACTGAAAAGTCCAAATACCAGATGTTGATAGAGGAAGAGACGACTTTTAAAATGTGTTTTTGGCAGTAATAGAAAAACTGATGATCTGTATAGGCTAGGAAACGAACGTGGTACTATTGAGGAAATATTCTCAAGAAAACTAGCTAACCAGACAGACATTGTACTGTAAATTTGCTTATGCCAAACTTTAGACGTTTTTTCCGGTACTCTGAGTTCAATCAGGCGTGAATATTTTATTAATCAATTTTTTCTGGGATAAAAAGTATTCTATATCAAAATTGGGGTCACTATCTAGCATTCTGCTAACTTTCATTCATATCCTGAGAAACCTTTTCACCTCAAACACACAAACATCTAAACTTTCACATTTATATTATTAATAGGATTATTTTGATTTTGATATATGCTCTCTTCAACACTTTTCTAGTCTGTTTAATAAAATACAATAGAACAAATAAATTACCTTGATTACCAGTTTCTTCTTTAAGCACCAATTTTCTGCCATTCAGTTCATATCTGTGCATAACTGAGAGGGCTCTTTTCACGGCATCTGAGTTAGTAAACTGTACCATACCACATCCTCGAGCTTTTCCATGTTCATCAGTATATAACTCCACATAAGCCACATCACCAACCTACAATAGACAACAAGCTGCTAGAAATAATATAATATGTATAAGGATATATAACCTAGAATATAAGGATTGCATAGACAAGTATTGGTTCTTCTGTCCCTGTGGCGTGTGGCATCACTTTAAGTGCGCCAGGTAGCTGAGCCGCCCTAGCAGGGCAAAGGTAACCTAAGCTTCATCAGATAGAAAACAGTCCTGAAGACCCAGCAGGAGGCTTATGTCAAAAAGTGCAGACTTGTGCACTCATTGGGATGCATAGGCCAGTGGCAGGTGAACTCACTGGCTAGATGGGTATCTGGAGTGGATAAATCTTCCACATGTCATGATGTCTTACATGGATATATTATTTTATATCACATTAATCATATATAATTTATGGTAAATTCAAAACAACCACCGTGATAGCTCAATGGGTAAAGTCAAGCAAAAAAGCCACCTTTGGGAGGTCAATGGGTGGTCACCTGCCTTTGATGCAGACAGTTGTGAATTCAACTCCTGGGATGGGCCTACACCTATTTGTTTTTCTAAATTCATGTGTGTGATATATTTATCATAATTGTTAACAGTGACGGAAAACATCACGAATAAACCCACATGGCTACGTTGTACATAGTCATGTGACAGTGTATTAATACAAAATGGCTCCGTATCATGTGAGTAAATGGTCCAAGCAAAACATGGGTACTCAGAACACCATATGAAAATGTCGCATGATGTTCAGAAGTATTAGTACCTCTGCCAAACGATCAAATAGTAGATGAAACCATTCTTACAGTACAGCACAATGTTTAAATATTGTTAAACAATTTAAAATTGGTATTTCAAAATGGTCTTTCAGACTTAACGGTTCTAGATGGTGGGAAAAGAACATATTGAATAGTTTTGGAAGTGAACATGCTAGTCAATAGTTTGCATTTGGGCTATGGAGGACAGAAACATCAATGTCCTGAGTTTATGATGATGATGTAAAGCTTGTAAAACCTGGACATTTCTGTAGACGACATGATAGTCCAATGGGTAGAACACCCGCCTGTAAATTGACGGGCGTGAGTTCAAATCCCGGGTCAGTCCTACCCAAATTTGTCTTTTCTAAAGTCATATGTGTGGTTATTTTTCATGGTTGTTAACAGTGAGGGAAAACATTGTGAGGAAACCCACATGACCCGAGTTGTACTCAGCCATGTGACAGTGCAATCTTACAAAACGGCGATAGGCCTGCCCCTATAATGTGAGTACACTGTCTAAGCAAACAGTGGGTACCTACTTTGCACATTAGGTGGCGCTGTCATGTTGTTCATAAGTATTGGTACTTCTGCCAAGAACTTCAGGAAAAATGGTGTGAATGTTTAAGTATATGTTATGTATTTTCTAAAAGCATTAGAAATCGCAGCATACTGGAACCGTCTGTAAAAAGCACTTGCTGCTTACACAAAATTAAGGTATACAGACAAGCTGAATCTCAACTATAAGATAAGACATACTTTTTCTTTGAAAAGATCCTTCAGCTCCGTCCAGCGGTACTCATATGGAATGTTAGACACTAGCAGGCGTTTATTGTCACTGCGGTCACGGTCATTTGAACGGTCACGTACTGCATCGGAGAACCGAGATGGTCTATCACCCCTTTTGGATCTGTCGCGCTCCTTTTCGCGTTCATCCATCATCATCTGTATAAGAAAGCAAAACTCTATGAAATGTATCAAGAGAGAGGTTACTTGAACCAAAGTAAAAGCAATCGGATTTTGATATATTAGTTTATGTAGTAGTTGTAAGAGGGAGATAGAAGTGCTGTAGAGAGTAAGAGAATATAATCATTAGATTCAGTAATTCAATTTAACGCAACGATGTTTAATGCTGTTTCTATGAGAATAACAGTAATGCCACCTACCTTTTACTCTAGCTGCGTATGCAACTAGATATCTTTAAATATATGGTGATGGATCGTCAGCGAAATATAAAAACTTTTTAGAAAATAAATAGATATTCAAAGAATTTCTTGTGAGCAAATGTAACCACAAAACTTAAATTCGGCAAAACTAAAACTTACGGTTTTATTTGACAGATAAGCCGCAAACAAACTAAAATGGCGATAGCCGGCTGATTGAATGAATGAAATACAAGGCAAACTGACAAATATCTGTCAAAAACGCCAAATGATCTCGCATGCGCGAATAATCTCCTCTGCACTTCCGGCCAAATAACGTTTCTGTTATAGGAAAGCTTTGATGAAATTTTACTATATTAATATTTTATCAAAAAAGGAATTTGCTAAATATTTATTATTTGAACTCTCGAGAAATAATTTGTAATCTTTGCCTAATCAATATTATCATCGCCGTGTAGTGTCTTAGGGGCTTTTTAGGCGATGCAGTGGCGATGTCCATCACCAACAACCTTTACTTTACCATCTTTTCCCCACTCAATTTTCCAAAAGTGGCTGAAGAATTTCTAATTCCTTTAGCTCTGGCTACCCCTTCTAGGGTTTTATAGCCGTGAGTATGTGTATATATGTATGTATATTGATGTAGACAAAGCTCTAAAGGTTTGGCAGGATGATAAAAAGTGACGATCAATATTCTCTGTCTAACCCAATAGGAACTAATGGTGTGATTGATTATAAATATGTATGTTATCTTTATATCTTTTCGTTCGTCGATTATCTCATGCTCTAATCTCTCACTACTATACTAAACATTTATCTCATGCTCTAATCACTCACTACTATATTAAACTTCACGCCATCTCATCTTTTTAAATATTTTATTCAAACCCATCTACTAGCATTTGGATTATAACAACGTTCCTACGTAAATTGAAACGCAGTTTTTATCAGTTGTAAGAAAGAGCCCTCTCGCGGATATTTTTGAGAACGAAAATTAAATGACACAAGCAAGACAAGGCACGCACACATGCTTGATTTTTATTGTATTGCTTCATATAAATATTTTTCGCCTACGACAGCCATGTAGGGGACAAACTGCGCTAGTATTTTGTTGAAATAAGTGATTATAAAAAAAAGCAAATTATGGAGCAGACAAAATCTAATTCGCCTAAGCTTTTTGTGTGTACTCCTATAGAAAACAAGGATGAAATAGAAGAGGTATTGTTGAAATTCATTCTTTTCCAACAAAGAACCATTTGGTCGGCCATGTAAAACGATATTTCATTTCGCAGCCGCAAGTGGCGCTACTGCATTTACGGCGCGAATATTGAATTTGAACTAGTTGATTGTAAACATAAATCTTTTGTTGTTTCTATTCGCTTCATATTTATTATTTTACTTTTCAGAAATACGAACGAGCATATACTTACTACCAATCACTTGTAGCTGACTGCAGTGAAAAAGAAGCTCATGATGCTCTAAATAATGCGGTATGCAAGAATCATGAAGATGTGTCCCTGGGAATGTTGATGTCTATCCTCACCGAACCCCAGAATGCTTCCAAATGCTATCGAGATCTGACCTTGATAACAAGAGATGGCTTCACTTGTGTCCTAAACAATCTTTCTAATTTAATTCTTGAAAGGTATTTGAAATTCCATGACAATACCCGTAGTCAGCTGCTATGGCTTGTCAAAGAAATGATAAGAAATGCAGTAACAGGAATAGACAATGTATGCTGGAATCTTATGAGGTATGCTTCAGGTGGTGATGTCACTCCAAAAAACATTTTTCTTGTTGAATCTCTTCTAGACATTTACATTGAAAGTAGAGCATGGCTAGACAAATTTCCAATGCTCATTTGTATGGTAGTTTACACATATTTAAGGCTAATAGAAGACCACAATATGCCACACCTAATGACCCTACGTCAGAAGGAAGTAAACTTTGTTATCACCTTAATAAGAGAACGTTTTGTGGAAGTGTTGACTGTGGGAAGAGATTTAGTGAGATTACTGCAGAATGTAGCAAGAATACCAGAATTCAATCAACTATGGCATGATATGCTTAATAACCCAAAATCTTTGTGTCCAACTTTTACAAGCATATTGCAGCTATTGCAAACCAGGACATCTCGAAGATACCTTCAATCTAGACTTACGCCAGACATGGAGAGGAAATTGGTGTTTCTCACATCACAAGTTAGGTTTGGCCATCACAAAAGATACCAAGAATGGTTTCAACGCCAATACCTTGCCACTATGGAATCACAGACCCTTAGAAGTGATATGATCCGTTTCATTGTCGGTGTCATACATCCCACTAATGAATTATTATGTTCAGATATCATACCTAGGTGGGCTGTGATAGGCTGGTTACTTACTACATGTACATCAAATGTTGCTGCTTCAAATGCAAAACTAGCTTTGTTTTATGATTGGTTACTCTATGACCCAGAAAAGGACAACATCATGAACATAGAGCCAGCCATTCTTGTGATGCATCACTCTATGAGATCACATCCAGCTGTTACTGCCACCCTCCTTGATTTCTTATGTCGAATCATTCCAAATTTTTACCCACAATATGCTGATAAAGTAAGACAAGGTATTTTCAATTCATTGCAACAAATAATTGAGAAAAGAGTATTGCCAAATTTACAACCTTTATTTGACTCACCAAAGTTGGACAGAGAATTGAGGACAACTGTTCGAGAAACATTCAAAGAGTTTTGTACTAATGGGAATGGGGAAAGTATATCAGGCTTGAGAGAGGATAATGTAGATGATTTACCTCGTGTGGGTGCTGATGAGCCTGCATTTTCTGATGATGAAGATGAACCCTCGGCTCCAGCACCAATACTAGCGGAAGACACTGATGATGATGACTTGCCACTGTCTGAAGTGAGAGCCCGGGAAAGACCTGAGTTAGCAGCTGCTTTACCAATAACCTTAAGGCCTCTAGCAGAAACACTCTTAGATGATCGGACAGTTGACGCTGCAAATGCTGTCATTAAGGCCTCAATAAGTTCACCAATGCCAACACCAGCAGCCTTAGCTGATTTATTCTCCGCTGTTCTTCAAGAAACACCACTTTTACAATTAGAAAGAAATCCTACACCAGAAGAATTAGATGCTGTTTTAAATTCACCAATATTTGCAATGGTGTCTTGTCTAAATGGCTCAGGAGAAAATGCAGATGCAAAGAAGAAATTAATCCTTAAAACTTTTAAAGAGATGCATTCCCAAAACCTTTACAGTGGTGTAGGATATTGCCTGTTATTTTACCTAAAGGTATTATATGAACGAGATAGGCGTTCAGAAAAGGATTCAGCTAAGAGAAAAAACGTTAAATTTAAAGCAAATGTATATAAAGACTACTGTGGGCATATGGAAGTTAAGTTAGGGGAATGTTTGGCTAACGATTTTGAAAGGTGCCAGGAGATAGATCCAAATCTTCTTGTATGGTTAATACCAGATGTATATAGAGAGTTTAAAGATGCGGCTCAAAATCACATTAGATTATTACATTGTATAGTTTCTACTTTAGATGCCGCGCAGTTAAGACAGTTAGTCTGCCTTACTCTACAAGGAAACCTAATGATGTTCAAATCAGATGATATAACGACGATGTTATTGACTAGTTTAGGTTGGGAAACGTTTGAGCAATACTGTCTATGGCAGTTGCTGACTGCTCACGATATCTCAGTAGAAGATGTATTGCCTATTATCCCTGATTTGTCATACAAAGATCATGCGGAAGCTTTGACAGCAGTGCTATTAATGCTTAAACAGGAAAGGCCGACTGCTGATGTTCTACGTCAATTATTTTGCCGGAGTGTGAACGAGAATGACACCTTTGTGGTGTCGACGTTGTTGTACTGGTGTCAAGACTATGAAGACAAAGTTGGTGATTTAGTTTCGGTGTTACTTAGCACGAGGTATCCTGGCACGAGTCCTAACAAGAGAAAAAGACCAGGGAAGCATAGTATACCGCCAAATGCACCGCCCTCTGCTGAATTGGTAAGTTTTTAACATATTTATTTGCCGTGTAATCTCGTCTTAGAATAACACTACCCCATTTCTTCCTGTTGGTGTTCGTAAGAGTCCGTTGAGAGTACTGAGACTTTTAAGCGATTTTTGGGCGATGCGTTTGGGGACCCACGATTAAAAATCTTTGTTTTACATCCTTATCCCCACACATTTTTCAAAGGTGGCTAAAGAATTTCTTATTCCGAAGCTCTGGCTACCCCTTCTAGGGATTTATAGCCGTGAGTATGTGTATTTTTTTATGTATTATTAATTTTTATGTATTATTAATAAATTTATTGATTTATTATACAAATACGGAGTGAATAAGAAAATTAATTGAAAAAGTTGTCTTTGTCACTCCTTACTGCGTCAGCTATCTGCCAGTGAAAACCCCGTAATTTTATGTGCAGCCGTTTAAGAAACCGATAGGCAGATAACAAATAATTGTTATTGTACCTATGTGTACCTTGTGTACATCCATAACTTGCTTGTAACTGTTAAGTCAGGAAACGATTTATTTATTTGGAAGACTTACAGCTAAATAATAACAATATAAGTAACAGTTCATAACATCGATGCCAGCTAAAAGACTTCACCAGTAGTGATCACCAGATGTTAAAAAGAAGGTTGTTGGTGATGGGTCTCCAACCGCATCGCCCAAAAATCCCTTAAAAGCCCCGATACCGTTAGTCGTCTCTTACATACACCCACAGGAAGAAATGGGGTAGTGCTATTCTAAGCCGACACTACACAGCAATATTAGTCTTACTTCAAATAACGGTTTTGTCTTAGGCAAGGTTTCTTATGTTCGTAAATATATTGTTATAAATTTAGTATGTTATATCAATGAAAAATTTAGTACACACACAACCATGTATTGGACACACACATACACATGAATTCCGATAATTTGCCTCTTAAGGCACTCATGAGAAGACATGGGGTAGTTTCATTTTCAGTCGGCAAATAAAAATAAATTTATATAAGCGATACACGATAAGTAATGCTCCTATTTCAACCAGTATAGCTAGTACGAGCGACATTTTAACTAAATATCGCGTACATACATACATACATATACTCACGCCATTAGTTCCCATTGGGGTAGGCAGAGACTATTGATCGCCACTTCGCAAGATCCTGACAAACCTGTCTAGCTTCGTTTACATCCATCAATCTTTTCATACATGCTCTTTTATTCTTCATACTTCGGACGCCAGCCTTTTTTTCGCCAGCCAGCTATCGCCTGTCGTACTTAATATCGTATACTGTTATCTCATTCTAACCGATAGCGTGACGCTAAAATAGCGCTTGTGCTAGGCCTCCAGAGTCATAAATTACGTATCTATAGTGGTATATTTGCGAAAACACTTTCTTTTTCTGGCAGGCTTTCAACATTAACGCCCGATTTCTGAATTGAGTATTCCAGCTGAGAACAACTTAAGTATCGTTCTGTCGCATTGAAATCTTAACAACAGAATGAGACAAAACGATATTTAAGTCGTTCTTAGCTTGAATGCTCAATTCAGAAATCGGGCGTTAGATATGCACCAACACTATTTAGCATACCTATCTACCTATTCTCACGGCTATAAATCCCAAAAATAGTAGGTCGAGCTTCAGAATTAGAAATTCGTAAGCCTCTTTTCAAAGTTCAGTAAGGAAGGGATTTAAAAACTAATGTTGTTGGTAATGGGTCAAAAAGTCAAAAAAAAAGTCAAAAGTCAAAAAGTTTATTTTTCAAAATTAAGTTAAAAACTATCATTTTTGGAACGTCAAATTTTTTAAATTTATCATTAGTCCGTTGCTTCGGAAGGTGTTCGTAAAGAGAAGAAGCAACAAAGAAACTCTTTACATTCACATTTTTTCATATATTTTTTTTTTTTGGTATCTCGCATCGCCCAACAATCACTTAAAAATACCCGATATCTGAAGTCGTATTATGTATCGCGGCATTAAAATAGGTTAGTGTACTTGGGGCTTTTCAAGTTATTGGAGACAACATCGCCAACAATATGTTATCTACTCTTAACAATCTTTTCCCCACTCATCTTCCAAAAAGGCTTTTTAAGTGGTTTTTGGGCGATGCGGTTGGAGAGTCATCACCAAAAACATTTATTTTAGAATCTTTTCTCCATTTCACTTCCAAAAGTTACTGAAGAATTTTCTTCTTCTGTAGCTCTGGATACCCCTTTAAGGATTTATAGCCGTGAGTATATGTATGTATTAAGTTCCAAAAAGGATGAAGAAAATCTAATTTTTAAGGTTGATTCGGCACATAGAGAAGATGGATGCAAATAATATCAAATGTTTTTTTTTATTTCTTATTTTCACTGAAGCAAGGACTCTCATTCTATACATTCTCAGTTTGAACTAGGTACGACAATTTTTAATTATTATTTTATTTTGAAAATTACAATATTTTAGATAGGCATTCCATGGGCAAAGTTGTTTACTTTGATGTCCTTTATCGATTTATAATATAAAAAGGGTATGTTATAAAAGCGAGGTCTAGGCCAATTGGAAAAAAATACTTTAACATATATATTTTTTGTATATCTACAGCTATTAGGCTAGTAGAATCGTTTTAGGGTTCCGTACCAAAAGGTAAAACGGGACCCTATTACTAAGCCTCCACTGTCTGTCTCCATGCTGTATCTCATAAAACAACTAAACTGTGATAGCTGGAAAGCTGAAATTTTCACACACGATGTATTTTTTTTGCCGCTACAACAACAAATACTAAAATATTAAGAAAAAATAATAACATCAATACATAGTATAAAACAAAGTCGCTTTCGCTGTATGTCCGTATGTATGCTTAGATCTTTAAAACTACGCGACGGATTTTGATGCGGTTTTTTTTAATAGATAGAGTGATTCTTAAGGAAGGTTTGTATGTATAATAAATGCATAATATAGTAGAGAAACACTGATAAATTTAAAGGTTTCTAATGTGTTCTCGTAAATAAGCACGTTTTTTTGCGCTTATATTGCAAACGCTGGCTGAACCCTACGAGATAGACCAAAATAATCCACTACAGTATTGTTCACCCTAAAAAGTTCAACAAAAAAGCCCGCGATGGTATATGTCTATCTCTTAGGGATAACCCAGCATAACCATTTTTATTCTTTACTAAAAAATGGTTATTTACGAAGTGATTTTAAACAATACAGCATTAATCCTTATCCAATGAAGTACCTTAAATAAATTGTGCATTTATTATAGATCAATATGCTTTTTACAGCATGTAATTTAAGTAAATATTACCGAAGATATTACAAATTTAAAATGCAGGGTCGTAGTTGTTTGCGCCGGGCGGCGCGTGCCTATAAATAGTCTAAGCAAAACATGTTTGTATTGGCTAATGACAAAAAAGCTGTGAACGTTGTGTATAAGGACATTCTGTAGTAGGTATATTTTGCATTGCACCCGTGCGAAGCCGGGGCGGGTCGCTAGTAATAATAATAAAACATAAACGTTCACGCCGAATATCCCCGAAGGGGTTGGCAGAGGTACTAATACTTCTGAACATCACGTGACTTTGTCACCTGGTGTTCAGAGTACCCACGTTTTGCATGGACAGTGTACTCACGTGATAGGGGGCAGGCCTATCGCCATTACGAATACACTGTCACATGACTAAGTACAACTCAGCCATGTGGGTTTCCTCACGATGTTTTCCCTCACCGTTAACAACCATGATAAATTAACCACACATATGTCTTTAGAAAAGACAAATTGGTGTAGGCCCGACCCAGGATTCGAACACTAGTCGCTTGCACGATAACCGAGTGTTCTACCTTTGGGCTATCACGGTTGTATAAGAAGAAGAAGAAGAAAAAATAGTACCTTTAATATTTTGTTGATACTTAGTATTCCATTAAATTGTATTTTTATATATTAATATATTTAGCATGTTAAAGCTGTGAGTAAATTGGTATTGTAGTCAGTAATTTAGGTTCGATGTATACGAACCGAAAAAGTTCTTTGGCAATAAATTTCGGTTATCGTTTCGTGATCTAGCAGAGACGAGGGGGCCCCTATCGATCACGGGGCCCTGGGCACGTGCCCAGAGTGCCCAGTGGGAAAGAGGGGCTTGATCACGTGTTTACATACGTAGAAATTAAAAAAAGCTGGACAGTCACATTTTCCCTCTCTCCATTCCTCTGTTTCAATTGGTAGTGAGACAAGCCACTTACTGAAATTTTGTTTCTAATCTAAAAAATCTAACACGATAACAACACTGCGATACAATTTGATTGTTATTGTTACTAATCCACACAATCACCGAATGACAATACTCGCACACGATTGGCTACCTGTGTCATGCGTCGGCTTTCGCTCCGCCTACTTTTAACGAACATTGCTTCTTTTTCAATAAATACGCAAATCAATTATTTAAATTGCCATCCAAATTTAAAATATGCTATACAGTCAAATAAGTTGCGTGTAGAAATGTTTTCTCTGCTAACCGAATGTATAATCTTGCTGACCAAGTAATTATTCTTCCGAGTGACTGTTTATTTTGCAGATACATAATAAAACTCGCTACCAAATTGTGTTTAAATTACAGACCATTGTCATGATTATTTACAGAACACGAATTGCAGCCTGATTTTAATTATTGCTAACAAAATCTTTGTACGCTAACCACATGATTTATTAGCGGTTATTTCTTGCAAACCTAATTTTTAAATGGCATACACAGTAATTACTTCTCAATTTAAAGTAATGACAATGTTTTGATATTTTCAAATATAAATGAGGAACTGGACTAAGAAGGGTTTCCTGGCCGTTAGTCTTACGTAATAATAAACGAAAACTACAAATAATTTATTACGATGACGGATTTTTACACTAGTTTCCATTCGTTAATCAACCAACCTTCTGACTTGCTTTTCATACACTCACATTACAGTAGCGAATTACTACTAAAATCAGAAGGTGGCGCTGGGTATGCAGCCACTTCACCTAACATCACTTAAAAAGCCTTTGGTTTCCTCTTAGGACAACCGCGGGATAAAATATTATGAATGCAGTAAATTTGTTAGAATTTAAAATCTTACAAGCATCGGTTAAGAATAGCACTAACATGTTTCTGGCGGTAACCTATAACAATGGATGTCATTGGAGGCGATGCGGTTGGAGACCTATCGCCAATAATGTTTACATTACAATACAATCTTTACCCCTTTAACTTCCGAAACTAGCTAAGAAATTTCTTATTCCGACGGTCAGGTTACCCACCCTATCTAGGGATTTATTGCCGCAAGTATAGGTATGTATGTATCGGTATTAAAACGCTCTTTAAAAAAAGATCTAGAAGGTATTCATACTATATAACAACAAAGTATCACGACATATACACAAACAATTTATATTTAATAAATACTCTTAAAACTTTTTAATTTTATGTGAGTAACAGCAAATAATAGCAAATTAATAGATTAGCATTAGTAAAGCAAGGAAAATATTAGTTTCGATTGTCGAGTTGAAAAGACGCGCGAATGCGTCACGTCACGTGACCGCCGCGCCGCCAGCCAATCCGCATTCGCTAACATCTCTCTCTTCGCGCCGTCAGCGCTGCATTGACAACTTTCCTAGCGGGATTCAGGAAACTTGTAAAGTTCCTAAAATACAGAATTTTAAACTCGGAAACTTGTTAAAAATGATCCCCACTTACAATTTTCCTGAGGTGAGTTCGTTATTTTACAAGTTTCCTAAAACCTATCAGGTAAGATGTAAATTCGTTTGCTGTTTGACAGATTTCCGTCATTTTACAAGTTTCCTAGGAAACTTATAAGTTAACGAGTTTGACGATTTTCCTGCGACATATATATAGAGCATGAGAGATTGGGAAAAGATCGTGCAATGTGGCGAACGATAGTATCTGCCTACACCAATTGGAATAATGCGCGAAAGTGTAATTAAGTAAGCAAACCTAATTCTGAAGCTCTGGCTACCCCTTTGTGGGATTTATAGCCGTGATTATATATATTTATTTAGAATGCAGAAGCTACCATACGTCAGCTAAGGTCATTGACATAATAACTTTCACCGTCTCTCAATGCGAACTGCTATTATATAAAGAAGTTATAAATAGACTTATTTACGTACATATCTTGTCTTTGTATTAAAATGTTATTGTGACATACATACATATACATACTCAAGCCATTAGTTCCCATTTGGGTGGGCAGACTCGATCGCCAATTCATACGATCCTAGCAAACTATTCAAGTTTAATTTAAATATATCTTTTTTCATAAATGATAACGTGGGTACCTTCTCTGGAAACTAGATGGCGCTTGCCATGTGAGTTCAGGAGTATTGGTACCTACCTATGCCAACCCCTTCGGGGATAAACGGCGTGAACGTTTATGTTTATGTTATGTTATAAATGATCTTTTATTTTTTGTTCTTACACTTCGGACACCTGCCTTTTAAAAACATCGATTTGATGGACAGTGAGGGAAAGCATCTTGAGGAAACCCACATGGCTACGTTGTACTTGACAACTTTTTAGTCATTGTTTTCATACCATTCTATCATTGTATTTGTAAGGGATGGGACTTTTTAAGTGGTTCCTGGGCGAAGCGGTTGGAGACCCATCACCACCGATATTTCCAAATGTGGCTGAGGTTCTGGCTACCCCTTTTTGGAATTTATGGCCGTATATGATAGACCTGCCCCCAACACGTCAGTGCACTGTTCAAGCAAAACGAGGCAATTTCTGCTAATTTTTAGACCCCTAAATGGCGGGGGCGTAGTCCTAATTTACCCAATTATTTAATTTATATTTTAAGATGACAATTACATTACCTACATACATATACTCACGCCGGCCGTAGTTCCCGTTGGGGTAGGCAGAGACTATCGATCACCACTTTGTACGATCCTGGCAAATCTCACTAGCTTCGTTCATAACATATAAACATAACATAAACGTTCACGCCGAATATCCCCGAAGGGGTTGGCAGATGTACTAATACTTCTGAACATCACGTGACTTTGTCACCTGGTGTTCAGAGTACCCACGTTTTGCATGGACAGTGTACTCACGTGATAGGGGGCAGGCCTATCGCCGTTTTGTACGAATACACTGTCACATGACTAAGTACAACTCAGCCATGTGGGTTTCCTCACGATGTTTTCCCTCACCGTTAACAACCATGATAAATTAACCACACATATGTCTTAAGAAAAGACAAATTGGTGTAGGCCCGACCCAGGATTTGAACACTAGTCGTTTGCACGATAACGGAGTGTTCTACCCACTGGGCTATCACGGTTGCTTCGTTCACATGACCACAAATATTGGGTCACTTATTGCATATTATATTTGATATCAGTTTTACACTTGTTTTGTGTGTTCAAGGACTTAAACGCGTTGTGTTGTGCTGTGATGTCATTTACTCTTGTTTTTATGAATGAGTAATTAATTTAATTTATGACATATGTTGCTGTGCAGTGTCGGTTTAGAATAGCACTTATCCATTTCTTCCTGCGGTTATCGTTAAATGCGATTTAGGTTTACGGGTGCATAAGTGATTGTAGGAAACCCTTTTTTTCCCTCTTAACTTACGCGCATCCACTTTGGCTGAAGAATAACTCTTGGTACGGTTTTTGGATGGATAGCCGCGAGTATATGTATGTTTGAAATAATAAGATGACATTTACACGGAAAACTTTAATTACGTTTACGTTACATTTTCGGCACAGACTATAGACTGCCACTTTGCACAATCCTGACAAATTTTCCTTTCTTTCCCTGTTCTCTTTTTCGCACTTTTCTGCTTCTCAAAAATCTTCACTACACCATATTTTTCCACAAGATCAGGGAAACACTTTTTGCGAACACTAATTGACCTTTTAGCTACAAGACTGGCTGTTCCGTACAGATTTACCCCCGTTGTATTCACATACACATACTCACGCCGTTAGTTCCCATTGGGGTACGCAGAGACTATCGATCGCCACTTTGTACGATACTGGCAAATCGCTCAAGTTTCGATTACATCCATCAATCTTTTCATACATGCTATTTTATTATTCATATTCGTGTAATAGAATTCGTCCGCGTCGTTTTTGTGTAATAGAATTCGTCCCTTAATCAATGATTGACAGTAAGTTAGGGTTGCCAATAAGCTACCGTCCTGTTTTCCCGGTTCTTGATTTGGTGAGTCCCGTATAATTATGGAGGATTGCCTTGACAACATCCGTGGAAATAGTGGTTAGGAGAGTCGCTTCTTATCTGGTATTGCGGGTTCGATCCCCGCTGGGGACAATCATTTGTATGATGATATTTTTGTGATGTGATGTCCTTTATATATGTTTTTCTATTATTAAGTTATTTTGTCGTTTCAGTATCCTTTAATCACAAGTCCTATTGTACTTTTAGTAGCTATCTCGATCTTTGTGATAAATTCATAGATATTTGTTATCTTGAGGTTTTAGAGGCCTATTTAGTTACGGACGGAAATATCATGTGTGGTTTATTTTTTTAATACTAATACATACATACATACACTCACGGCTGTAAATCCCTTAACAGAGTAGCCAGAGCTTTGGAATGAGAAATTCCTTAGCCACTTTTGGAAGTTGATTGGGGATAAGATTGTAATAATAAACGTTTTTGGTGACGGGTCTCCGACCACATCGCCCAAAAATCACTTAATAAGCCCCTATACCCTTAGTCGCCTCTAACGATCACCCTCGGGTAGAAATGGGGTAGTGTTATTCTAAGCCGACACTACACGGCAAAATATATAGTAATACTAATACTTGAGTAATATAGTTATAACATGTATTTTTATATCATTTCCAGGTGCTGGGCCACTTAGAGCAAATGCGCAACTACTGCGTGGAACAGGATGACATGTCAATTTTCAATATGGAGTGTATGCAGAAGGCGCTACAGCAGGCGGGGTCTAACAGTACTGATAGTTTAAGGGTACGTTATTTTAGTACATACATACATATACTCACGGCTCTAAATCCCTAGAAGAGGTAGCCAAAGCTTTGAAACATCAAAATTCCGTTAAGATTCATGTATACTCGACATACATTAAAAATAAACACGCATTGTTTTATTGAGTCAGCTTGCGATATTTGTATATGGCTGAAACTTTGAATTAAAAATGTATATTGCCATTACAAACGTAATTAATCTGAAATCAATTCACCGTTCACGCCGTATCTAGTGTCATTATAGTATCCACGTTTTGTTTGGTCAGTGTACTTTATAGGGGCAGGCTAGTATCGGAATTTAAACTTATAAAAAAAATATATTTACACTTAAATTAATATTTACATCATTTCATACATACGTACATATTATACACACGACCATAAATCCCAAAAGGGGTCGTCATAGCTTGAAACTCCTCAGCCACATTTGGAAGTTGATAGGAGACAAGATGGCAGAAATAAAGTATCGTTCGTGATGTCTCCCACCGCATCGCCCAACGGTCACCTCTTACGGTACCCGTGGATAGAAAGGGGTAGTGACATTCTAAGCCGGCACTACACGGCATGTATGCGATAAAATTGATTCAATTCACTAAATACTTAGTCAGTATTAACGACCAGTAATCTCTTATCGAGTACCCGAACACCCAAGTAAATTATTATCTGGTGAATTTCTACTAATAAAAGGGGAGTCTTTTAAGTTCAATATATAAATTGATTAAAATCTCATTCGTTTAATTTTCTTATATTTCTCATTTATATTATTACTAGCGGCCCGGCCCAGCTTCGCAGGGGTTGACACATTTAATTTACACATACAAAACATTTCGTTATTAAACATAAGTCATATATCATCGTATTTGAATAATGTGGTGCTCGGGGAGTCTAATTCAAAGCCTCTAATGCCTCTAACTAAGCCTCGCAAATTTTGCTGAGTCACTGAGTCAGTGCCCTTTCGCTGCAAAAGGGCGCAAAGTTTTTAACATTATTGTTTAGATCCGTTTACTTAATTATAATGATCTCTGTTTTTTTTTTCTATTATTTTGTTTTCTTTTGACACTGTTCACAGGTTTGTTTACATTGTTTTTAACTTTTCCTTTTAAATGCTTTTGATTTATTTTAAATTTATTTTTCTTTAGTTTTAAGTTTTATTATTTTTTGTGTTGTGTTTTATTTTGTGCCATATTTGCTGCGAACAAACTTTATTCTTTCTTTCTTTTCTTTTAATGGCCTTTATATTAATCTGTATTTTCAATTTTATCTACCCTACATCTTGAAATACCTTTTCTTATGAAACTTTCAATTTAATTTAAATGCATTTTTTACAATTTCAGCGTCAATACAGCGATCTTTTCGCTCTGGCGTGGGAAGACGAGTTGCCGATATCGCGGCGCGCTAGGAAACTTATATCGAATTCGCTGCCACTCGGCCTTGGACAGAATCTTAACTCATCTAACGATGATAGTGAGGTATGTATCATTGGAGTCAAATTTTAAGATATAGAATCATTTAATACATATTTAGCTGTGTATTGTCGGCTTAGCATTGACCTATTTGTTATCGCGTGTACCGTAAGATGTGACTTAAGGTTTTGGGGGTTTTAACGTGAGTTAGGTTATGTGGCTGGAGACCCATAACCCTTTTTTATCAACTTTAACCCATTCAGCTTCCAAAAGTGGATGAAAAGTTTTTAATTCCGAAGCTCTTGCTACCCCTTTTTGGGATTTGTAGCGGTGGTTATATGATGTGTGTATACATACATACTCACGGCTGTAAATCTCAAGAAGGGGTAGCCAGAGCTAAGGATGTATAAACTCCTCAGCCACTTTCGGAAAGTTGAGTGGGGTAAATATGGTAAAATAAAGGTTATTGGTGATGGGCCTCCAACCGCATCGCCCAAAAATCCCTTATAAGCCTCAATATCGTTAGTCGCCTCTTAGGGCCGGTTTTTTGATCCGTGGTTAACTCAACAATTTGTTAAATATCGTAGCTATTAGTTAGATATCAGCAAAATTCATTTTTTGACCCGTGGTTAGAGTAACTAATGGTCAAATATCGAACCAAAATGGATTTACGATTTAACTACTGGTTAGTCATTTAACTATAGTCAATGTAACAAATGGTTATATTTTTAACTCCAGATCAAAAAACTGGCCCTTACACTAATTCTAAATCGACACTACACAGCAAATATATCTAAAATAATAAGTTGGTATTGCATATGCTTTCATCAGTGTATTGATGTCTGACTAAGTCAGATATATTGACATCAATTGTACAAAGGTTCAAACAAACATACTTAATACGTGCACTCGGCTCTAAGTACTAAGTAATTTCACAGGCAATACAAGATTTGGGGTAGTCTGTAGTAAGTCACGTAAAAGTTATTCGTAGAAAGCAGTGATGTGCTTCTATTCCGACATATCAAATAAGACCTCCATCCAAGCAAAGACTCAATTCTCTGAAGACCAGTTCTTGTTATGTACCTCCGAAAATAAAACCAGTTTGTGGACTCATTTCATGGCCTCACGGCTTGAATACTATTTTTTCCACCACTCATAATCTTACGGCAATAAATCCCAAAAAGTGGTCGTTGACAAACCCGCCCTAAAAAATATATTTGATACAGTATGAAACAAGGAATAAAAAAAAACATACTAACTTCATTTCATTGATCTGCTTACAGGAAGAAGAAATCGTGAAGCCAAAACAAGCGAAACGAAGAAAGAAGGCAATCTCGGATAGTGATTGATTTATTTTATATAAAAAGGACAATTTAATACTTAACACCAAAGTGCAACTCCACAATACATTAAGTATTAATATAAAATTTTGGTTACCTATCAACATCGACCCTCAACCTCATAGACAAGTCATATCCATACTAGTTTGACGAAAGAATAAGCTAGACATTCCTTGCAAACTATTTTCGAAGATATATCGCTGAAGTAAGTTTTAATTTATTCTTTTATGACTTGTCTATTATGTTTTAAGGTCTACAAACTACACGCATTAGCTCTGAATAAAAAAATAGTACAGTTTTAAGTATAATGAATTGTAGTAGTATATAGGGTGACTATGATTCATTGAAATGTTTGTAATTGAAATCGTTTTGTAATGCTTTTTATTAACTAGGACAAGTTTTTTCATTAGTTCTCGATCTTAATTTGATGTACTTTTATTATTTTTACAATTAGTATGTATAACATGTTTCGTTTTAATTGTTTCGCGTTAATTTGATTTTTAAGATAAAGGACAGTATTAATATTTCGTGTCATCCGACAAAAATATTTTAAGAGAAAAGTCTAACAGTCAATTGTAAATAATAAACTTGTGATTAATAACTTTTTATTTCTTGATTATAATCATGTCGGAGCCAATGCGGGTAGATTTGTTATTAACGGGAGGAAATTCAAAGAATTTTGTCCTTACTTAAGTCTATAGTATGTCAACATCCAGAAGTATGATAAAAACGCGTAAATAATAAAATAAGCGCACAATTTAAACTAGTATAAATTATTATTAAAGAAAATGAAGAAAATCGTGTGTGCTAATTAACATAAAATTTGGTAAACCTCACATTTTGTTATATAAACAGTAACAGAAATCACAATTAAAACGCCACGCTTATTTTTACGAAAGATCTTCCTCGACTTTTCTCCAATATTATAACTAATTATATACCTTAATAACTAGACAAAGACTGGGTTTCTTTTCAAAGGTATAAGTTCTAATAATGTGTTAAAATTTTTAATGCCCTTATTTTGAAATAACATACTGGTAGTCTTAAAACCTAATGTAAAGAAAAACATATATTTAGGCATTCATTTACCTGCCAAAATCCTTACAGTATCCCTCGATCCTTCTAATGGTTTCTTTTATTTGTCAATAGAGTCCCAAGTAATATCTACCAGAAACAATAGTTTGCAATAACCGTATTATGAAAATACCACTTAAAAGTCGCTATACTATTAGTTGCTTTCAACTATCTCAATCAGAAAGAATACGGCTCAAAATGCAGAAAAACTTAAAATATAGAATCTTCTGAATTTTCCTTATATGTGGTGGTTCTTAAGGTTCTATTTTCCGGTAGTAAATGGCTAAGATTTCAGCTATGGGATAGTTGAACTAAATTTGTAACAAAGCAGTGATAAGTTTGTCCCCTAACAAATGGTTATTTTGGGCAAAAAGTGGGTACCACTAAACACCAAATAACAGAATGTCAGATAAACTAGTACCTACATCATCCACTTAAGATAAACGGCATGAATGCAATATCTAACACGTTTAATTTAAAACTGCATTATGTATGTAGGTCAGTATATGTTTTCCATTAACATATACTGACCTACTATATTATAAATACTACTAAGATAAGACATTGACAACATTAAGCCTTGTGCACGATCTATTATGTAACGCTGTTAAGAATATATATGCTAATGAACATATATATATGGTATAGTAGAATTATATAGTTATTGGACCGATGAATGCTCTTTACTTACCTGATTCATTTACTCGATGTGGGGGATTAAAATATTATTATTAATGCATTTAGTGAGACATAGATGTTAAAATGACAGAACCCAAAAAACTAGGCGTATGTCGCATAGCAAGGAAAGCAAAATAGTCAATCATATAAATCTAAATATTAGAAAGCCATTTCCTTAAGTTGTTTCCTATATAAAACTAAATAATAAATAAATAAAAATATGAGTACGGTAGGATCTGCACGATGCTTTCTGTACTCATTTTTACACAGTATAAATCGATATAGATCTTTCATTTTTTGGTGAATGTATGTAAAATATTATTTATAATTACCATCTTTTCCCCACTCAACTTCCAAAAGTGGCTGAGGAATTTTACATTCCAAAACTCTGGCTACCCCGTTTAGGCATTTATAGCCGTGAGTATTAAATATTAGTATGTTAGTAGTAAGTGTTAAATAAAGAACGTCGTCCTTAAAATGCATGAAGCAGTTAAGAACGCTTTCAAAACTCGCGTTTTAAAACGACTAGTTTGCTTATAGCTCTATAAATCCAGGTATTGGTCGACTTAAGTCATTGACTTGTTGATATTGCATGCGCTGTGAGTTCAAGATATCAGATAGAACATAATGACCTTGATATATTAATTGCTAGTAAATATGGTTTAAGTTTATTACTTAGTCAAGTGAATAGGGTTGTGAAATATGATAAGGGTATGGGGTTTTTTTTATGTGGTTTTTGGGCGAGGCGGTTGGAGACCCATCACCATAGATACTTTATTTCTACCATCTTATCCCCTATCAATTTCCAAATATGGCTAAGGAGTTTCTAGCTCTGAAGCTCTGGCTACCACTTTTTGGGATTTATGGCCGTGAGTATATGTATGTTGTTAAAAATAAGGGAACTCACATCGGCCAACTTATTGACTTTTGATATCGTAATAATTTATTGTCATCATCATCAGACCTCGGCTAAATTACAGTTGAAAATGTTTTTTCACTATAAGGGCTAAGCTTATCTACCATTGATAAAATATTTAAGAAACACAATTCTTAATGATATTGATTTTAATCTTAAAAGAAAAATGTTTAAACCTAAGTGTTCAAGCTCTACAATAAAAAATAAGGTTTTCTACAAACCCATTTTGAAATTAGTTCTAATAAACTAAAACAGAACAAACAAAATGATTAAATCTAAGTGACCCGATATGTTCAAATTGACACTTGGTGTAGGGTGACAGTAATTTATAGAAATATTTATAAAAACATACTCTGGTGTTAACATAGCTAAAGACAAATGGAAAGTATCGCTTATTTTGTGTAATGTAAGTAGAACCATTGTACATTATTTGTCACATTTAATTATGTAATGTTACGTTGGTCCCAATTTATTGTTATGTATTTTTCATCGACACTGTTACAGTTCGTTTTAAGTGTAAGGTGTAAGACCAAGATTTTATTCAAAAAATATATGTATGTATTGTATTGATGCGATTTTCGAAATACGTTTACACTAGGATCAATAAAGTATTCCCACTTTAATGTTTGTGTTTTTTTTTAATTCAATTTCCCGTGTTTCAGTTTTTATATACGACAATGGTACTGACTCGTTACTAAAGAGCTCCTTTAGCTCTAGCTTCTTGTAAATGGACTCCAAATTAACAGATTTCTATAGTTCTCTAATTTATCGCTATGTTTGACCGCTAGTCGTTGTACAGTGAAAGCCTTTGAAAATAGTGAGCATTTTTATAGGCTTTCACACTTACAATTTATCAATATTATGTAGCTACAGATTTAAGTACCTATCATCAAGTATATACAACATACTGCTAATTTTCAAAATGGGCAAAAGAAGGTCTGGTCTAACTACGTGATCTAATTTGTAGTTTGAAGCTGAGTTACCTTGAGATAACTTATTAAATTGCAGTTACATATTCTCACACAGAACCTCGGTACTATCAATTCCTCAGCTATAATTTGGGATGTTAATTGGGGAAAAGATAGTAAAAGTGAACCATCTTTGGTGAAGAGTGGAAACCCATTGGAGACCGGAGAGCCAAATCGCCCAAAACAAAAACACTAAAGTCTAATTTTATGACAATCGCGGTTAGATATGGGTTTGTGTTATTCTAAGCCGATACGAGATAGCTATAGTGCAACAAAACTATATATATGTTATCACGCCCTAATGCTCAGATTATATATCAACTCTTTAACTGTCCATGCATTACATGTAATACACTGAAAAGCTGGCTTGATATGTTCGTGCCTGACAAATAATGCACCAGTGTATTTATCTAGATTCTGGGAATGATTATGGAATATCTAGTGCTGGGAAAGTAAAATAGCCATGGGACTGTTAATATTTGGCAAATAAGGTAACTATCTTATAGTACCGGTATCTGAAGAGCTGCTGAATGTCTCGTTATGATTTTTTAACTCCCACATATCCCTTATTTTCTCCCATACGTTAATCTGATGCGCCCGACTAACTTTGAAAATACTCTCTTGGGCTCCCCTGCTATTAAAACAATCGGAATCGTCATCGAATTATGTTATCTTACTACTTTATTTCATTATTGTATACAATGTTAGGGCCAGCGCTGACTGCCGGCATGGCATGGCAAAGGATTTCGTTAAGATATAGCCATTTTAAATCTTATTACCATGAGAATAGAATTCATTTTACACAACGATGCCGACGTTCTGTCCTACCGCGGCCTCCCTCGGCATCGTTGTGTCAAAATAAAGTAAAATGAATTCTATACTCATGGTAATAAGATTAAAAATGGCTATATCTTACCGAAATCCTTTGCCATGCCATGCCGGCAGTCAGCGCCGGCCCTTATAGATTTGAAATATTTATTAAATTTATTTATTGCTGTGTAGTGTCGGTTTAGAATAGCACTACCCCATTTCTTCCGGTGGGTGTACGTAAGAGGCGACTAACGGTATTGGGGCTTTTCAAGGGATTTTTGGGCGATGCGGTTGGAGACCTATCACCAACAACCTTTATTTTTCCATCTTTTCCCCACATAACTTTCCAAAAGTGGCTGAGGGATTTCTTATTCCTTAGCTCTGGCTACCCCTTCCTGGGATTTATAGCCGTGAGTATATGTATGTAAATTTATATAAATCTCACAAATCAAGTCATGCTGTGTACACAGTTAAGGTGCTTTTACTGAAATTTAATTTTTATAAAATGCCACTGTATATTAACATAATTGTACTGTTCGTGTGCCTTAAAGTTAAATAACAAATGGTATAAATTTGCAAAGATATTTTGCTAGTTGTCAGGGCGAAGGTTTCGAGATTAGACCCCAAGTATTACTAGCTACAGAGGTCAAGAATTATTATTATTGGAAATACTTTTAGTTCCTCGCCTCTCCCATGGCCCAAACAGAAAATTAGAATTTTGAATGGGAGAGGCGGTACTCCCCGACAAGAGCACAGTCGGTCGGGGTCAGGGAGTCAGGTTCAACATACATACATATTCTCACGCCGTTAGTTCCCATTGGGGTAGGCAGAGACTATCGATCGCCACTTTGTACGATCCTGGCAAACCTCTCTGGCTTCGTTTACATCCATCAATCTTTTCATACATGCTCTTTTATTCTTCATACTGCGGACACCTGCCTTTTTGAGCACATTTTCTATTTGATCCAAATGTGTCCTCCGAGGTCGTCCTCTACTAACATTACCTTCCACATTGGCTCTATATATCTCTTTCACCAATTTACTGTCATCCATCCTCTCTATGTGCCCAAACCATCTCAACATTCCTTTTTCTATCTTTCTTACACCTTTCACGAATCACATCATTCCTCACACGATCACATAACCTTACATTACACACTTTTCTGAGGGATCTCATTTCTACTGCATTCACTCTACTTTCATGCTTCTTCTGCCACACCCAACATTCACTGCCATACATAAGCGTAGGAACGAGGACAGCATCATGCACAGCCATTCGGGCCTTTTCAGACACCGACTGACTAGACATTAGACTATCCAGTGCTCCATTTACCGCATTACCCTTTTTCACTCTTCTCTCGATATCTTCATCACACTTTCCATCCCTAGTAAACAAACTTCCCAAATATACAAACTCTTTCACTTGTTTCACTTTCTTACCATTAATCTCAATCACGCATTCGGTCATATTCACCTCTCTCTCAAAAACCATAGTTTTTGTTTTATCCACATTCACCCTCATTCCCTTTTCTTCAAAAGACGCACATGTAATATTCATCATCTCTTGCAGCTCTTCGACCGATGATGCAAGTAGCACTTGATCGTCGGCATATAAGAGGCATTTAATGATGAATCCACCGATATTATTATTATTAGCCATTTATATCCCACTGCTGGGCAAAGGCCTCTCTCCCCTTCTTCAACTCCAGACGGTCTTGAGCGGTCTCCCACCATTTCTTGTCCCAGAGACCTAACTCAAGAGAGAGAGAGAGGTCAAGAATAGGGTAAATAAAGGATAAATCATTTTGAAAATGCAATATTTATATTTAACTTCTATACACATTCAAACATATATGTCTTTTGAAAACATTACAACTAGATATACAATATAATGCCGTTTTTAAACTTACATCAACTCATGTTCAGACAAACAGGAAGTAACTTAGTATATAAACCATTCCCTAAAAATTAAGCCGCTTGCACAATTATACATATTATACCAATATTTGATCTAATTATAAATCTGTGTATGAAATTGCCTTATATTTTACTTAGGTAGTTTTAAAAATGTCAAGATTATATTTGAATGCTATTTTGTATGAAATTGACGAGGGTATTTTAAAGATTATACTTTTACAAGTATTTTGTCCTTTATTGAGCTAAGTTAAATGTTAATGTCGCTTTCCCTATAAAGTCGTAAATATCTGAATTGGGTAATTACCATTCATAGATTTACGCCCGATTTCTGAATTGAGTATTCCAGCTGAGAACAACTTGTATCGTTCTGTCGCATTGAAATCTTAACAACTGAATGAGACAAAACGATACTTAAGTCGTTCTCAGCTTGAATACTCAATTCAGAAATCGGGCGTTAGTGAGGAAAATATGCGGTTTTCTTTTATAGTTTAATACCAAAAATTGGTAATCAGAACTTTATATTTCAAGGAAAATATTAAAGAAAGTGACTATATGGATTTTACACCTTTCTTTACAACTTATATCAACGTACGAAGTGTTGTATCTGCCAAAGATACGTGTTCTTGTGATTGTATACGATTAATGTGTCAGTATCTCACTCCTCACGCGACATAATCGCTCTTACAAATATGCTACGGGGCCGATTTTATATCATTTACTGTTTATATCACAAACAAAACTGACCCTGATGTACAATGTGTCTTACAAAATATTATTAACCCTCCGCCAGTATAAATAATCTTAGTGATAAAAAATAAAACGTATTACACAAAACGGTATAAAGAGAAAGGTAGAAAGTGTATAGATAGTGTGATAAACATACATACATATACTCACGGCTATAAATCCCTAAAAGGGGTAGCCAGAGCTGAGAAATTAGAAATTCTACAGCCACTTTTGGAAGTTGAGTGGGGAAAAGATGGTAGAATAAAGGTTGTTGGTGATGGATCTCCAACCGCATCACCCAAAAATCCCTTAAAAAGCCCCAAGTCCGTTAGTCGCCTCTTACGTACACCCACCGGAAGAAATGGGGTAGTGCTATTCGAAGCCGACACTACACAGCTAAACTAAGTAAGTTTAAGTGTATATTAAGTTAGATTATATCACACTGCTGTGTAGTACCAGCGTAGAATGTCACTACCTCTCTCTGTCCACATGTGTCGTAAGACGTTACTAAGGGTATGGGACTTTCTAAGTGGTTATTCGGCAAAGTGTTTGAACTTTCAAATGTGGCTGAAGAGTTTCTAGCTCTAAAGCTCTGGCTACCCCTTTTTGGGATTGATGTTCGTGAATATGTGTAGGTATGTATATCACACTGTTTACTTGCTACAGAATTCTTTGTACCGTGTCGTGTATAGTTGCTTAACAAATTGTGATGAAGTTTAGCGTTACAGTAAGTCTCATAAATGTAAGTATTTGAACACACACATATATATATATATATATATATAATATAAATGTTCAGTACAGTAAGATGTTTCTGATTAAAAAGCTGCACAAGAAACCAAATATTTTCTATTAAGGTTTGTCCGCCTGCCATTGCCGCTTATATAATTGGAATCAGTCAAGAATATATGTATTAGCTTAAAGATAGGATAATTCAAGATTTTATCAAAAGCTTTAAACAAAATGAGGTAGTTATTTTGATAATATTTGTGTAAAGTACTTAAACATTTTATAATCTTTCGATTTCTAGTGGTAAATACATGGCAAAGTACAAAATTAAATCGCACTCTCAGAACGAAAGAGGCTCAACACAAAAATAGTGATATTGAGTTACAATCCTAGAGAGACATGAAAAGGTATGCTCAATCCGATGAATAGAAAAACAAAGGCACTAATTGTAAAAAAAAGGATAGCGAATTTTCCGACCCCTTAACAATAAGTGCCTTTGTTTTAGAACATACTTTTTTATGCCTCTCTATGAATGTAACTCAATATCACTATTTTTGACTTGAGCCTCTTTCGTTCTGAGAGTGCGAAATGTGAGTTAGACATTTTGTACTTTTTTGTCAATTTATTTTTGATAATTATGTCATATTTTTCATACTTCATAAAGTTTCAGCAATAGCATAACTGACAGTGATAATACAATCACAGTTTAATGCCATTATGCGGACAAGCCTTAATTAGACATATTACTTTAAATTAAAATCAGCATAAATAAAAATACCATAAAACCGCTATGGTCCCATCCATCCATGATATTGCAAACCCAATGCAAGAGCATATTATTATATTAAGCATTTTTAATTAACAATTCGATTTTATCACACTTACTGTATACAGTTCGAGCACCTTCCTTCGCAAACAAAACTTGCATATTTATGCAGTGGCTTTAAAAAAATAGCATATACAAATATTTGTAATGATAATGTTTTTATATTAAAATGTATAGGGTCCAACAAAAATATAATACAATCTTAAGATTTCATTCTAATAATAAGCAAAATGTTAAAGACGATAAAGAAATGATATATTTTTTTAACGATTCCCTATAGACATACAAACTAGATTAATTTTCATGCGTATGCGTCGTCGAATTATCGACTTTCTATTTTGACTTACTTGCTTAATATTAAAATGAGATCTTCAAATTAAATTCCTGACTAAACTTAAATTAATGATTTTAAATTCGATATAACACAAGACAGCTGGTATATGCCTATATTGTGTAATTGTTAATTTACTTTATCTTTCGCTCCAAAGGTACTAAACAAAATTTTCATAAAACTCTTGCCAAATAAATCATACACTTAAATATTTTATTCATAACAATATATTTAAATTTCGTGTCTTACACAAAAATGTCTCGAAACCAGTACATAAAAAAGCAATACAATCCTTGTATGTGATGTTTATTTGAAGGTCTGTCTATACTATAGCTTGCCCTGCTTATATCTGTGTCTCGCTTGTGCCTTACTGTATTTCTTCTTATCTGGTATAACTGTCTCTTTCTCTTTTGACTCGGTTACTGTAATCATAATAATCCTATTAATATTATAAAGGCGAAAGTTTGTAAGTATGGATGTATGGATCTTTGTTACTCTTTCACGTAAAAACTACTGAATGGATTTGAATGAAACTTTACCACAATATAGCTTATACATCAGAATAACACATAGGCTATAGCTTATACATCAGAATAACACAAAGGCTACAATTTTTGAGGTTTTATAAAATTAATTAAAAAAACGCCTTAAGCTTTGTCATAAGCAAATTTGACAATCCGAATTCTGTCGGGTCAGCTAGTTATTAATAAATTAAATGGTCATTTAGCATTGTAACCCTTAAAAACAGTAGGTGCTCCTGTAGCAGGGACTGTTTTCCTTTGGATAATATAAATAAACATGGTTTGTTAATGACTCTGAAATGCATGCAAAAGCTGCTTCCAAATGTTTAGAACAACAAAAGCTATATATGAAAAAAATGCATTCTAAGTCTGCTGAGTGCGAGCCAGTGTTAGCATAAGTCAGTATTTCTTTTTTCTTTTACTCGCCTTCTATACGGAACTAGGTTGGGAGAATTAAATGACCACTTGGTCAATGCTCAATATCCTGCCATGCCCGGCTCAGTGCGGAAACCCGTGGCTAATATTATATTTTTCTCAAAAAAATTATAATTTATCTCAAAAACTAACATAACATAACATATACTCACGGCTGTAAATCCCTAGAAGGGGTAGCCAGAGCTAAGGAACTAAAAGTTCCTCAGCCACTTTTGGAAAGTTGAGTGGGGAAAAGATGGTAAAATAAAGGTTGTTGGTGATGGGTCTCCAACCGCATCGCTCAAAAATCCCTTAATAGCCCCAATACCGTTAGTCGCCTCTTATGACACCCGTGGGTAGAAAGGGGTAGCGACATTCTAAGCCGGCACTACACGGCTCTCAAAAATTCTCTCAAAAACCTAAGAAACTAAACAAAACTTACCCAAATCCTCAGGCGGCGTCAATGACTTCCCAGCACTCCAAGTGCTCATAAGCGACGCAGACTTCCCAATACCCCAGCCTACGCCAGCCAATGCAATTGCGAATGATACCATGCTTAATGGATGCTGAAAGATGAAGAAGAATGGATTAGAGAGGCGATTAATAAAAGAAATGATAAAAAATGTTATACTACACTAAGTACCCTAACATACAATGTATACTCAAAGTCTAATATACTCTAATATAACTTATTCATGACATTAATTTGTTACATCGAGCAGAGCGGGATCTTGGGGTGTTTATAGAATATCATAGAATAAGAAAAGTGTGTAATGTAAGGTTATGTGATCGTGTGAGGAACGATGTGATTCGTGAAAGGTGTGGTGTAAAAGATGATTTTGTAAGAAATATAGAAAAAGGAATGTTGAGATGGTTTGGGCACATAGAGAGGATGGATGACAGTAAATTGGTGAAAGAGATATATAGAGCCAATGTAGAAGGTAATGTTAGTAGAGGACGACCTCGGAGGACACATTTGGATAAAATAGAAAATGTGCTCAAAAAGGCAGGTGTCCGAAGTACGAAGAATAAGGGCCGGCGCTGACTGCCGGCATGGCATGGCAAAGGATTTCGGTACAGATATAGCATTTTTAATCTTATTACCATGAGTATAGAATTCATTTTACTTTATTTTGACACAACGATGCCGACGTTCTGTCCTACCGCGGCCTCCCTCGGCATCGTTGTGTCAAAATGAATTCTATACGCATGGTAATAAGATTAAAAATGCTATATCTGTACCGAAATCCTTTGCCATGCCATGCCGGCAGTGAGCGCCGGCCCTAAAAGAGCATGTATGAAAAGATTGATGGATGTAAATGAAGCCAGAGAGGTTTGCCAGGATCGTACAAAGTGGCGATGGATAGTCTCTGCCTACCCCAATGGGAACTAACGGCGTGAGAATATGTATGTATGTATAGAATAACTCTTTATTGCACATCAAACACAAATTTACAAAAATAATAATATGATCAAACAGTTTACAGTGAGGTACAATTGGCGGTCTTATTGCTAAAAGTGATCTCTTCCAGACAACCTTTGGAAGGTGAGATCGATAAATTAATTATTGTAATGTTAATGAGGGTTTTCCAGGGGTCTCTCTTTGTAGAGAGGCTACGTGAAACAGCCCTGTAGTGACCAATTACGGAAACAACCTATCTAATCTAAAAAAATAAATATATAAAACGTTCACATCTTATGGCATATAATAGGGGGCAAGCCTATCGCCGTTTTGTACGAATACACTATCACATGACTAAGTACAACATAGCCATGTGGGTTTCCTAATGCCTTCCCTCGTCGTTAACAACCATGATAAATTAACCACACATATGACTTTGAGATAAAGCCCAGCCCGGGATTTGAACCGTACCTGTCTATATGACAGGTGGATGTTCTAAGCATTTTATTAGGTGAATATACCCTAATATGGAATCATCTATTATACTGAATTGAAGTTGACTTAACACATGAATGTATTTTTATGAATACTTAAATATTATTTATCCGACTTTTTTGATTATTGTTTAAGCTTTGTTTACACATTTATAGGAGACTGAAAACCCAACACCAACCATCCTTAATTGTACCACCTTCTCTTTACACAACTTCCTTTAATGTGGCTGAAAAATATCTAATTTTGAATCTCTTGTTACCCTTTTTAAGAATTTACAGCCGTATTTTTTCAGGCATGATGTGCATTAATTATAACAATAAGGGTATGGGGCTTTTTAAGTGGTTTTATGGGCGATGGGAATGGAAACCCATCACTAAAAATACTTTATTTCTATCAACTTCCAAATGTGGCGCAGGAGTTTTCAGCTCTGAAGCTCTGGCTACCCCTTTTTGGGATTTATTGCGTGAGTATGTTTTATTATAGAGAATTATAACAATCTGTTGTGGCATATTAAACTGGACTATTGATAATATACATAACAGTCTTGATGTATTTTCTAATACTACTAGTACTAATTCACCTTTAAAAGTAAGATTTAGGTGTGGAAATAAACACATTTCTACTTACTTCCATTGTTGGGTTCTGTGTGAATGTGTAATCTAGAACCACCACAAATATTCCTATTATCAGACCAACACAGGTGCAAATATATATTAAGTTTTGATTACCTGCAAATGAAATGTATATTTTGAGTATATTTGCCGTGTAGTGTCAGCTTAGAATGTCACAATGTTCTACTTACGGGTGTTGTAAGAGGCGATTAAGGGTATGGGGTTTTTTTCAAGTGGTTTTTGGATTATGCGGTTAGAGACAAATCACCAATAATATGTTATTTCAATCACCTTCTACCCTGTCAACTTCCAAATGTGGCTGAGGAGTATCTCAGACATTCTGGCTACCTCTTTTCAGGATTTAAGGCTGTAAGTATATGTATGTATGTTGTTTAGAATATATATATTCCATGAAATATATGCATGAAATTTTGTCTATATAGAGGTCTGGCTTATTGCTTTTTGCAACAAGACATTTTCATATGGGTTTTGTATAACACTGTCATGACATGGAGCTAATCTTACAAGGTTTTCCCTCACCATTTAATAAGGTTGGATAGGAGCTACTCATTATAAAAATGAATAAACAAAACATGACATAAAACTTAGATCAATGAATAGCACTTACAAACACGCAAGATATTAGCTAATAAATAAAGGAAAGAAAAATTTCGACACAGGCGGGATTCTTCTTTATTTATTAGTAATAATCCCCACATGAGGTTTTCATGAACAAAAAGATTTAAATTAAGATATTAGCTTTAAAGTCATCTGAGAGTGTCTTAATTATTTAACATAATAAAGTTAAGTATACTTTATGCAATGCAAGATAGGCCATAGATTAAATACTTTTTGCTAAGTTAGGACAAATTGTCCAATATGTATTCTGAAGAACTAAGGGTTTGGGGTTGGAGACCTATCAACAAACAATACTTTATTTCTACCATCTTTTCCCCTATTAACTTCTAAATGTGGCTGATGAGTTTCTAACTCTGTAATTCTGGCTACCCCTTTTTGGGATTTATGGCCGTGAGTATATGTATGTATATATGTAAAGGTTTTTGTCAAATAAATACATTTGGTCTTATACTTAGAACTCCTGCAAAAAGTATGGTCACTCATAATTTAAGTTTCAGTGAAAACAGTAAAATACAAAATATGATATTTAAATCAACTTACTCTTAGATAACTTTTTTTGCTTATCACTAAGTGCTGTAATAGCATCGATTAACTTTTGATTATGTGGTTCCAATTGTAAAGCTCTAGTGTATGATATAATAGCTTCATCATATAATCCACTTGCTGATTCAACTTCTGCCCGCCGGAAATAGCCCTAGAAATACAATTTAAATTGTAGAATCTATACAATCAACTTTGATGGTATTACATGATTGATGGATGAGGTATGATTGACATCTTTTTAAGTATGATCATGATCATGCAATCGAGACCAGTTTTACATGGTTTGTAAGCCTTTTTATAATGTAGTCTAATATACACCCCATGTTGGCGTAGTAAACATGGGGTGGCATAGTAAAACATCACACAAATTAAAAATTAAATACCCAAATACTGTGCAGCAAGATACATTACCTAAATACAGGGCTACAAAAGGGCTCCAGCATACCCTAAATATAATAATTGCAAAATTGTCTACCTCACTGACCTACTACAAGTTAGACAGGAAAATTACTTTTTATTGGTAAAAGAAACTTCAGAACTGGTTCAGAAGATAGTAGATAGCCCACTACAAACTTTGCCCCTTTATATCATAGATAGAAGAGACCAGAGAATATTTCTCTCCTATAGTCACATATCTTTTGCACTATAAACAATCATAAATGTTTCTATAACAATACATACTTGCTTAGGTGTCTCTTCACCTTTCTACCTGTATTTACCATAGTTCAGGTGGAATTTTTTTATTGTCATTTAAATGGTGGAGTAAAACTAATAAAAGTCATAAAACTGCATTCAACAGTCAAAATAGCAACTGCACTGCTTTGATAAAAGAAAATTATTATTATTAATACATACAGCCAAAGTCCAGACATGATAGTCCAGTGGGTAAGAACACCCGCCCGAAAAACAGAAGGGCGTGAGTTCCAATCCTGGGACGGGCCTACACCAATTTGTCTTTTCTAAAGTCATATGTGTGGTTAATTTATCATGGTTGCTAACAGTGAGGGAAAACATCGTGAGGAAACCCACATGGCTGAGTTGTACTTAGTCATGTGACAGTGTATTCGTACAAAACGGCGATAGGCCTGCCCCCTATCACGTGAGTACACTGTCTAAGCAAAACATGGGTACCTTCTCTGGAAACTAGATGGCGCTTGCCATGTGAGTTCAGGAGTATTGGTACCTCTGCCAACCCCTTCGGGGATAAAACGGTGTGAACGTTTATGTTATGTTATATACAGCCAAAGATGCAACTGCAGCAAACAGAGCTACGAAAATATGTCTGAGGAATCATGAAAGTCTTGGGCTCAAAAACTTTGCCAACAACTCTAGCCCAACCACTGAATAACTAAGAACTGAAGATATTAAGAACATACAAAGAAAAATGGCTAGACAGCAGGATGATAGACATTTACACTTATACAATTTCTTCCTCATTGATGTAAGCAGAAAACAATTTTACATGATCCTACTACATGCTTTGCCACTTTTACATGCAAATCGTTCAGAATTACATATTGAATGAATAACACATACATACATACATATACTCACGGCTATAAATCCCTAGAGGGGGTAGCCAGAGCTAAGGAATTAGAAATTCCTCAGCCACTTTTGGAAAGTTGAGTGGGGAAAAGATAGTAAACTAAAGGTGGTTGGTGATGGGTCTCCAACCACATCACCCAAAAATCCCTTAAAAGCCCCAATACCGTTAGTCGCCTCTTACGTACACCCACCGGAAGAAATGGGATAGTGCTATTCTAAGCCGGCACTACACAGATATTATACACATTTTGAATAAATATTAAAATTAATCATACTTTGGCCCAATTCGGTTGCAGTTGTATGGTTTCATTGGCATCTTGTAATGACAAATAGTGCTGATCTAACTTTAGAAAGGCGAACGATCTGTTGCTGTATAATACATAGTTGTTCGGATCTACTTTTATTGCTTGTGTGTAGTGAAGTACTGCTTCTATATATTTAGCATCTTTCACGCATTCGTTTCCTCTGTTTTTTAATTCTTCAACAGTTAGTGGCGGCGCACTTTTCTTTGGTTCACTTTTAGTTTCGTCCATTTTGTTTATTATTCCTGCTTAAAATATTATAATTATTCACAACGAAATATCTAATTATATTATCAACGTTTCCTCTTAATTTTAATTGTAGCTAGGGCTATACTGGTGATTTAATTATTACAATTTATGCCAGACGGTACACTACACAACACAAATTCGATCAGAGCGATTGATGGATGGATGGATGGATGTGGTTGTGGATGACAGTCGTAATGATATCCATTCCTCTTCATCCATTTCAATATCTTATCAATTTCCAAATACAGATATTCTATCAAAGTATTCTATGGATAGCATAGCCTACTTGCTTGGCAGTGTGAATATACTTTGATTGATACATAAATACATATAATCACGCCATTAGTTCCCATTGGGGTAGGCAGAGACTATTGATCGCCACTTTGCACGATCCTGACAAGGTTCTCTCTAGGTTCGTTTGCATCCATCGATCTTCTCATCCATACTCTTTTATTCTTCATCATAGAATGAAGAATACCCAGAGTAAGAGAATACTATACTTCGGGCGTTCGGAGAATGCGTTCCTGATTCCTGACACCATTCAGTTAGTCATAATAAAGTCAACATAAAGCTCTTATATAACCTTGTTATAGCGTAGTATAGATTGAGAAAAATATTGTTTATCAAGTTATTTGACACTCAGTTTGGCACAAAATTGTAACATTCATTGATTATTGATATAATAATGTTGTTTTAATGCTCATCAATTGTTAAGACGGTAAACAACCAGTAAAAATATTTTTACCGTAACTCAAGTCGTTAGTTCAATCGCGACGTTTCAGGAACGCATTCTCTTAACGGCGGAACTATAAGTTTGTGTTCCAAATGTGTCCTTCGAAGTCGTCCTCTACATCTACGTCCAGTACCTCTATAAATCTCCTTTACCAATTTACTATCATCCATGCTCTCTTTGATAGATACATTTTAATAAACCAACTTGCACTAATTATAATGGTTTGTTCATGAAAACCTCATCGGGGGATTATTACTAATCATATTGGAAAGAAAACCTTCTCGAAATTGCAAAAATTCGGACGTAGGGAGCGCTGACACCTCAGCGGTGTTAAGAAACAAAGGAAAGAAGAATTTCGCATCAGTAGTCACTTGACCTTGACACCATAGCCACAGATAATATAATTGCTACAGGGCGTTGACCCGGAGGTCAACAAGGAGAAAAAAAAATTATTTCCTTAATTGATAAGCAACTTGTACTAAGCCGGTATCAATCAGTTTTTCGCAGTTCGTCAGAGCTTTTTTCAACATTGTTACTTAAATATAAAGACAAAGGTAGGTACTAAACTGTTATTGAACTGTATACAATATTGAATAAAACATTTAGTAAAATAATAAACATTGAGAAAAATATACAAAAATCTTACTAGCATACCAGTTTCTTTGTCACATTGTTTAACCTACTTGTTCTAGTAGTTATATTCCTTGCCATAACAGTCGTTTCGTAGAAGATCGGTTTTGGATGGGATATGCTGAAATGCATTGTTACGGCATTTATCTTCTATATCTCATTTCGAACATCACAGACATTCATATTCATGAGTGTATGACTGTAGAAGTCCTGCCCTGCCGCTAGCATTTATCTTATTCTTTCAAATTGTTTGATAGTATAGCACGTTGTCTTTCTGAATGGAATAATCATATTGAAAATATGACAAACTGTGATTTTTAATTATTGAACTTAATATTATAATAATTCGTAGGCGGATTGCGAGTTTCAATCAAAATTTCGTTTTCGGTCAGAATGATCGAGTTCGATACATCTGAGTGAAAACGAAACATACTTCTGCCTCTATTACTCCTGCCTGATGCCAAGGATAGTGCTCTACTTTACTACAACGTAAAGTAAACGATTCGATTAAAGATGTGGCGCAGCTTCCCGAACGCTGCCCAGCCAAGCTGGATTCTACAGTTGACCTTATTCTCGAAGTTGCCTTTACCTAACCGAATGGTTTGTCCCAGGTATATTATATTGAACAACAACTTCGATCGTAGTGTCTCTAAGTTCAACGGGAGTGGGTAAAACATGATTTTTCGACATGATTTCCGTCTTATCCATGTTCATCTTAAGACCCACTCTCTCAGACACTCTACTGAGATCGTTGAGCATTTTACTCAAATCATACGTGGTTCAGCCATAACAACAATATCATCAGCAAATCGAAGATGCGTGATGTACTCGCCATTGATGTTGATGCCGAGTTCTTCCCAGTTTAGAAGCTTAAAGACATCTTCCAATGCAGTACCTACCTTGCCGTGTAGTGTCGGCTTAGAATAACACTACCCCATTTCTTCCGGTGGGTGTACAAAAGAGGCGACTAACGGTATTGGGGCTTTAAAGGGATTTTTGGGCGATGCGGTTGAAGACCCATCACCAACAACCTTTATTTTTACTATCTTTTCCCAACTCAAATTTCCAAAAGTGGCTGAGGAATTTCTGATTCCCTAGCTCTGGCTACCCCCTTCAAGAGATTCATAGCCGTGAGTACATGTATGTATGTATGTAGAATATGTGAAAACAGCAAAGACCCCCACAAATAGAATAGAATAGAAAACTCTTTATTGCATATCAAATATGGAGAAACATACACATACAAATACACAAAATTAAATAACAAAAGTACAATTGGCGGTCTTATCACTAAAAGCGATCTCTTCCAGACAACCTTTGAATGGAGAGGTCAATAAATTATAGTCATGTGAGATAGCTGCACAACAACATGGTGAAACTGATAACTATGCGTTAATCTACACATTGAATACAACAATCCAGTCATAGTTATATCTAGTTATAAAATAATAAACTATTAACAAACATATAAATACATATCATACAGTAAATTAATGGAGACCCATCTCCAACAACCTTTATTTTACCATCTTTTCCCCACTCAACTTTCCAAAAGTGAATGAGGAATTTCTAATTTCTTAGCACTCGTTTTTTTTTACTTTCGTATACAACCACAGATTACAATATAGATGTATACAACCCTCCATACGCATACGCTGTACGCCAAAAAGTCAAATTTGCTTTGTCCATGCTTTGTCAACGAGCCATGAACGTACTAACTAAACAGGAGAGCGCACTCACAAATAATGGTACACAATAATACAATTTATCACCTTGCATTAAAGCTTACAATCTTTTGAACACTGCCAAGCAGAGAAACGTCCTAGAACGAGAGCCCGAACTAGAGGAGTGTGTCTCGCTCGCGCGGTTGTTAGTCGAGATTAAGTTTAAAGAAAAACAAATCCAAACTTATTTATAAGGAATATTTTAAAAAAAACAGTTATTTATCTCTATCTATCTCTAACTATTTCTTTTTAATAAATTGTTTTAATAATCAATTGTAAACTATCATCTATCAACTTAGAGATAAATAATTTATTAAGTTTGGTAATCGGTAATATCATAGTTGTAACAAGTATCCGCATAGAAACCATATAAATAAGGTGTGCAAAATTAATCATCTTTTCGTGTGTTGTGGAGCTTTTATCATTTAACTAAGAAAATAGTTGGCAGAGTAAAATTTGGTGAAAATTGTTGTGACCTTTCTATTTCAAATAAATAATTAAGTGAAATAAGAAGCCATGTAGTGTCGGCTTAACATAGCACAAATATTTTTCTACCCACGCATCGTAAAAAGCAGCTTAGACTTTTGGTTTGGGGCTTTATAAGTTACTAAAAAATAAGCGACATGATAGTCCAGTGGGTAGAACACCCGCCCGAAAAACAGAAGGGCGTGAGTTCCAATCCTGGGACGGGCCTACACCAATTTGTCTTTTCTAAAGTCATATGTGTGGTTAATTTATCATGGTTGCTAACGGTGAGGGAAAACATCGTGAGGAAACCCACATGGCTGAGTTATACTTAGTCATGTGACAGTGTATTCGTACAAAACGGCGATAGGCCTGCCCCCTATCACGTGAGTACACTGTCTAAGCAAAACGTGGGTACCTTCTCTGGAAACTAGATGGCGCTTGCCATGTGAGTTCAGGAGTATTGGTACCTCTGCCAACCCCTTCGGGGATAAACGGCGTGAACGTTTATGTTATGTTATGTTATGTAATAAATAAAGAATATATAAAGGAATGAAAAATTTCGACACAGGCGGGATTCGAACCCTCGACCTCGGGTATACGCCCCCGTCGCTCTTGCCAATTGACAAGCACGCTTGTGTCGAAATTTTTCTTTCCTTTATATATTCTTTATTTATTAGTAATAATCCCCACATGAGGTTTTCATGAACAAAAAGATTTAAAGCTTTAAAAGTTATTTACTAGATACTTTATCATCCTTTTAATACCACATCATTTACTTACCAATTTTTCCCTACTCAACTTCAAAAAGTGGCTGAGGAAATTTTAACTCTATAGCACTGGCTACCCCTTCTTTTATAATATATTAATTAAGAATATTTATGTATGTAAATATAAGTGTTTTTGTAACCTTTAGAGGAATTCTTATTAAAACACCAACAGATAGTTACCCTCCTTAAAACGAGACACAGTTAACTTGTTAGGCATCCTTGTTCAGGACACTTTAGGACGCCAGTGCGCATTCCTGTTTTAATAGTACTTCCGAGCCCAATGTCAAAATCATTTTGTCTCAACCTCAGCACGAGCGCTATTTAATCGACACGATAACGGTTAGAATGAGATGGCAGTATACGATACTAAGTAAGTGCCTAAGAGATGGCTGCTTTATCCCTCGCGATAACTAGTTTAAACACCGCTCTTACTAGCCGGGCAGGTCTCAACGTAATCTGAAAATGTTAACGTAGCTTTAGTTTGCTTCAGTATTTTCAAAAATAGAGAGCCACCTCGACCGTCATTTAACGTCAGTAATTTGTCATTTCATTTTGGTCAGTCAGTCTTGCGTCAGTTTATCTATGTCAATCCATCAGTCGAAATAAATCAATCCGAGTTAGATTTGCGGATAAATCCAAAATTTCCGGTAAATGGTTCTGATTATCGTGTTTTCAGTTTGAAATAAAGATTTATTTGCGTAGGAAGACATGAGAGAAAGTTAATGTGAACATATTATCGTCAGATCGAGAGTTATCCCTTGGGTAAGCAACCATTACAATAAAGTTAGGTTAGGATCAGAAAAAATTGCTAAGAGCCGTGTTGGTTTCTGGTTTCTTGCAATTCATTATCTATATTTTTATTTTTGCTTATGGCTCTTGAGTCCGATCTTTCAATACCTCACTTTTGTCGTAAATACTGCAAAATGAATATTTGTTACAGGAGAATGTGTAGTAATTCGTAAGAAAAGTATATTTTGGTTGACGATGTCAAATATATTTTTGATGGATAAACTTTTATTTATGTAATAGTTGTTTACTGATTGATTGCTTGTTTGACCTTCATTACTTTATTTATTTATTTGCATAAGTTGTTTAACTTGGTGGCTAAAATAATTTAATAAATATGCAATTTTATTAAATAAGGATTAATGTAATTGGAATTATATACACATACGGTGCGCGCTCGCCGCCTTGGCTTGGCTTGACGCACTGCCGTGCGTCTTGATGAAGCAATGTTAAATTTTTATTGAAGTACTGTTTTGTTGATTCTGATCTTTTCTAATCATTAAAATACATTATCACCTCTCCCACTGCCAAACTGATTGCATTATTTACTGAGATATATTATACAAAAAAAACTGTTTCCTTGTAGAGATTCATGAAATACTGCCTGAAAGAGTTAGTTTTTCATTGACACACCTTGAATGTGGATCTGAATAGTTTTAGCTCTCTTAAAACATAGATTTTATCACTCTCAAAATGTAAAAATACACAACTTTATCTGACCAAAGTGTCAGGTTTGGTCAAAGCTCATGACAATGCCAAATAACATAAGCAAAGTTATTCCAATTTATAAAGCTATTTGTAGAATATTAAAATAATAAATGCAGGTTTTTATGCTTAACCTGGTATAGTAGTAGTAGTAAACCTTACCCTACTGTGATAAAAATTAAATGTGTTTTTTACTGAAACAAATACCATATCATACTTTCAATCAAGCCCTGTTTATTAGGAGGAATTTTTCAAATTCGGTGTAAAGTTTTATACCAAATCTCATATAAATTTCCTGTTTTTTATAACCCTAAGTTGTTTTTTAATATAGCAATGTAAATAAAAAAAAAAAAAAATTTACCATAAAACTTGCAAAATTATACTGAGTGACACCTGTTAAAAATGCTTGTCGCATATTTTCAGTTTTATTTTAAATATAATTTTTTCAATGTTTGTACATTTCAAATAGCATAGTTATTTGAGCAACCGTGATAGCCCAGTGGGTAGAACACTCGGTTATCGTGCAAACGACTAGTGTTCGAATCCTGGGTTGGGCCTACACCAATTTGTCCTTTCTAAAAGACATATGTGTGGTTAATTTATCATGGTTGTTAACGGTGAGGGAAAACATCGTGAGGAAACCCACATGGCTGAGTTATACTTAGTCATGTGACAGTGTATTCATAAAAATGGCGATAGGCCTGCCCCCTATCACGTGAGTACACTGCCCAATCAAAACGTGGGTACTCTGAACACCAGGTGACAAAGTCATGTGATGTTCAGAAGTATTAGTACCTCTGCCAACCCCTTCGGGGATGTTCGGCGTGAACGTTTATGATATGTATATGTTATGTTATGTTATTTGAGATAACTATCCAAGTTAAGCATAAAAAATCAAAGTGTATACTTTCATCAAAAATTGTACAAGTTTAACATCGTAAATACAATAATTTACTTACAATTTTTGTTAATAAACATACATATACTCACGCCATTAGTTCCCATTGGGGTAGGCAGAGACTATTGATTGCCACTTCGCACGATCCTGACAAACCTCTCTAGCTTTGTTTACATCCATCAATCTTTTCATACATGCTCTTTTATTCTTCATACTTCGGACGCCAGCCTTTTTGAGCACACTCTCAATTTGGTCCAAGTGTGTTCTCCGTGGTCGTCCTCTACTAACATTACCATCCACACTAGCTCTATAGATCCCTTTTACCAATTTTCTATCATCCATCCTCTCTATGTGCCCAAACCATCTCAACATTCCTTTTTCTATCTTTCTTACAATATCATCTTTCACACCACACTTTTCGCGAATAACACTATTTCTCACTGGGTCACATAATCTAACATTACAATTTTTTCTGAGGGACCTCATCTCTACTGCATTCACTCTGCTCTCATGCTTCTTCTGCCACACCCAACATTTGCTTCCATACATAAGCGTAGGAACAAGAACAGCATCATGCACAGCCATTCGGGCCTTTTCAGACACCGATTGACAGGTCATTAGGCTATTCATTGCTCCATTTACCGCATTACCTTTTTTCACTCTTCTTTCAATATCTTCATCACATTTTCCATCCCTTGTAAACAAACTTCCCAGATATACAAACTCCTTCACCTGTTCCACATCCTTACCATCAATCGCAATCACGCATTCTGTCACATCTTCCTGTCTCTCAAAAACCATCGTTTTGGTCTTATCCACATTCACACTCATTCCCTTTCTTACAAAAGACTCGCATGCAATATTCATCATCTCTTGCAACTCTTCTGTCGACGATGCAAGTAGCACTTGATCGTCAGCATACAAGAGGCATTTAATGATGAATCCACTCATTCTTAGTCCATAATCACTTTCACGCAACTCTGTCAAACAGTCATCCATGAACAAATTGAAGAGCCACGGAGAAGCTACACATCCCTGTCGGACACCCCTAGAGATTCCGAACCAGTCAGTGTTTTCCCCGTTTACTCTTACACATGCACTAGAATCCCCATAGAGTGATACTAATGCACGTATAAGTTGACTCCCCAAACCGAACTTGGATAACACCTCCCATAAACACTTTCTTACCACCCTATCATATGCCTTCTCTAAATCAATGAAGGAGCAATAAACCTTTTGGTTGGTAGCTAAGAACTTTTCGGTGATGCTCCTTAGAGAGAAGATTTGATCCATACATCCCATTCCTTTCCTAAATCCCGATTGCACATCCCATATTTTCTCATCAGTTTCATTCATCACTCTTTCAATCAGTACCTTAGCATACAATTTACCAACAATGCTGAGTAAGCTGATGCCGCGGTAGTTTTTAGCCTCTCGGTGTGACCCCTTTCCTTTATATAGAGGCACAATCACCGCCTTGCACCAGTCTCGTGGAACTTTGCCACTCAACCAGCATTTTTGGAAAAGGAAGTACAACCAAGAAGCCACCAACCCTTTACCAGCCCTCAGCATTTCGATAGTAATCCTATCATACCCTGTTAATAAACATAATTTGATATATCAAAACACACATTTATTTACCTGATAAAAATGCAGTATCAGTGTCGCACTTGTTACAATGGAAATACTCTATATATATTGTGCTTGGTGCTTCTCATTATTTAGTTTCAACATAATTATCTAACTCATCAAACCAGGAACCATAATCACTTTTCCTCTTGAGTTGATTAAATACCCCTAGAAATAGGCAAACCCAATCAAAGGAAAACATGGAAAAGCTTTTCCTGTTGTCCGTCTACGGCTTGAAAGAGAAACAACATTTAAATATACCACTGACCAAGGATTTTAAACCTTTTTTTATATTAATCTTCCCTTTTCAATAGGTTGGCTTTTGAATTTGCTTTCTCTTGTGTTAGGTTTTCTTTTAAAAGTGTTTTGAAATTTAGCTGTTTATCAAGATCTTGCTACTTACCTATTTCTAACAATGAAAAGATGGTCTGATCTTATTCAATTGAAGAAATGAAAGTTAGTTAAATGGAGCCTAAAGTGTTTCATATGTTATGTGGTAACAGCTCACACATTCTAGAGTTGCGGCTGGTTTTGGAATATCATCATCACAGCCCAAATATGTCCATACAAAGGGGCTCAAGCCCACCCTGAGTAGGATGATTTGGCCTTGATACATCATCTTTACTAAGTGGATGTTTGGAGATAAAGGACTACGATTGTGATTAAATGTTCAAAAATTACAATGTGCAAATAATTAGTTGCCTATTTATATTTATTCCAAATATGGCTGTTCTATAAAGAAGATTTTCATCTAAAAATAAGATTATTTTCAGCTGACAACATGGATCCAGGCATATATGCCGTGGTTCTTGACACTCTGCACAGAGCTTTGAGCCAAAATACAGAGATCTTGAAGCCTGCTGAGAAGAAATTGCAAGAGTGGGAAATTGAGCCTGGCTTCTACTCTGTATTGCTGGTAAGCTATAAATATTTTACAAATTATTAAAATTGTGAAGTAAATGGGTAGATATTCAATCTTTGGGAGAAGCATGTTTAGGGGCCTACTTAGTTTAGTTAGAACTTGTATTAATGCAATATTGTAGGGACTTGATAGCACAATATAGATTTTGTATGGTGAGTCTTGATGTGACGTTGACATTGTTGCACTGTGGAATGTCATACTTCTTGTACTATCTTCATATCTATGTAGAGTGCGTCGTTGTTTGCCGACAGCGCGTCACTACGTAAATACCTTTAATATAAAATACGTAAATATTGGTATAATATAATAATTCCCGCACGTGTTGTAAGATGCGACTTGGGGTGTTGGTATTCCATCATTTTTGGGATTTATAGTCATGATATATGTTGAATGTCAACAAAAGGTAACTATTAGGTAATTTGTATCAGCATCAGCTGGAAAAAACTTACTGACTTAGAGCTGTGTTTGGTTGTGTTACATTACACATAAATTATCTAGATTTTATGCTATACTTATGAGAAGACTTTAGAACAGTAAGGAGTGAAAGCAAAATATAATTATTTGTTTTGTTTAATGACAATATGTGGGTAAAATTCAATTGATAAAGGTTGCTAAGATCATTTAAATCAGCAATCTACAGTCTGCCTACCCAATTGGTAACTAATACCAATTATATCCCTCAGGACATTCTCTCCAACCACACAATAGATGTCAATGTGCGATGGCTCGCCGTGATGTGTTTCAAGAACGGCGTCGACCGCTACTGGCGCAAGAATGCTCCAAATGCCATCACTGACGAAGAAAAACATAAGTTGCGGCAGGGTTTGCTTACCGCCAATATTCTTAGTGAGCCTACCACAAATATTGCTACGCAACAGGCTGTGTTGATTGCCAAGATTGCCAGGTAAGTTTAACTTCTTATAAATAGTGATAGCAATTATGATTTGCGAAGGTCTGGAAGTGTAAGGTTTCTTAATCTAAGTAGAGACAATTACGTCATCTCCATAGAAACAACTATGTTAAGGGAGTTACCATCTGATCCAAACTTGAACCTGAAGGCCCAAACATGGAATGCCTAGGTAAAAGTCGCAAAAACATCTGACTACGATAATACATTTGCTATTGATAGTAGAAATCTTAGGAAGAACCCTTACATCGAGTTATGAGAATGATTTTTTCATTGAATTTAATTTCAGTGATGTAACATCTCGTTTTTTTGTTATCAGATTCGACTGTCCAGCATTTTGGTCTAACCTAGTCCCAGATTTAATTTGCGCATTGAAAGCGCCACAACCATTAGTGCAGCATCGTTCACTGCTTATATTTCATCACGTCGTTAAGGCGCTGGCTTCAAAGAGACTGGCAGGCGATAGAAGAACTTTTCAGGTATTATTTCTATACAAAAAACATAGAAACTTTTAAGAAAAACTATTTTATTAGAATAAAAATTTATTTAAATGTGTTGTTTATGTTTACGTTTCACTTGTATGGGCTCTGATTTCGACATCCCAATGGGCCTACTTGTAACTAGTGTTTTGGCAGACATAAGTGCCCATTAACAAATGAAAGTGTGTGTATGATTCCGATTTGTTGATTACTAGTTTATCCTTCTTTTTACATACATACATACATATACTCACGGCTGTAATTCCCTAGAAGGGGTAGCCAGAGCCAAGGAACTATAAATTCCTCAGCCACTTTTGGAATTGCGTGGGGAAAAGATGGTGAAATAAAGGTTTTTGGTGATGGGTCTCCAACCGCATCGCCCAAAAATCCCTTAAAAGCCCCAATACCGTTAGTCGCCTCTTACGATCACCCACGGGTAGAAATGGGGTAGTGTTATTCTAAGCCGACACTACACGGCAATTATCCTTCTTTTTGTTGTGTCCAAAGTTGCTTTCTTAATCTATCAAATCATCTTGAGCATTATTTTTTGCAGGAGTTAACTGTAGCAGTATATTCTTATGTTCTCCAACTTTGGCATGAAAACACCGAGTTGTTCCTTAATCGGATACAAGAGGGCGCTGCCACAGAATTAATTACAGAACCTTTGGAAAAAGCACTTCTTTGTCTTAGGATTCTTAGAAAACTGACTATGTTTGGTTTCAAGAAAGCCCATGAGAGTCAGGATGCCGTAGCGTTTTTGAATGTAGTTTTTGATAGAGCAAAAACAAGTTTGGAATGCCGTAAGTTACATTTATAAAGATTTGATACACATATATTTTAGCTATGTTGATATATATATACTTATGTATCCATAATTCGAAAATGGTTAGCTGAGACTAAAGAATCAACAAGTTCTCAGCCATTCCTTCATTTAATACATTATTATGAAACAAATAAAAGTACACAATCAGCTCCTATAATCGCCTTAACATAATTCTAATCAAACATTTTATTTTAGGTAAACTACTGAAAGGCCGAGGAATATACCCATTAGAGTTATGTGAAAAGTTCATAATTCATTTGACAAAAGTTGCCCTCGGAGTGTTAAGCAACCATCCATTTTCCTATGTGCCCTTGATACGAGCTTCGCTAGAGTTTACCTTGTATTTTTGTTTTACTGAACAGGGCATGGCCCTAGCTTATGAAAGATTTACTATACAATGCCTTAATATATTAAAGGGTATTCTACAATGTGTTGAATATAAATTGCCGAAGGATGTTGAACAAGTGAAGGAAACAAGTAAGTGACTTTACTGTATTAGTCTGTAACTTTATCAATTATATTAAACATACAATTTGGTTTTTTTAAAGATCGTCTGAAATCTAATGACGTTTATTAAACTACAGAAAAAGGTTATGCTTTGGGATCAATTACTCAAAAAAAAAGAATTGTTGTTAAAGATTCCCAATAAATCCTTCAACGGGAAAATGATCTACTTTTCCTTAATAGTGCAGATTTCTAATAAAAAATATCAAATCAGAGTTACTTAAGAGAAATTTTAATTAGGAATCTACTTTCTATTCTACTAGTCAAATGAAATCATAAATACTCTGTTCCGCCGCCGGTAAGTGCTGCTTGTTGAAAAAGGGCTTCCTAATCCTAATACTTACTCAATCAAATTGCCTGTATGTTAATATTCAAAAAGCCTTAGTTCCTTAAGTCATTGAAACACTGAATAACCCGTCGCCAACCACAAAACATTATAGCAAAAAATATTAATAATTAACTCTCTTCTTCCAGCAACCCTCCAAGCCCACGAAATGAAGATGTCAGTACTAGATAGCAACACAGTATGCCATATGTGTCGCCAACTGGTCATACATTACTTTCCTCTCAGCGGCGATGACTTGGCTCTGTGGGACGCTGAGCCTGAGAGTTTTGCTACCGATGAGGCTGGGGAATCGTGGAAGTATAGTTTGAGGGTAAGTGTTTTTGGAGTGGGTGCGATATTTTATTGGCAAGAACAGTTTATGAAGGGTGTAAAATAATTAAAACATTGTTAAGTGTAGTAGGTTTTTAGGAATATCTTAGACATTTTAAAAGTTGGATGGAGAAATACTATCAATTTGAAAAAAATAAGTCTCATTTTATATGGCTGGTTTTAGTGTCTTGTGGACAGTCAGTACCGATTGTTCCGCGCGTAGGTGATCCGTACTGATCGTCCGCGTATACTGTTTTAGTATCAACCTGACCGCCACGGGATACAGACACACGACTCGCCATGATTGTACTGCGCCGACCAATGCTACGCCAAAAAATTTGACCCTCCCTGTAATAATTTTATTTATTATTTTATTTATTTTATTTTCTTTGGAAGATTAACAGACAAATACAAACAATATAATACTAATTATGAATACACAATGCCATTTACAAATCTTCACCTATAGAAAAATTACATAATACTTACAGAACTAAAAGATTTAGGTAAAAAATTAAATAATTATAATGTTGAGGTTAGTCTAGAAATTATTGGCCGAAATGTAAATTAGTTAATAATTTTCTTACTCTTGTAGTGCTTGTATCGAAAATATCTAAATCAACTATTGATTCATTAAATTTAGTACATGCACGTAATAGAAATGAGTTACGCCTATAATTGGTATTAGCTTTTGGGACACTTAAGACGGGTCGTTTCCTTAAGGCCTTTTGGTTGGTGCGTAAGTAAATTTGTTAATCAATCTAATAGCTACTAAAATTCTTAGCCATGCACCGAAGCAGTATTCCTAGAGCTGTTCCACGAGTTCCGATGTCTGCTGGCGCCGGAACTAGTTCGGTTGTTGGGCGACACCAAACAGTCGCGGGTGGCGCCCGACGACTTGCAGGCCATATTGCGGAGGGACGCCATTTATAATGCTGTTGGATTGGCGGCGTTCGATTTGTATGATGATGTGAGTAATTTTATTTATTATGGAATGTAAGGAACGTAGTTAATTTTATAAGTATGTACTGTAATTGTTTGAGTTATAAAATTTTAAATTAAAAAAGTAGAGCGTTGCTTTGGAACTTATTTGTAAAAAAAAACATAATTTTATGTTTCAAGGAGAATTTATTAGAAATTGTTTCTGCTTAAAACATTCACTACGATCGAACCAGATTGATATAACTAAATCTACACTTAGCACGTAGAGATGATGCCTCAGTCAAGTTTAATTATATAAGAGCATTAAAAATGCTTTTTGTGTGAACGTATATGTAGACTCTTTAAATTTTTACCAAATCATATATTTGAGCAGATGGATATATTACTCTACCCACTAAAAGTGTTCTAGACACTGGTTTTCTCAATCTGTGCTCACCATCATTTGTTACACAAATTTCAAATTTCCTTGATTGGACTAAGGTGAAACTAAGACTGCCTGTCCTAAAAATATCGATTATAGTGATTGGACTGTAAATTGTACTTCTATAATAAATCATTCTGTTTGTATTGTGATTTGTGATGGTCAATCAAAAGTTCATTCTATTTAAAATTTACGTTTCAGGTCGATTTTGACGAATGGTTCACCAACGTTTTAAGCCATGAGTTAAAAATTAAAGACGACAATTATAGAGTTATACGAAGACGCGTGTGCCAATTGATTGGTAAGTATTTTTTTTATATTTAAAGAGTAGACCTGCAGCACAGGATCTGTAATCTTGGAATTTTTTATACCTATGTTCAGCAGTAAGCGTCTATTGACTGACTATTTATACACGGGTAGACCACTTCTTTGTGCTCGAACTCCTCTAGAACAACTTGACTGATTTCAATCAAATTTGGCCAAGTGATCAACTGGACATTGCTTAGTGTCGCAAAGGGTTGCATGTCGTGATCTAACTTGCCATTGACCAATCACCGAAATAGTATATTTCATTACTAGTACGGAATGGCTGTCATTGCAAAGAGTTCCGACAAATGTCTACCCGAGCCGAAGGCGAGGGTTGACAGTCGGAACGAGTTGCAATGACGGTTCCGTACGTGTACTGAACGACTATTTTTAATACAGTTGCGAAAAAATTAAGCAATTTAACAAAACAACTAAACTCCCAAAGATTATTTCTGGAAAATGGCGACATTTTTTCTTCACTTATTGTGGTAGGCAAAGGAAACTATGCCCATACAGCCAAGTCTTATGTATAATTTTTTTGTTGATATGAAATGAAAATGAAATTTAATGAGTTATAATGTAATGAAACCTAACCTCACTAATTCTATCAAATCATTAAATCAGATATCGAAACAAATTAGTCGATTTTGCCTATTATTTTGTTGTTGTTGATTCATGTTAATACGACCTATGCCACGTATTAACATGAATCATAAAAACTTCTTTGATTTTTTTAGTAAAATCTTTATGGTTGGTTTTTCTTTAAAATAGACATTATTTTGACAGTTGGGAAAGAAAACGCACTAGTGCGGGAAAGGTAAAGAAAAAGCACGAGTGTGTAATAGCCCACTTCCCGAACGCTATACGTCCCTGTAATACGCCACTTTTTGAGCAATTGTATTAAAAAACCCTTACCTAACTCGCTCAGCTCAATTCATTTGAATCGCAATTTGCATTGAAGTGCTAGTATTTATAATTTATAACCATTACAGGCCAATGGTGCGGCGTGCGAGCCTCCCAAGCTCTCCGACCGGCAATGTACGCCGCGCTACTAGAACCTCTCTCTCGAAGCTCTGAAGACGCGGCAGTGAAATTAGCAGCGGCTGAAGCGTTTCGAAGTATGATAGATGACTTCAACTTCGATCTTGAACAGTTTGCGCCGTTCGCACCGCATGTGCTCTCCGCGTTGTATGATCTCCTGGTAAGTTGGTCAAATTACAAACATGCTCACGGTTATAAGTCCCTTAAAGGGGAAGCCAGAGCTTCAGAATTAGCGATTGCTTAATCGAAGCTCCGAAGACGCGGCAGTGAAATTAGCAGTGGCTGAAGCGTTGCGAAGTATAATCGATGATTTCAACTTTGATCTGGAACAGTTTGCTCCATTCGCGCCGCACGTGCTCTCCGCGTTGTATGATCTCCTGGTAAGTTGTTCGATGACAAAATATATGAAATATAGAAAACATATACAGGGTGGCTCATTCAAATCGGTCAGTATGGGAAAGTCTGAAACTATAAGACAAACGAAGATTTGTTCTTAGGAACCATGTCACCGATTTTGATAAAAAGAAAAACTGCAATCATATTGTTGAAAAAAAAACTGTACTCAGCTCGGGAATCGACCCGGTTGTTTTGAAAAAATAAACTTACACTTTTTCTATTCTGATATCGATTGTGTAGGTCTTTAGCTGTAAATGTCTCCATAAAACATGATGTCTAAAATGAATAAAATGCACTGTTTTGACATACTTTAATTTCTCAAAGTAGGTGTTCGAAGTGATCACCATTTTTTTCAATACAATTTTCAACACGTTTAGATAACGATCTTACTAATGCATTTTGTATCTTCATGTGGTGAATTGGCGTTAAAACTTAGTCTATGGCTGCTTTTAGGTCTTCAACGGTGTTATAGCTTGTTTTGTAAACTTCATTCTTAAAGTAACCCCGTAAAATATTGTTTAGAGGCGTTGAATCGGGCGACCTCGCCAGCCATTTGATAGGGCCGTTCGTACCAATCCATTTTCGCGGTAAATAAAAGTATGTCAAAACAATGCATATTATTCATTTTTGACACCATGTTTTATGGCGACATTTACAGCTTATGACCTACACAATCGATATCAGAATAGAAAAAGTGTAAATTTATTTTTTCAAAACAACCGGGTTCGATTCCCGAGCTGGGTACAGTTTTTTTTCAAATGTATGAATGCTGTTTTTCTTTTTATCAAAATCGGTGACATGGTTCCTAAGAACAAATCTTCGTATGTCTTATAGTTTTAGACTTTCCCATACTGACCGATTTGAATGAGCCACCCTGTATAATAACAGTATAAAAAACCTCTGACGACACCATAGCAAAAATGTGCCAGTGGTATTCTAAGTCCACCCTACACAGCTTATATAATATACATTTACTCTCGGCTATAAATCTCTAGCCAGTTATTCAGAATGAGAAATTCCTCAGACACTTTTGGATCTGGAATGGGGAAAGTATTGTAAAATAAAGGTTGTTTGTGATGGGCCTCCAAACGCTTCGCCCAAAAATCACTTAAAATAAAAATGGGGTAGTGTTATTCTAAGCCGACACTATACGGCTATTCATATTTTTTGTTACAATATCCAAAACTATATACTTTAGGTAGAATCGGAGGAGTGCGACACGAAGGGCAGAAACTGCGTTACTCGTGTGCACGTCGCGGTTCGGGTCAGATTACGCTGGTCGCTTCATAGTTGAATGGGCACTGACCACTATCAGTAGACCTCACACGCCGCGTCCACGCGTGTGCAACCAATTTACATTGGTCAGTGCCCACTGACCTCCGTTATACTATATAAGTACGCTGGATTAATATGATACGTATTAAAATGACAGCTATTTATTGTGCCGATTTGAAGCGCCCCCAATGATGGGGAAAAGAACTAAATCTGACGTAAAATACACTTTAGGTAGAATCCGAGGAGTGCGATACGAAGATGCACGTGTTGCACGCGCTGTCGTTCGCCACGGAGCGCGGCGGCGCGGCTCGGCTCGGCGCGGCGCCGCTGCTCGCGTACCTGCCGCAGCTGTGGACGCACGCGGCCGCGCATCATATGCTCAGGGCTGCGGTCTTGGCGGCCACTGTGCATCTTGTTAAGGTATGTGGTTAAAATTATGTATTTACTTATCTGTTTTGTGTAGTATTTATGAAGCAATATGCGCCTTCCCGCAAGTTGAACGTCTTAGTGAAATCGATAGTTGAGGGCAACACAAAACCGAAAGTTGTGGAAATCTTTAGGGTAGGCCTGTGTACTGCAATAAGTTTCTATTGGCTGATGACGATAATGATGAATTTCGGTAATTCTATATAACTTTTGTTTCATTGATGTGTGTAATATCTATAGTTCTTAATTTGATTCGATATACATAGTTAATATCATATTGCAAACTGTTCAAATTGTAATAGTAGGTAAAAAGGCTCGTATTCGTATTTTTTACACTTAAAAGGCAATGCAAGGCATCTCAATGGGTGACGCCGCCGTACACCGCTTATTATGCAGACAGGCGTTGGTTCAAACCCTGGGTCGGGCCTTTACCAATTTGTCTGGTAACGGTGAGGGAAAACATCTTTAGGAAACACACAGTGTATTCGTACAAAATCCTATCACGTAAGTGCACCGTCCAGGCAAAACGAGGGTACAGTTCTCCAAAATTAATAACGCGCATAGACATCTTCGTCACTATTCGACAACGATCGTGCTTCCCGAGCGTCGGGAGACGATATGTATAGAGAGTGGTTAAGTACATGTTACTAGGTGGCTATGAATGCTTTGCATGCCGAAATTTGGAGCGAAGCCGCACAAAATGAAGCATGTATTGAAGAAAGGAAAGAAAGAAAGAAAAAATGTTTATTTGGAACAATTTTTTTTTGACAACACACAATTTACACATTAACAAGCGGACAATAACAAGTTTTGTACCATTTGTATTGTTTTAAATTGTTTTATTGCTTCGCTGCATTGGAACAATGAAAAATTCTTTAAGCGCGTGCGAGTTGTGTTTACACTCGTTTCCCATAGACTAACATAGGAAACTTTCATGGGTGGTTATCTCTCAATGGTAACATCTATCTAAATTTTCTCTTCTTAAAACCTTGTTAATGATTTTATTTTACAATATTTATGACTAATAAATAATCATTATGATTTAAAATAGTATGTGATATATTTTCGGAGCTGCGATGATAGGAGTTAAAAAGTTATGTAAGAAAAATGGCACCCATAAATAAAGTTATAATTAAATTCACCTTTGAAAACGCACCAAAGAAGGGTGTATGATAGCAGCTCTATATAATTTAACCCAGAGAGAACACGTGCGGTCACCAACAATATGTAAGATGATGACGGACCTTTGACCGCCCGGCGACTGCCACCGCACGTTCGAATAATTTTCGTTTGAGAACATATGATATTAACTCGTATTACTTTCAAACAAGATGCAAAATGCAAGTGCATTGTTTAGGGCGCTTACGATTCAATTATTCGGGTTTTTCCTGAATACGAGAATTACCGAAAATCTGCATGCGCATCATTAATTTTGGAGAACTGTACTCTGAACATCAGGTCTTTTTCTTTCTTCTAAAAAATAAATTTTTAACACAAAAAAACTCAATACCACAAATATAATATGTGAAGTACAACCACAACTCCTTTTTTATATCTTTATCATATAAAGATCAATGATTTATTAACTTTTCTGAATACATTCTTTCGAATCTGTTTTGCTAAAGAATTTTCCTGGCTATTGTATTATTATATTTTACCTTTGGTTAAATCAAAACGAACCCTAACCGTCACCACACCCTATTAAAAACCCATTTAAAATTTACAGGCCCTAGGCGAATGCGCCCCAAACGTCCGTCCATGGATACTAAGCGTAGTAAACGAAGCAACAAGACTCAACGAACCAGCCCATGTGTATCTTCTAGAAGATGCTTTAGAACTCTGGCTTGCTATATTGGAGACCTCTGAAACGGCAGATCCGGCTTTGCTTCAGTTGGCTGATAATTTGCATCCTATATTGGGTAGGTTTTAATTTAGACAGAATTTTATAACCGTGATTGCCCAATGGATAGAACACCCGCCTATCATGCAGTCAGGCGTGGGTTAACTTTTATTTTGATCTCGCTCGCACGAAACGAATATTCGGATTTCGACATTTTGTAATGTATATGCTGCGTAGTGCCGGCTTAGAATAGCACTACCCCATTTCTTCCGGTGGGTGAACGTAAGAGGCGACTAACAGTATTGGGGCGTCTAAGGGATTTTTGGGCGATGTGGTTGGAGACCCATCACCAACAACCTTTATTTTACCATCTTTTTCTTACATAACTTTCCAAAAGTGGCTGAGGAGTTTCTAATTCCTTAGCTTTGGCTACCCCTTCTAGGGATTTACAGGCGTGAGTATATGTATGTATGTAATGTATAGAACAATATTAATATTGGCGCTTTCTAGTCGATGAAACCAACGATATTACGGAGGTATCGTCGTATGTGCCGAATATCAATATGAATACTCACTTATGAAAAAATACATAATACGAATATTCGTTTCGTTAGAGCCACGTAGAAATAATTTAAATAAGATTTATTAGAGATACGCATACCGTTATCGTTCTTGATGTGGAAAGTAGACCTCGGCCGGGCTTACTCTAGTTGAAAAGTCATAAGCATTAGCATAAACGTTCACGCCGAATATCCCCGAAGGGGTTGGCAGAGGTACTAATACTTCTGAACATCACGTGACTTTGTCACCTGGTGTTCAGAGTACCCACGTTTTGCATGGACAGTGTACTCACGTGATAGGGGGCAGGCCTATCGCCGTTTTGTACGAATACACTGTCACATGACTAAGTACAACTCAGCCATGTGGGTTTCCTCACGATGTTTTCCCTCACCGTTAACAACCATGATAAATTAACCACAACTATATCTTTAGAAAAGACAAATTGGTGTAGGCCCGACCCAGGATTTGAACACTAGTCGTTTGCACGGTAAGCGAGTGTTCTACCCACTGGGCTATCACGGTTGTTAATTTAAAGTCATATGTGTGGTTAATTTATAATGACTGTTAACGGTGAGGGAAAATATCGTAAAGTAACCCACACGGCCATCCTCGTGACTACTCAGACCAGACTACTAAGTGACTAGGTCACGTGATGTTCAGAAGTATTAGTACCTCTGCCACCCCTTCAGGGATATACGGCTTAAATGTTGTAATGTGGCTTGTAAGCCCGCCTTTATCGCTTGTCAGTGATATTGCCGTCAGTGTGCCTAATTAGAGAGTGTTTAAAAATAATAAGGGACCTGCCTAGGGCGCCATAGCGACTTAGCCAGAGTTGCCAGTGGCTACAAATCTAGTCACCCGACTTGGCTACCAGTTTGAGGCCGAGTGAGTGACAAGAAACCTGCTCACATAAATTTAACTGACATTATCGCCAGGATAATAGGGGACCAGACTTCACAAAGAGACCCGTTCGTATTTATTACGCCTCCAAATCTACGACGTTGCCAATCCATCGTCAAGTGTATCTGCCATAACTTTTTAGTTTAAGTGTTTCGATACGTAACTACCGACGACGCCATGGTCTCCTAGTAAGGCAGAGCTCTTATTATCCCTGTAAGATGCCGAAACTCTAAATTCACACTGATGGGTATGAATCGGCTTTACGGCTGATTATGTATGATCATGCATAAAGAGTGATCGGTTGATGGAGCATTGTTGATACTATCTAGTCATCCGACTTGGCTACCAGTTTGAGGCCGAGTGACTGACAAGAAACCTGCTCACATAAATTTAACTGACATTACCGCCAGGATACCAGGTAATCCGGTCAATTTATACATTCAAGGTTACATAAATTCATAAGAAGCTGAAAATTGGCACAATTGTTCAAAACATGATTATAAATGAAACCTCAAAAGTCCCCATCGTTCCGAGGTGTGCTAAAAATTTTACACGAGGTCAAAGGTCAAAAAAATGAGTTTTTTGCGATTTTAAGCAAAACGGTGAGTTTTTTCGCAAAATCACCCCAGTACAAAATTGTAGATCAGAAAATTCTCTACAAAAAAGATAGCAATATTTTTTTTCCTAAAAGCCACCATTTTGAAGATATAACGCGTTGAAAAGTTCGATCATTGGTAATCTTCATACTTTGCACACGTTTCCACGCCACCTATGAGGTAGTGTACTTAGCGTGTTTTATTTTAACGTGGTATCCCCTGTAGGCCTATTCCACGGGTCTGCAGTGATTTTATTTGTTTTAAAACAATTGTAAAATATTATTGTACATATCGGTTGGTTAAAATAATGGCGGTGTAATTGAAAATGAAATGATTAATATTCCTCGTCTGATTCGTAATTTTCTTCTTGTTCTTCTTCCTGTTCTTCTTCTTCTTCTTTTTCTTCTATTTCACAGATCAACTGTCCCACTAGCGATTCCTCATTGGTATCATATGAGTCTTCTAGATTAGCTGACTCAACATTAGAGCACGATCGGCCTTGGCAGTTTGTGCATGCCAGGGAACAAAACAGTCCAACTTTTCTGCATCCACATTTAGCATTACAACCTTTTTTACAGTTGCAAAATATTGAGTTGAGAAGTTTCTCAGGTGCTGGTGGAAGTAAAGTTAGAACTGGCTCTAATGTATTGTCGACCAACTTCCAACCCCAGTCTTTAGGGTCCAGCTGATTACCAAGCCACACTTGAACTTGGTAATATACCCGAAATAAATGTTGGTGAGCAGCTACTGAGGTTGGAGGTAAAGAAGCTAGTTGTACTTGCTTTTTATTACGCGTATTTTTAACAAAAGTTGCGTATCGCATCTTATCTAAGCAAGTGGTTGTATAGAAACAAGTTACAATCACCAATAGCAAATAAATTTAAGTTATAACACCTTATTTATAAGTGATGTTCATCCGTGGCGTACATGTGCAAAGTATGAAGATTACCAATGATCGAACTTTTCAACGCGTTATATCTTCAAAATGGTGGCTTTTAGGAAAAAAATTATTACTATCTTTTTTGTAGAGAATTTTGTGATCTACAATTTTGTACTGGGGTGATTTTGCGAAAAAACTCACCGTTTTGCTTAAAATCGCAAAAAACTCATTTTTTTGACCTTTGACCTCTTGTAAAATTTTTAGCACACCTCGGAACGATGGGGACTTTTGAGGTTTCATTTATAATCATGTTTTGAACAATTGTGCCAATTTTCAGCTTCTTATGAATTTATGTAACCTTCCTCCTTATTTTAGGCCTAAATTGACCGGACTAAGGGAACCAGACTTCACAAAGAGACCCGTTCGTCTTTACTACTCCTCACAATCTGTGGCGTTGCCAATCCATCGTCAAGTGTATCTGCCATAACTTTTTAGCTTAAGTGTTTCGATACGTAACTGCCGACGACGCCATGGTCTCCTAGTAAGGCAGAGCTCTTATTATCCCTGTGGTTGTAAGGTACCAAATTTGTTAATTCACTGATGGGTGTGAATCTGCTTTTAGAGACTGCTGATTATTGTGAATGGATGGCTTAAAGAGTGATAGGTTGATGGAGCATTGTTGATACTGTTTATAGCACCAGGAAAGGAGGCGTAGCATGCTCGTGATTACATCGTGAGCATGCTATGATATAATCACGAGCATACGTAGTTACGAAGTGTGAAAGAGATAGCCATTTAAGTTATGAGATTCTAAGTCAATAGAACAAGAGTTCTCGGTTTACACAGAAAAAGTATTCTCGTTCAAATTAAAGTGTTATATGTAACCTTCTAAAATCTATAACCGTTTCTCTTAGGGATACAAAATTTGTATAAACAATCCTATTAAGTGCATTATATCTTTCCAGAACAATCATCAGAATACCTCCGCATAGTAGTGTACATAATGCAAGCATACACGCTGTTGTGTCCCGAAGAGTTTCTGTCCGGGCCGGGAGAGAAGTGTATGGCTGTGCTCGACGACATGCTGGCCGATATGAGGACGGAGGGGATCATTACTGTGCTGAAGGTATAGTTTTTATTCATATTAGAGGGTATTAGTACTTTCGAGTTGTAGAATACGGGATAAAATCATAGATACATACAATAGATAGTATGTATGTATTACATATACTTTCATTACATACATATACTCACGCCAATAGTTCCCATTGGGGTAGGCAGAGACTATCGATCGCCACATTGTACAACAATATCAAGCTTTTGTTTAAGATAAAGTTGATTTTTAATACTTACTTAAAAAAAATAACAATACTGAAAAGGGAGTAACCACGTAGTTGGCCACTGAGCACATCGTCCCATCAGTCACTTAATAATCAACCCACTGATAAGAGGAAGCTGACGCTACTCAGCAATTATTATCTATTTAAAAGATGTAGTTCTTTAGTGGACCAACTACACCCGATGGTAAAATAAAATAAAAAATAAAATAAAAATGATTTATTCCCAAGAACAAGAGTTACAAATGATACATACATACATACATATACTCACGGCTATAAATCCCTAGAAGGGGTAGCCAGAGCTAAGGAATTAGAAATTCCTCAGCCACTTTTGGAAGATGCGTGGGGAAAAGATGGTAAAATAAAGGTTGTTGGTGATGGGTCTCCAACCGCATCGCCCAAAAATCCCTTAAAAAGCCCCAATACCGTTAGTCGCCTCTTACGTACACCCACCGGAAGAAATGGGGTAGTGCTATTCTAAGCCAGCACTACACAGCAACATTACAAATGATGTTCATTTCATAAAATATGTGAGCCCTTTACTTGCTCTGCCAAATGGCGTGTAAATTTTCAAAAAGTACATTATCAAGTCAATTAAAAATGTCAATAAATCTAAATTATACAAAATCAATTATTTTTCTAAATAACACAACACAGCTCATTCGATCTCAATCAAAGCAAAAAATATAAAAATTAATAGTGTCAAATTATTTTCCTTAATATAAATTATGTATATTATAATTATCTTTCATATTTTACCCCCTAACACTTTTCTTTGAATAATTTTTCATTTAACTGCTTTATTTGTTTCAGATGGCCGAAGTTTGTATTAGTGCTTCATTCCCTGAACGAAATGTATATTTAGGTGTAAAAGTTATATGGCCCATACTAAATAAAGTTGTACAGTAAGTATTTATTCTGTTTCATGAATTCGATATCCGTAATATTAACTTAAAGATTTTACAAATACACTTCCTGTTATTGAAAACTAATTTAAAGCAATGATCATAAGAAAGATATATTTCTATGTGTAAAACTGTGGTATATATTTAGTCTGAAATCGTTTCAAAATTGGTTTATTAGTTTAGGATTATTTTACCGAAGTTAGAGCGTTCAGTTTTATACTCTTCATTACGATATAGTCCTACTCTAACAAAAACGAAAAGCTGCCATTTTCGACACTTAAAAAAAATGTTTACTCAACATACATATATACATACATACATATACTCACGGCTATAATTCCCTAAACGTAGTAGCCAGAGCTTTTGAATGAGGATTCCTCAGCCACTTTTGGAAGTTGAGTGGGGAAAAAATGGTAATAATAAATGCTTTTGCGGACGGGTCTCCAACCACATCGCCCAAAAATCACTTGAAAAGCCCCTATACCCTTAGGCGCCTTTTACGATCACCCACGGGTAAAAATGGGGTAGTGCTATTCTAAGCCGACACTACACAGCAAACTCAAACTGTATAACTCAACTTTCAAAAATTAGCATTGTACTATTTCTCTACAAATGAAGTTATTTACATAAGTCAAAAGCGCTTCGCAATACAATCGATCAAACTTTTTTTTTATTTTCCAGTTCACTACTAGAAGGCGATGATTTGCCAATGATACTATCGATACAACTTTGCCTGCTTTCCCGTACAATTTTAATATCTCCGGAGTTATTTTACAAATGTATACAAGAAGCGTCTACAGGACTTACTGATTATGACTGTGATCCTACCAAAGTGCTTGATAGAGTTCTACAAGTGTGGACTGAGAAAATGAACCTTATTACGCAGGTGGAAAGGTGGAAAGTTGTTGGTTAGTATTTTATTAGAAAGTACTTTTGTAACTAGGAATAAATAAAGATGTTTTATCTGTATATCCTTTTTAGAATTGTATACTATTCATTTGATTGTGTGATAATATTTAACAAAGTTGACTTCGAGCCCACCTCGAAGGTTTCTGAGATTACTTAATGGCACAGCTAGCTAAACGAAAAAAAAAACCTTTTGTATGAATAACTCTTTTTATATATTTAATATTATTTCGTAAAGTGAATAGCATTACTCAATATCCTAGGAATATTTCAAGCATAGCCTGATGCTGATATCAATATCGAGTAAAAATTTGCAAAATTAACCCTTGGCACATACGGCATGAATATGTATTAAAAATTATATATGAGGTTTGTACTTAAAATTTATATTATGTTCTATTTTAATCCCAGGTCTTGGTCTAATATCGCTACTCATAACCCAGAACGCGACAGTGATACATCGCTTCTCGGCGATATTGTTGAACGTTACTGAAGTACTCAATGATGTTATGAAGATTGACGACAGTGGGGCTTATGTAGAGTAAGTTTTTATTACTTTTTATTTCTCTGACTGTTCTTTAGAGACTCGCGCTTTAGACATATTTACTGTTGAATAGTAAAATCTTATTATATTATTTACTTGGATTAATTCTAACAGCATAATGCTTTAGTTAGTAGAACTCTTTAATGGTTTGCTGTAAGTATTCCGAACAAATAAAATAAAATAAAAAACCGCACAACGTTACGTTTATTCTGTCGCTCGCTGCCTACTACGCCTACTCTCGCTCTTTCTCTATTTCTCTCTCTCTTTTTCATCATACCAATGCTCCAGGCGTTCATAGCTTTAGAAGAAGTCATGCGTCAATAAATAAAGGATGTATTCCCTGACGCAATTTCTCTTACTCGGGCGCATCCGATCGATGGAGTAAAAGAGATAGCATTGCTTGTTACTTCCACATTTTCTTTCGGGTATCAGGCGTTCATAGATACAGATGAGTATGTCATAGCGGGCTATACCAACCCGCCCCGCGTACTTACAATGCGGCCGGTGGAGAAGGGATGGACTCCCCGCTCCAGACATGAAAAGAAACATCGCGCCGCGCTAGTGTTACTCTTTCGGTCAAATAAAGTGAGTCAGAGCATTTTTATTCCTAAGAGCAACCACCGACATCAACATTACAGCCATTACATAAGATAGGCCACAACATACTCGTAGGTAGTGTGCTGACACTCTTTTTTCTACTCGGAAGCAGAGCATACGTTGCTAGTTCTTCGCTCTCGCTTTCAAAATTTCTACCGGTGTTTATAGTTTTATAAGAATGCATCGATAAATAAGTGATTAAGTGACTCACACTCTCTTCTACTTTTCGGGCGCACCCAATAGAGAAGAAGAGAGATAGCGTTGCTTATTTCAGCCGCATTTCCGTACGAAGTGCAACCCTAACTAAACCGCGTATTTCCTAGTGGTCTATACCTACGTGGCGGCTCCCGTCTCGCATCTCCGTTATCAGGTCACGGCGCTGCGGCGCGGTGGGAGGCTGGTGGAGGGGAAATGGACTCCCGCTCCAGACACGAGGAACGACGTCGCGCCTGTGCTATTCGATGTCATTGAAATCCTGTCAATAATCAAGTTTACGTTTAATCATTCATTACGTAAGAAAGGTCACAAAACAGGTTGTTTACACGTGGCCACCCACGTTACTCTTCTACTCGTACGCATTGCCCTATGGAGAGTAAAAGAGTGTATGTTGTTAGTTCTTCGCTCCCGGTTTCAAAACTTGTACCAGTGTACTAGGTGTTCATAGATTTATGAAAACGCGTTGATAAATGAGTGACGAGGTGACGCATTCTCTCCTACTCATGCGCAACCAATGGCGTCGAAAAGAGATACAGGCGCTTATTCGTGCCACATTTCCGTGCGAGTACCGGGCGTTCATAGACTTTTAAGCAGTCACGCTTCAATAAACCATGTATTTCCTAGTGGTCTATACCAGCCCGGCGGTTCTCGACCCGCATCTCCACTATCATCGCGGCGCCGCGGCTCGCTGGGAGGCCGGTGGAGGGGAATGGACTCGCAATCAAGACCATGTTTATGTCATTACGTAAGAAAGGTCACAAAACAGGTTGTACGTGGCCACGTCTCTCTTCTACTCGTACGCATTGCCCTAAGAGAGTAAAAGAGTATACGTTGTTAGTTCTTCGCTCCCGATTTCAAAATTTGAACCAGTGTACTAGGTGTTCATAGATTCATAAGAATGCGAAGATAAATAAGTGATGAAGTGACGCACTCTCTCTTCTACTACTCGGGCGCACCCAGTAGAGAAGAAAAGAGATAGCGTTGCTCATTTTAGCCGTATTTCCGTCCGATTACCAGGAGTTCATAGATTCATGAGAAGTGCACCCCTAACTAAACCGCGTAATTCTTAGTAATCTATACCAGCGCGGCGCGGCTCCCGTCCCGCATCTCCACTATAAGGTCGCCGCGCATCCGATGGAGTTATAGAGATAGCATTGCATATTACTTCCATTTTTCCTTTCGGGTACCAGGCGTTCATAGATTTTAATGTGTTTTAGTGGGCTATACCATCGCGGCGGCTCCCGTCCTGCATCTCCACTATCCGATGGAGTAATAGAGATAGCATTGCTTATTACTTCCACTTTTCCTTTTGGGTACCAGGCGTTCATAGATTCATATGTGTTTGTTATAGCGGACTATACCAGCGCGGCGGGTCCCGACCCGCGTCCCCGCTATCAGGTCGCGGCGCCGCGGCTCGCTGGGAGGCCGGGGGAGGGGGAATGGACTCGCAATCCAGACATGAAGAGAGACGTCGCGCCGCGCTCGCAAGACATCCTGCGCATGCGCTGTCGTTACCAGGACATGTTGGACAAGTGGTAAGTATATTGCAAGATTTGGTTGGTAGGTGACTGGGTTCTGGGTCCTTAGGTCACGGGTTTGAATCCTGGTGACGGAAATAATTTGTGAAATTGAAATGTTTTTTTAAAAAAATAGATTAAATAGATAATGTTCTCAAAAAGGAGTCTGAAGTATGAATCATGAAAGGAATTATAAAAAACTAGCTGACCCGACAGACTTCGTACTGTCAAATTTGCTTGTGACAAAGCTTAAGGAGTTTTCTTAATTAATTTAATAAAACCTCAAAAATTGTAGCCTATGTGTTATTCTGATGTATAAGCTATAGCCTATGTGTTATTCTGATGTATAAGCTATATTGTGGTAAAGTTTCATTCAAATCCATTTAGTAGTTTTTACGTGAAAGAGTAACAAACATCCATACATCCATACTTACAAACTTTCGCCTTTATAATATTAATTATAAAAAATATATATAAAAAGATTAATGGATGGAATTCCCTAGCTCTAGCTTCCCCTTTAAGGGATTTATAGACGTGAGTATATGTATGTATTAATGGATGGAAATGGATGAAAATGAAACATAAAAAGTTTGCAAGGATCATACAAATTTTTCACACAAGGTTGTCTACCCCAATAGGTTATGATAGCATGAGTATTTGTATGTATATGTGTTTTAATCTAGATACTAATAAATAGGTGAAGTATTCGTGATAATGAAGTGAAAATATTCACTATTTTTTTGCTCATGTTACATACCTTGGACAAAGTCGATGACCAAGAACTCGAAAATATTAGTTTCAAATGAATGCGGTAACTTTATCCTGTGTAATAATAAATAAGTATAATATTTATGTTCTAAATCAATCATACTTGTCTGATTTCAGTTATCAACATTAAAAAACCAAGTCGGTGCTGAGATTTTCGAAAGGCTAGTGCAGTCCACCGACCAAGAAACATTAAGGCAGTTACGGGAATATATACAATTGTAATAATTTAGGTTATATCTTTTAGTTTTAGTTACAGCGTTTCTTAATTCTTTCATTAGCTGCCATTTATATTTATTTTTCGAAGTGTGTTTTGTTTAAGCGATGATTATCATTCATTCATTCCGTCTTTTCATTCGTTCAGCCGTTCACTATTTTTGAATGAAAGTTGATACAAATATTGCCTGCTGTGATTTCTTTAAAATTTAAGTTATTTTATATAAAAAAAAACATTGTTTGTTTTCTAAATTAATTTGGATAGATAATAATTAAGCTTATCTTTTCGAATAGACATTTTATTGAAATATAATGAAATTTTCTATATTGTTTTACTCATATTATCAAATACGCCATAGACAACACTAAATAACCGAAAAAAATAATAATACGCGGAAGCAGCTTAAGCATTTTATTTTATTACGAAAAACTAAAGGACGAAAAGAAGAGTTGCAATTGTTTATATTTAATAAAATTGGTGACATTATAATATGTACAATTTGTACATAGAAGATTTTTATTTTCAGAAAAAAATATAAACTAACGACATATATGAAATACATGCACTGTTGCAGCTTCAATTGATGTTTAACTGTATTATAATATTATACACGAAATGAGAAAAAAAATACAGAGATAAATTGTTACTTAATTAAAAATTACTAATGAAATAGCAAACTACATGTAATAATACCGAACTGCCAAGCATTAGACTGTGTAAATCAAAGTTTTCCAGATTTTCATGTTAAGTTTCATCCTGATTTCAATTCATTTTTATTCAGAATGAAATTTTCAATGAAGTTTGGTTTCGTCAGATAGTACTTTTATTTTACGAGGCAACGCGTTATGATTGTTAGCTGCATACAAACACGTTTAGACGTATGTGTGCGTAGGCGTAAGTATTAAGTTCTGCTCTATCATATATGCTAAACGGTTCGTGGAATTAAGATACTATACTACTTTTATATTCGTTTCTGTTGAGGCCTTAAGATATGTCCCAACTCTCATCTTGATAACATAAATATTGGAAGCCTTAATTTGGATGTTTTAGTTCATGAAAACCTCATGTGGGAATTATTACTAATAAATAAAGGAAAAAAAAATATCGACACAGGCGGGAATCGAACCCGCGACCTCGGGTATACGCCCCTGTCTATATCCGGGTATACCCAAGGTCGCGGGTTCCTCGGGAGTCGTAGCCTGTGACAAAAATTTTCTTTCCTTATTTATTGGTAGCCTTGTTATCTAAAGTTTGAAATTCCAGCCACGTATTACTCCCATACAAGATATACATCCCATAAGATCAACGACACATAATAGCCAAGTCACACATTGACATATTTGAATGCAATAACTATGGAGAAAACACATAGAGAACTTAACTTAATATACAAAAAACACTGAAATAAGTCCGTAAAAATAATTTTCAAAACAAATAGTTCCTACGCTCTGATTGGTTGATTTAATGTTCTCACTTTTGTGGGTTATACATTTGCTTCGCTATGTTAGTGGCAATAAACTGAACCCCTTATAGATAACATTCTTTGTTTCTTCTCTACTTAACTAAGTTCTCTTTGAGAAAAAATGACAATGTCAGAACAACATGAGACTCGTCGATTAAGTTAAGGGCAAATTCGAACTGGCATTTTTATATTATGCCGTTAGTCAATAGTTGGCGTTTAACCTGTCACGTCCCGCCGGCTCCCAGAGTAGCCAGAAGTAAAAGTACCGTCAAACCCCGATAGCTCCCCGTGGAGCCACCGATGGCCAGCTTACCGTGTTCGAATTAACCCCTTATTTCTTTTATTTTAAGAGTTAAATTACATTTTTATTGATATCAACGGCTTGTGTATGAAGTGAGTTTTTAACTTGTCCTTCGCTAGTGCTCGGGAAGTCACAGGTTAAATAAAGCGGTACGTGATATTAAAAAATTGCAAAAGCGTACAAATATAAACTAGCACTAATATCATGAGGTTTGTGGGAGCCCGTATGTCAAACGAGAAGTGAGAAAGTGACAGATTGCTCATACGAAATCTTTTAGTTTCTCACTTCTCACATGACATAATCGCTTTCACACGCCTCATACTACGGGGGCTAGACATAGTTTTTTTATATTTCAATGCGCATTGAGAATGTTTCAGTTGAGATGGGATCTAAGAACTAATGGAATGTACTTTGTGACATGTCTTTCTGAAGAGATATTTTAGTGTGCCAAAACTGCACTATATAAACCATTTTAATTTCATATTTTACTATTAGAATCATTTGCAATCTGCTAAATTTATTATTATACGATTATCTGGTTTAAGTAAAATTAAAGTTAAATAGATTCTCTAGCCAATTCACTTGACTAGCTAAGCACTATGTACAATTGTACAATACTGTTATTGGCAATACTATTGTTGTAAGAGATATATCTCGCCTTATAATACCTTATTGTATAATATGACGTTTACTGTAAATGCAAATAATAAAGGAAGCTAAAATAATTATGGTGTTTTAATTCGTGTTCACTTCTTTTACCGACATACATACATATACTCACGGCTATAAATCCCTAGAAGGGGTAGCCAGAGAGAGAATCCCTTAAAAAGCCCCAATACCGTTAGTCGCATCATACGTACACCCACCGGAAGAAATGGGGTAGTGCTATTCTAAGCCGACACTACACAGCAATCTAAGCCGACACTACACAGCAATTTTCTTTTACCGACTGTTCTAATTATAGAAAAATGCAGTTTGGGTAGGCCTCCCAAGGTAGACTTAAGGAGGCTTATGTCCAGTAGTGGACTTCTGTTGGCTGATGATATTTGTGATGGTGATGATAAATTAGTGATGATAGTTGGAAAAATAAAGGATGGTTGGTCATAGGTCCCAATACACATTGCCCAACATAAAAAATCCCGAAAACTCAAGTCGCTTCTTACGAAACCTGCGAGCAGGAATTTGTTAGTACTATCCAAGCTGACACTACGCAACAGTTAGATACAAGGGGCCGTTCAAATATTACGTAAGCAGATTTATTACAATTATTTACCCCCCCATCCCCCTTGTCAGCAAAAGTAAGCAAAGCTCTTACCCCTTCCCCCTATGCTTACGTAAACATTTTTCTATTTTTTTTATATTATAATGTTATTATTATAATTTTAAAAATAAGAAAAAAGATTTAGGATAGAGATTAGATTTGACACAAGAAACGGATACAAAATTTTTTGTCCCTCACTCAATACATTTCCTGTATACATTTCCTTCATTATCATCATATTATCATAATTCATGGTCTTTTCTTTGGTTTTTTTAATTTTTTTTCTTTCCGTGTTTAACTGGACCTGTTTTTTTATGTTTTATATGTTCTTTATAATATATATTTTTTTCTTTTTTCTAATGTACTTGCTGTTTTTTCATGGGAAATCGCCTTAATTTCGTTCTTTTTTTTGTTTTGTAACTGATAACTGTGATCACCTGTCCCTGGCTTTGTAAAACAATTGTATGTTCTGTGCCATGTTTGTTGTGTTCGCCGTTGGTGGTCAATGAATAAATAAAATAAAAATAAATAAATCACGAACATAACAAACAAATTTTAAATTTTTGTTACACATTAAATTCAAATCCATGATTATAAGTTTTCGAAGACATTGGATTGCTTGGATTGCCGCTCAGTGTTGCAAGTATGCTCACCTGATTTTGGAATGTCTACGTTCGTTCTCAACCCAACTTAACTCAAACATTCACGCCGTATATCCCTGAATAAGGGGCAGGCCTATCGCCGTTTTATATGAATATACTGTCATTTGACTAAGTACAACTTAGCCATGTCGGTATCCCTATGATGTTTTCCCTGGCTGTTAACTACTGTATTTTCTTTTCTATGAATTTTCTCGACGATTGAGTAACTTGACGGAAGCATGATAATGACCACATGTTTTGCATGTTCGACTTTGGTTGTAAAATAAATATTGATGACGTAATCTTCGTCTAGACTCCCCTACCCCCCATGTCATCCAAAATAAGCAATACAAAGACCCCCCCACCCCTCTATAGTGCACGTAATACTTGAACAGCCCCCAACTATAAGTAGAACAATTATAAGTCTCTATTAAATTAAAACAAATAGCGATATATCACTAATATATATATATATATATATATATATATATATATATATATATATATGCTGTGTAGCGTCGGTTGAAAATAACTCTACCCCGCTTTTTCCCTGTTTTTTTCACCAGTTGAGTTGTACACCATGAACACATCGTATATTTTTTTATCGTTTTTTAAAGTTGTTACGCCCGATTTCTGAATTGAGTATTCAAGCTGAGAACGACTTGAGTATCGTTTTGTCTCATTCAGCTGCTAAGATTTAAATGCGACAGAACGATACTTAAGCTGTTCTCAGCTTGAATACTCAATTCAGAAATCGGTCGTTAATGTTTTAAATATTATGATAATCAGTTATTAAGCAATGAAAAGTATGAAACTAGGGAAAGCGGCAGGGTATGACAGGATAAACACTGAAATGCTGAGGGCTGGTAAAGGGGTGGTGGCTTCCTGGTTGTACTTCCTTTTCCAAAAATGCTGGTCGAGTGGCAAAGTGCCACAAGACTGGTGCAAAGCGGTAATTGTGCCTTTATATAAAGGAAAGGGGTCACACCAGGAGGCTAGAAACTACCGTGGAATTAGCCTACTCAGCATTGTCGGTAAATTGTATGCAAAGGTATTGATTGAAAGAGTGATGAATGAAACTGATGAGAAAATATGGAATGTGCAAGCAGGATTTAGAAAGGGAATGGGATGTATGGACCAAATCTTCTCTTTAAGGAGCATCACCGAAAAGTTCTTAGCTAAGAACCGAAAGGTGTATTGCTCCTTCATTGATTTAGAGAAGGCGTATGATAGGGTGGTAAGGAAGTGTTTATGGGAGGTGTTATCCAAGTTCGGTTTGGGGAGTCGACTTATACGTGCACTGGTATCACTCTATGAGTATTCCAGTGCATGTGTGAGAGTATACGGGGAAAATACTGACTGGTTCGGGATCTCTCGGGGTGTCCGACAGGGTTGTGTGGCTTCCCCGTGGCTCTTCAATTTGTTCATGGATGACTGTTTAACAGAGTTGCGTGAAAGTGATTATGGATTGAGAATGGGTGGATTCATAATTAAATGCCTCTTATATGCCGACGATCAAGTGCTACTTGCATCATCGGTGGAAGAGCTGCAAGAGATGATGAATATTGCATGTGCGTCTTTTGAAAAAAAGGGAATGAGGGTGAATGTGGACAAAACAAAAACTATGGTTTTTGAGAGAGAGGTGAATATGACCGAATGCGTGATTGAGATTAATGGTAAGAAAGTGGAACAAGTAAAAGAGTTTGTATATTTGGGAAGTTTGTTTACTAGGGATGGAAAGTGTGATGAAAATATCGAGAGAAGAGTGAAAAAGGGTAATGCGGTAAATGGAGCACTGGATAGTCTAATGTCTAGTCAGTCGGTGTCTGAAAAGGCCCGAATGGCTGTGCATGATGCTGTCCTCGTTCCTACGCTTATGTATGGCAGTGAATGTTGGGTGTGGCAGAAGAAGCATGAAAGTAGAGTGAATGCAGTAGAAATGAGATCCCTCAGAAAAGTGTGTAATGTAAGGTTATGTGATCGTGTGAGGAATGATGTGATTCGTGAAAGGTGTGGTGTAAAAGATGATATTGTAAGAAAGATAGAAAAAGGAATGTTGAGATGGTTTGGGCACATAGAGAGGATGGATGACAGTAAATTGGTGAAAGAGATATATAGAGCCAATGTGGAAGGTAATGTTAGTAGAGGACGACCTCGGAGGACACATTTGGATCAAATAGAAAATGTGCTCAAAAAGGCAGGTGTCCGCAGTATGAAGAATAAAAGAGCATGTATGAAAAGATTGATGGATGTAAACGAAGCCAGAGAGGTTTGCCAGGATCGTACAAAGTGGCGATCGATAGTCTCTGCCTACCCCAATGGGAACTAACGGCGTGAGAATATGTATGTATGTATGTATGCAGTTATTAAACAAGCGGGAGTCCGAAGTGAGAAGAGTAAAATTACATGTATGAGGAGAATAATATTTGTAAGGGAATCCAGGGACATTTGTCTTGAATTTGCTAAGTGGCGATCGATAGTGTCTACCTACTTCAATGGAAATAATGGGCGTGAGTATAAGTAAGTAATTAAGTTATCAAACATTCTAGTCTATACATTTCTTGTTTACTTTACAACAAATCTGAAATAAGAAACAAAACAATCAGTCAGCATTCACCAACAACTACAAAAAGTCCTTAAAACTAAATTAAACTTATTCCAGCTACAAACTCCGTGTTATGTTCACTAAACTGCAATTCCGAATAGTTTCAAAATATTGAGACGGAACATTTGTCTTCGTGTTGCAAGTGAGCGATGAGTCCATTTTCTTGCTCGAACGGAGCGACGGAAAATTAAATGTCCCAGGTTACGAACGTTTATCTCTATCCTTGCTTTTTGTTCTATTAAGAGCTGTGTTTATGTCAAAGTGAGTGTCAAAAGTTTTATGAAGTTTGTGGTGTAGTGGTAGGGATTGTGGGTCCGAAAGTCGCCTGTTCAAATTTCGCTGAGGGTAGTATATATTATAATGAATAAATGTTTCGTAATGAATGTTTGTGTAAGTCTTGGATGTCATTCATACGAGTTTTATATATATAAACATACATACGTATAATGAATGGAATAAATAACTACTAGGCTCTGTAGTGTCGGCTTAGAATAGCACTACCCCATTTCTTACGGTGGGTGTACGTAAGAGGCGACTAACGGTTTTGGGGCTTTTGAGGGATTTTTGGGCGATGCGGTTGGAGACCCATCACCAACAACCTTTATTTCACCATCTTTCCCACACATAACTTCCAAAAGTGGCTGAGGAATTTCTGATTCCTTAGCTCTGGCTACCCCTTCTAGGGATTTATAGCCGTGAGAATATGTATGTATGTAAATAACTAAAAGGGTTAACAGAGCTTAAGAATAAGAAATTCCTGGGCCACTTTTGCAACTTGAGTCGGGAAAAGATTGTAAAATAAAGGTTGTTAATGATGGGTCTCCAACCGCATCGCCCAAAAATCCCTCAAAAGCCCCAAAACCGTTAGTCGCCTCTTACGTACACCCACCGGAAGAAATGGGGTAGTCCTATTCTAAGCCGACACTACACAGCCTAGTAGTTATTTATTCCATTGATTATATGTATGTATGTTTATATATATAAAAACCGTATGAATGACATCCGAGAGTAAAACAAACATTCATTGCTGTGTAGTGCCGGCTTAGAAGAGCACTACCCCTTTTCTTTCGGTGGGTGTACATAAGAGGCGACTAACGGTATTGGGGCTTTTTAAGGGATTTTTTGGCGATGCGGTTGGAGACCCATCACCAACAACCTTTATTTTACCATCTTTTCCCCACGCAACTTCCAAAAGTGGCTGAGTAATTTCTAATTCGTTAGCTCTGGCTACCCCTTCTAGGGATTTATAGCCGTGAGTATATGTATGTATGTACATACACATAAATGTATAACTTATATCCCTTTATTTTACAAATATTTTCCCCACATTCCAAAAAGTGTCTGAGCTGCTTCTAGTATTGCAGCTCTAGCTACCTCTTTTCGGGATTTTTTGGGAAAATGATTTAATTGAGGCGAAATATATCTGCAATAATTAATGTGGGGGAAAAAAATGTGAAGAAAACCATGTGGCTGAGCTGTTATTGGTCATGTGACAGTATATATGATGATGATGAATGTTGTGTACAGTATTACTTGGAAAACAGTCTTGAAATGATGTTTTGTAAATGTAATTTAATATATTGTATAGTCTGTATTCTGTTACTGTGCCTTATTGAAATAAATAAATAAATAAATATATAGTATATTGGTACAAAACGGCGAAGACCTGCCCTATCACGTGAGTATACTGATACTCTCACGGAGTGTATACCAAGCAAAACATGGGTACTCTGAACACCAGGTGACAATGTCACGTGTCCATATCATAAGTATTAGTACCTCTGCCAATCCTTTCGGGAATATACGGCGTGAACGTTTGAAAAAAATAATACTTGACGTGTGAAGTTGGGGCAGTCAACTAGTGATCAATAAGCGGCTTGCAAATGTCCCTGGTATTTGCATTCAATTAGAAAATGTATTATTAAGCCAACTGATTGATCTTGTAGCTTTATGGATTGGGATGTATGCGACTCTATTGTTTGTGCAAATGTATTGAAAGCTTTTGAACGTAGGACGTAATAAAAATATAATAGCTTAAAGCCGTTTGTATGCAGTTAGCAAGCTTTAGGAAGCTACTTTGTTGATTATTGATGATAGTGTTTTGAGGTGTTTAGTTTTTTACACATAACTACAACATAATAATAAAAATCATAAAAATATATCTTAGATTTATTTATAGATTAATCGAAATATTATGTATAAATTAACAATAAATATGTGGAAAAACTTGGTTTTCTATCAATAAATTTATATACTAAAATATTCCTTCATGTCATAAAAGCAGTGCTTTACCAACCAAAAACTTTATATAAATTTATATAAATTAATTTTCAAGTTCCAACTAAATACGTAAAAAGGAAACAAATAAACACATAGTTGAAAATGTATGGATCCAAATACTTGGCCATAACTCAGACCTGTGTGAAGTTGGCAGCCAAAACTGGCAGCCATTATAATACGACCAAATTAAGAAGTAAAATACTTTTTGGTTCCATTTACCAGAATAACATGTAAATCCACAGTTTTCACTACATTTAAGTTATATGAATCGATACTCATCCGGACATACATCCATATCCATCTGTAGACAGTGCACAAGCCTGCAGATAAAATGAAAATAAGCATGGGTGCCGCTCCAGAAAAACCCTCACCTCTCCATAACCAAGACCCGTAACACTTTGTGATTACATTCGTTGTAAAGCTCATTACATAAACTATCAAATGATGGTATATGAATATCCCGCTTTGCCGTCAGAGTAAGGAATATTCGAAGGAGAAGATGACAGCGTATACAACTGTAAGAAATATGGCGGCCGCTCCAGAAAAATCCTCACCTCTCCTAAACCAAGACCCGTAACACTTTGTGATTACATTCGTTGTAAAGCTCATCACATAAGCTATCAAATGATGGTATAACAGTATCCCGCTTTGCCGTCAGAGTAAGGAATATTCGACGGAGAAGATGACAGCGTATACAACTGTAAGAAATATGGCGGCCGCTCCAGAAAAATCCTCACCTCTCCTAAACCAAGACCCGTAACACTTTGCGATTACATCAATTGTTAAGCTTATTACATAAGCTATCAAATGATAGTATATGAATATCCCGTTTTGCCGTCAGAGTAAGGAATATTCGACGGAGAAGATGACAGCGTATACAACTATAAGAAATATGGCGGCCGCTCCAGAAAAATCCTCACCTCTCCTAAACCAAGACCCGTAACACTTTGTGACTACATTCGTTGTAAAGCTTATTACATAAGCTATCAAATGATGGTATAACAGTATCCCGCTTTGCCGTCAAACTAAAAAATATTCGACGGAGAAGATGACAGCGTATACAACTGTAAGAAATATGGCGGCCGCTCCAGAAAAATCCTCACCTCTCCTAAACCAAGACCCGTAACAATTTGTGATTACATTCATTGTAAAGCTTATTACATAAGCTATCAAATGATGGTGTGGCAGTATCCCACTTTGCCGTCAGAGTAAGGAATATTCGACGGAGAAGATGACAGCGTATACAACTATAAGAAATATGGCGGCCGCTCCAGAAAAATCCTCACCTCTCCTAAACTAAGACCCGTAACACTTTGTGATTACATTCATTTCTAAGTTAATTACACAAGCTATCAAATAATGGCAAAGCAGTATCCCGTTTTGCCGTCAGAGTATGAAAATTTCGCCGGAGAAAATGACAGCGTATACAACTATAAGAAATATGGCGGCCGCTCCAGAAAAATCCTCACCTCTCCTAAACCAAGACCCGTAACACTTTGTAATTACATTCGTTGTAAAGCTCATTACATAAGCTATCAAATGATGGTATAACAGTATCCCGCTCTGCCGTCAGAATAAGGAATATTCGACGGAGAAGATGACAGCGTATGCAACTATAAGAAATATGGCGGCCGCTCCAGAAAAAACCTCACTTCTCCTAAACCAAGACCCGTAACACTTTGCGATTACATTCATTGTTAAGCTTATTACATAAGCTATCAAATAATGGTGTGACAGTATCCCGTTTTGCCGTCAGAGTAAGGAATATTCGACGGAGAAGATGACAGCCTATACAACTATAAGAAATATGGCGGCCGCTCCAGAAAAATCCTCACCTCTCATAAACCAAGACCCGTAACACTTTGTGGTTACATTCATTGTAAAGCTTATTACATAAGCTATCAAATTATGGCAAAGCAGTATTCCGCTTTGCCGTCAGAGTATGAAAATATCGCCGGAGAAAATGACAGCGTATACAACTATAAGAAATATGGCGCCCGCTCCAGAAAAATCCTCACCTCTCCTAAACCAAGACCCGTAACACTTTGTGATTACATTCGTTGTAAAGCTCATTACATAAGCTATCAAATGATGGTATATGAATATCCCGCTTTGCCGTCAGAGTAAGGAATATTCGACGGAGAAGATGAAAGCGTATACAACTATAAGAAATATGGCGGCCGCTCCAGAAAAATCCTCACTCCTCCTAAACCAAGACCCGTAACACTTTGTGATTACATTCGTTGTAAAGCTCATTACATAAGCTATCAAATGATGGTATAACAGTATCCCGTTCTGCCGTCAGAGTAAAGAATATTCGACGGAGAAGATGACAGCGTATACAACTGTAAGAAATATGGCGGCCGCTCCAGAAAAATCCTCACCTCTCCTAAACCAAGACCCGTAACACTTTGCGATTACATCAATTGTTAAGCTTATTACATAAGCTATCAAATGATAGTATATGAATATCCCGTTTTGCCGTCAGAGTAAGGAATATTCGACGGAGAAGATGACAGCGTATACAACTGTAAGAAATATGGCGGCCGCTCCAGAAAAATCCTCACCTCTCCTAAACCAAGACCCGTAACACTTTGTGACTACATTCGTTGTAAAGCTTATTACATAAGCTATCAAATGATGGTATAACAGTATCCCGCTTTGCCGTCAAACTAAAAAATATTCGACGGAGAAGATGACAGCGTATACAACTGTAAGAAATATGGCGGCCGCTCCAGAAAAATCCTCACCTCTCCTAAACCAAGACCCGTAACAATTTGTGATTACATTCATTGTAAAGCTTATTACATAAGCTATCAAATGATGGTGTGGCAGTATCCCACTTTGCCGTCAGAGTAAGGAATATTCGACGGAGAAGATGACAGCGTATACAACTATAAGAAATATGGCGGCCGCTCCAGAAAAATCCTCACCTCTCCTTAACTAAGACCCGTAACACTTTGTGATTACATTCATTTCTAAGTTAATTACACAAGCTATCAAATAATGGCAAAGCAGTATCCCGTTTTGCCGTCAGAGTATGAAAATTTCGCCGGAGAAAATGACAGCGTATACAACTATAAGAAATATGGCGGCCGCTCCAGAAAAATCCTCACCTCTCCTAAACCAAGACCCGTAACACTTTGTAATTACATTCGTTGTAAAGCTCATTACATAAGCTATCAAATGATGGTATAACAGTATCCCGCTCTGCCGTCAGAATAAGGAATATTCGACGGAGAAGATGACAGCGTATACAACTATAAGAAATATGGCGGCCGCTCCAGAAAAAACCTCACTTCTCCTAAACCAAGACCCGTAACACTTTGCGATTACATTCATTGTTAAGCTTATTACATAAGCTATCAAATAATGGTGTGACAGTATCCCGTTTTGCCGTCAGAGTAAGGAATATTCGACGGAGAAGATGACAGCCTATACAACTATAAGAAATATGGCGGCCGCTCCAGAAAAATCCTCACCTCTCCTAAACCAAGACCCGTAACACATTGTGGTTACATTCATTGTAAAGCTTATTACATAAGCTATCAAATGATGGTATATGAATATCCCGTTTTGCCGTCAGAGTAAGGAATATTCGACGGAGAAGATGACAGCGTATACAACTGTAAGAAATATGGCGGCCGCTCCAGAAAAATCCTCACCTCTCCTAAACCAAGACCCGTAACACTTTGTGATTACATTCGTTGTAAAGCTCATTACATAAGCTATCAAATGATGGTATAACAGTATCCCGTTCTGCCGTCAGAGTAAGGAATATTCGACGGAGAAGATGAAAGCGTATACAACTATAAGAAATATGGCGGCCGCTCCAGAAAAATCCTCACTCCTCCTAAACCAAGACCCGTAATACTTTGTGATTACATTCGTTGTAAAGCTCATTACATAAGCTATCAAATGATGGTATAACAGTATCCCGTTCTGCCGTCAGAGTAAAGAATATTCGACGGAGAAGATGACAGCGTATACAACTGTAAGAAATATGGCGGGCAATCCAGTAAAATCATCATTGCTCCCAAACTAAAACCCGTAACACTTTGTGATTACATTCGATGTAAAGCTTATTACATAAGCTATCAAATGATGGTATAACAGTTTCCCGCTTTGCCGTCAAACTAAAGAATATTCGACGGAGAAGATGACAGCGTATACAACTATCAGAAATATGGCGGCCGCTCCAGAAAAATCCACACTTCTCCTAAACCAAGAACCGTAACACTTTGTGGTAACATTCATTGTAAAGCTTATTACATTAGCTATCAAATAATGGTATATGAATATCCCGCTTTGCCGTCAGAGTAAAGAATATTCGACGGGGAAGATGACAGCGTATACAACTATAAGAAATATGGCGGCCGCTCCAGAAAAATCCTCACCTCTCCTAAACCAAGACCCGTAACACTTTGTGATTACATTCTTTTCAAAGTTTATTACACAAGCTATCAAATTATGGCAAAGCAGTATCCCGCTTTGCCGTCAGAGTATGACAATATCGCCGGAGAAAATGACAGCGTATACAACTATAAGAAATATGGCGCCCGCTCCAGAAAAATCCTCACCTCTCCTAAACCAAGACCCGTAACACTTTGTGATTACATTCGTTGTAAAGCTCATTACATAAGCTATTAAATGATGGTATAACATTATCCCGCTTTGCCGTCAGAGTAAAGAATATTCGACGGAGAAGATGACAGCGTATACAACTATAAGAAATATGGCGGGCAATCCAGTAAAATCATCATTGCTCCCAAACTGAAACCCGTAACACTTTGTGATTACATTCGTTGTAAAGCTTATTACATAAGCTATCAAATGATGGTATAACAGTATCCTGCTTTGCCGTCAAACTAAAGAATATTCGACGGAGAAGATGACAGCGTATACAACTGTAAGAAATATGGCGGCCGCTCCAGAAAAATCCTCACCTCTCCTAAACCAAGACCCGTAACACTTTGTGATTACATTCGTTGTAAAGCTCATTACATAAGCTATCAAATGATGGTATAACATTATCCCGTTTTGCCGTCAGAGTAAAGAATATTCGATGGAGAAGATGACAGCGTATACAACTATAAGAAATATGGCGGGCAATCCAGTAAAATCATCATTACTCCCAAACTAAAACCCGTAACACTTTGTGATTACATTCGTTGCAAAGCTCATTACATAAGCTATCAAATGATGGTATTACAAAATCCCGCTTTGCCGTCAGAGTAAGGAATATTCGACGGAGAAGATGACAGCGTATGCAACTGTAGGAAATATGGCAGCCGCTCCAGAAAAATCCTCACCTCTCCTAAACCAAGACCCGTAACACTTTGTGATTACATTCGTTGTAAAGCTCATTACATAAGCTATCAAATGATGGTATAACAGTATCCCGTTCTGCCGTCAGAGTAAGGAATATTCGACGGAGAAGATGACAGCGTATACAACTATAAGAAATATGGCGGCCGCTCCAGAAAAATCCTCACCTCTCCTAAACCAAGACCCGTAACACTTTGTGATTACATTCTTTTTAAAGTTTATTACACAAGCTCTCAAATTATGGCAAAGCAATATCCCGCTTTGCCGTCAGAGTATCAAAATATCGCCGGAGAAAATGACAGCGTATACAACTATAAGAAATATGGCGCCCGCTCCAGAAAAATCCTCACCTCTCCTAAACCAAGACCCGTAACACTTTGTGATTACAATCGTTGTAAAGCTCATTACATAAGCTATTAAATGATGGTATAACATTATCCAGTTTTGCCGTCAGAGTAAAGAATATTCGACGGAGAAGATGACAGCGTATACAACTATAAGAAATATGGCGGGCAATCCAGTAAAATCATCATTGCTCCCAAACTAAAACCCGTAACACTTTGTGATTACATTCGTTGCAAAGCTCATTACATAAGCTATCAAATGATGGTATTACAAAATCCCGCTTTGCCGTCAGAGTAAGGAATATTCGACGGAGAAGATGACAGCGTATGCAACTGTAAGAAATATGGCGCCCGCTCCAGAAAAATCCTCACCTCTCCTAAACCAAGACCCGTAACACTTTGTGGTTACATTCATTGTAAAGCTCATTACATAAGCTGTCAAATGATGGTATAACAGTATCCTGCTTTGCCGTCGGAGTAAAGAATATTCGACGGAGAAGATGACAGCGTATACAACTATAAGAAATATGGCGGGCAATCCAGTAAAATCATCATTGCTCCCAAACTAAAACCCGTAACACTTTGTGATTACATTCTTATCAAAGTTTATTACACAAGCTATGAAATTATGGCAAAGCAGTATTCCGCTTTGCCGTCAGAGTATGAAAATATCGCCGGAGAAAATGACAGCGTATACAACTATAAGAAATATGGCGCCCGCTCCAGAAAAATCCTCACCTCTCCTAAACCAAGACCCGTAACACTTTGTGATTACATTCGTTGTAAAGCTCATTACATAAGCTATCAAATGATGGTATAACAGTATCCCGTTTTGCCGTCAGAGTAAAGAATATTCGACGGAGAAGACGACAGCGTATACAACTATAAGAAATATGGCGGCCGCTCCAGAAAAATCCTCACCTCTCCTAAACCAAGACCCGTAACACTTTGTGGTTACATTCATTGTTAAGCTTATTACATAAGCTATCAAATAATGGTGTGACAGTATCCCGTTTTGCCGTCAGAGTAAGGAATATTCGACGGAGAAGATGACAGCGTATACAACTATAAGAAATATGGCGGCCGCTCCAGAAAAATCCTCACCTCTCCTAAACTAAGACCCGTAACACTTTGTGATTACATTCATTTCTAAGTTAATTACACAAGCTATCAAATAATGGCAAAGCAGTATCCCGTTTTGCCGTCAGAGTATGAAAATTTCGCCGGAGAAAATGACAGCGTATACAACTATTAGAAATATGGCGGCCGCTCCAGAAAAATCCTCACCTCTCCTAAACCAAGACCCGTAACACTTTGTAATTACATTCGTTGTAAAGCTCATTACATAAGCTATCAAATGATGGTATAACAGTATCCCGCTCTGCCGTCAGAATAAGGAATATTCGACGGAGAAGATGACAGCGTATACAACTATAAGAAATATGGCGGCCGCTCCAGAAAAAACCTCACTTCTCCTAAACCAAGACCCGTAACACTTTGCGATTACATTCATTGTTAAGCTTATTACATAAGCTATCAAATAATGGTGTGACAGTATCCCGTTTTGCCGTCAGAGTAAGGAATATTCGACGGAGAAGATGACAGCCTATACAACTATAAGAAATATGGCGGCCGCTCCAGAAAAATCCTCACCTCTCCTAAACCAAGACCCGTAACACTTTGTGGTTACATTCATTGTAAAGCTTATTACATAAGCTATCAAATGATGGTATATGAATATCCCGTTTTGCCGTCAGAGTAAGGAATATTCGACGGAGAAGATGACAGCGTATACAACTGTAAGAAATATGGCGGCCGCTCCAGAAAAATCCTCACCTCTCCTAAACCAAGACCCGTAACACTTTGTGATTACATTCGTTGTAAAGCTCATTACATAAGCTATCAAATGATGGTATATGAATATCCCGCTTTGCCGTCAGAGTAAGGAATATTCGACGGAGAAGATGAAAGCGTATACAACTATAAGAAATATGGCGGCCGCTCCAGAAAAATCCTCACTCCTCCTAAACCAAGACCCGTAACACTTTGTGATTACATTCGTTGTAAAGCTCATTACATAAGCTATCAAATGATGGTATAACAGTATCCCGTTCTGCCGTCAGAGTAAAGAATATTCGACGGAGAAGATGACAGCGTATACAACTGTAAGAAATATGGCGGGCAATCCAGTAAAATCATCATTGCTCCCAAACTAAAACCCGTAACACTTTGTGATTACATTCGATGTAAAGCTTATTACATAAGCTATCAAATGATGGTATAACAGTTTCCCGCTTTGCCGTCAAACTAAAGAATATTCGACGGAGAAGATGACAGCGTATACAACTATCAGAAATATGGCGGCCGCTCCAGAAAAATCCACACTTCTCCTAAACCAAGAACCGTAACACTTTGTGGTAACATTCATTGTAAAGCTTATTACATTAGCTATCAAATAATGGTATATGAATATCCCGCTTTGCCGTCAGAGTAAAGAATATTCGACGGGGAAGATGACAGCGTATACAACTATAAGAAATATGGCGGCCGCTCCAGAAAAATCCTCACCTCTCCTAAACCAAGACCCGTAACACTTTGTGATTACATTCTTTTCAAAGTTTATTACACAAGCTATCAAATTATGGCAAAGCAGTATCCCGCTTTGCCGTCAGAGTATGAAAATATCGCCGGAGAAAATGACAGCGTATACAACTATAAGAAATATGGCGCCCGCTCCAGAAAAATCCTCACCTCTCCTAAACCAAGACCCGTAACACTTTGTGATTACATTCGTTGTAAAGCTCATTACATAAGCTATTAAATGATGGTATAACATTATCCCGCTTTGCCGTCAGAGTAAAGAATATTCGACGGAGAAGATGACAGCGTATACAACTATAAGAAATATGGCGGGCAATCCAGTAAAATCATCATTGCTCCCAAACTGAAACCCGTAACACTTTGTGATTACATTCGTTGTAAAGCTTATTACATAAGCTATCAAATGATGGTATAACAGTATCCTGCTTTGCCGTCAAACTAAAGAATATTCGACGGAGAAGATGACAGCGTATACAACTGTAAGAAATATGGCGGCCGCTCCAGAAAAATCCTCACCTCTCCTAAACCAAGACCCGTAACACTTTGTGATTACATTCGTTGTAAAGCTCATTACATAAGCTATCAAATGATGGTATAACATTATCCCGTTTTGCCGTCAGAGTAAAGAATATTCGATGGAGAAGATGACAGCGTATACAACTATAAGAAATATGGCGGGCAATCCAGTAAAATCATCATTGCTCCCAAACTAAAACCCGTAACACTTTGTGATTACATTCGTTGCAAAGCTCATTACATAAGCTATCAAATGATGGTATTACAAAATCCCGCTTTGCCGTCAGAGTAAGGAATATTCGACGGAGAAGATGACAGCGTATGCAACTGTAGGAAATATGGCAGCCGCTCCAGAAAAATCCTCACCTCTCCTAAACCAAGACCCGTAACACTTTGTGATTACATTCGTTGTAAAGCTCATTACATAAGCTATCAAATGATGGTATAACAGTATCCCGTTCTGCCGTCAGAGTAAGGAATATTCGACGGAGAAGATGACAGCGTATACAACTATAAGAAATATGGCGGCCGCTCCAGAAAAATCCTCACCTCTCCTAAACCAAGACCCGTAACACTTTGTGATTACATTCTTTTTAAAGTTTATTACACAAGCTATCAAATTATGGCAAAGCAGTATCCCGCTTTGCCGTCAGAGTATCAAAATATCGCCGGAGAAAATGACAGCGTATACAACTATAAGAAATATGGCGCCCGCTCCAGAAAAATCCTCACCTCTCCTAAACCAAGACCCGTAACACTTTGTGATTACAATCGTTGTAAAGCTCATTACATAAGCTATTAAATGATGGTATAACATTATCCCGTTTTGCCGTCAGAGTAAAGAATATTCGACGGAGAAGATGACAGCGTATACAACTATAAGAAATATGGCGGGCAATCCAGTAAAATCATCATTGCTCCCAAACTAAAACCCGTAACACTTTGTGATTACATTCGTTGCAAAGCTCATTACATAAGCTATCTAATGATGGTATTACAAAATCCCGCTTTGCCGTCAGAGTAAGGAATATTCGACGGAGAAGATGACAGCGTATGCAACTGTAAGAAATATGGCGGCCGCTCCAGAAAAATCCTCACCTCTCCTAAACCAAGACCCGTAACACTTTGTGATTACATTCGTTGTAAAGCTCATTACATAAGCTATCAAATGATGGTATAACAGTATCCCGCTCTGCCGTCAGAATAAGGAATATTCGACGGAGAAGATGACAGCGTATACAACTATAAGAAATATGGCGGCCGCTCCAGAAAAATCCTCACCTCTCCTAAACCAAGACCCGTAACACTTTGTGGTTACATTCATTGTAAAGCTCATTACATAAGCTGTCAAATGATGGTATAACAGTATCCTGCTTTGCCGTCGGAGTAAAGAATATTCGACGGAGAAGATGACAGCGTATACAACTATAAGAAATATGGCGGGCAATCCAGTAAAATCATCATTGCTCCCAAACTAAAACCCGTAACACTTTGTGATTACATTCTTATCAAAGTTTATTACACAAGCTATGAAATTATGGCAAAGCAGTATTCCGCTTTGCCGTCAGAGTATGAAAATATCGCCGGAGAAAATGACAGCGTATACAACTATAAGAAATATGGCGCCCGCTCCAGAAAAATCCTCACCTCTCCTAAACCAAGACCCGTAACACTTTGTGATTACATTCGTTGTAAAGCTCATTACATAAGCTATCAAATGATGGTATAAAAGTATCCCGTTTTGCCGTCAGAGTAAAGAATATTCGACGGAGAAGACGACAGCGTATACAACTATAAGAAATATGGCGGCCGCTCCAGAAAAATCCTCACCTCTCCTAAACCAAGACCCGTAACACTTTGTGGTTACATTCATTGTAAAGCTCATTACATAAGCTGTCAAATGATGGTATAACAGTTTCCCGCTTTGCCGTCTAACTAAAGAATATTCGACGGAGAAGATGACAGCGTATACAACTATAAGAAATATGGCGGGCAATCCAGTAAAATCATCATTGCTCCCAAACTAAAACCCGTAACACTTTGTGATTACATTCGTTGCAAAGCTCATTACATAAGCTATCAAATGATGGTATTACAAAATCCCGCTTTGCCGTCAGAGTAAGGAATATTCGACGGAGAAGATGACAGCGTATGCAACTGTAAGAAATATGGCGGCCGCTCCAGAAAAATCCTCACCTCTCCTAAACCAAGACCCGTAACACTTTGTGATTACATTCGTTGTAAAGCTCATTACATAAGCTATCAAATGATGGTATAACAGTATCCCGCTCTGCCGTCAGAATAAGGAATATTCGACGGAGAAGATGACAGCGTATACAACTATAAGAAATATGGCGGCCGCTCCAGAAAAATCCTCACCTCTCCTAAACCAAGACCCGTAACACTTTGTGGTTACATTCATTGTAAAGCTCATTACATAAGCTGTCAAATGATGGTATAACAGTATCCTGCTTTGCCGTCGGAGTAAAGAATATTCGACGGAGAAGATGACAGCGTATACAACTATAAGAAATATGGCGGGCAATCCAGTAAAATCATCATTGCTCCCAAACTAAAACCCGTAACACTTTGTGATTACATTCTTATCAAAGTTTATTACACAAGCTATGAAATTATGGCAAAGCAGTATTCCGCTTTGCCGTCAGAGTATGAAAATATCGCCGGAGAAAATGACAGCGTATACAACTATAAGAAATATGGCGCCCGCTCCAGAAAAATCCTCACCTCTCCTAAACCAAGACCCGTAACACTTTGTGATTACATTCGTTGTAAAGCTCATTACATAAGCTATCAAATGATGGTATAACAGTATCCCGTTTTGCCGTCAGAGTAAAGAATATTCGACGGAGACGATGACAGCGTATACAACTATAAGAAATATGGCGGCCGCTCCAGAAAAATCCTCACCTCTCCTAAACCAAGACCCGTAACACTTTGTGGTTACATTCATTGTAAAGCTCATTACATAAGCTGTCAAATGATGGTATAACAGTTTCCCGCTTTGCCGTCTAACTAAAGAATATTCGACGGAGAAGATGACAGCGTATACAAATATAAGAAATATGGCGTCCGCTCCAAAAAAATCCTCACCTCTCCCAAACCAAGACCCGTAAATTTTTGTGATTACATACATTGCAATTTTTTTACCAAAATTAGATGATGAGTAGTTTACTGACATCTTTTTGTTGCATTTCTTGTTATAAGTTTTGAGGAGGTGACTTAAAAAAACTAAACGTCTTAATGCCCTTAGTGAGGGAAATAAAAATACAGGTGTGAAATAAAATGTTATTTATTAGGTATCCCTTAACAATTGGGTGATTTTTTTTTTCAGATCAATAACACTAGGTTATGATTATTAACATTTTTTACTCTGTTAAATTTCAGAATTAAATATATAAAAAACAAGATATTTTTTGTCTTTAACATGATATTTTACATTTTACTATTTTTTATATTAATTTTTATTTGAAGGCAGGATAGGCTAAACAAAGATCGCATTTGTTTTTAGAGACTTTGTCAATTGCACGTTTTTTACATCGCAGTTCTTCGTTTGTAAACAAACATTTGATATGACTAGTCCTATGACATGTTTGACATTTAAACACAGGACTACTTTGTTCTGTAAACTCGCAACCACATATTTGACAAACACTTATCATGCTCTCACTATTTTGTAATAATAAAAATTTTTTTTTTTTTCGGTATTCATTAATATTAGTATACTCCAATAAAGACTCGCCAGATAGAAATTGTGGAAAGCAAAGCGGGGATACTGTTATACATTCATTTGATAGCTTATGTAATAAGCTTTACAATAAATGTAATCACAAAGTGTTACGGGTCTTGGTTTAGGAGAGGTGAGGATTTCTCTGGAGCGGCCGCTATATTTCTTATACTTGTATACGCTGTCATCTTCTCCGTCGAATATTCTTTAGTTTGACGGCAAAACAGGAGACTATTATACCATCATTTGATAGCTTATGTAATGAGCTTTACAACGAATGTAATCACAAAGTGTTACAGGTCTTAGTTTAGGAGAGGTGAGGATTTTTCTGGAGCGGCCGCCATTTTTCTGATAGTTGTATACGCTGTCATCTTCTCCGTCGAATATTCCTTACTCTGACGGCAAAGCGGGATTTTGTTATACCATCATTTGATAGCTTATGTAATAAGCTTTACAAAGAATGTAACCACAAAGTGTTACGGGTCTTGGTTTAGGAGAAGTGAGGTTTTTTCTGGAGCGGCCGCCATATTTCGTACAGTTGTGTACGCTGTCATGTTCTCCGTCGAATATTCTTTACTCTGACGGCAAAACGGGATACTGTTATACCATCATTTGATAGCTTATGTAATGAGCTTTGCAACAAATGTAATCACAAAGTGTTACGGGTTTTAGTTTGGGAGCAATGATGATTTTACTGGATTGCCCGCCATATTTCTTATAGTTGTATACGCTGTCATCTTCTCCGTCGAATATTCTTTACTCTGACGGCAAAGCGGGATACTGTTATACCATCATTTGATAGCTTATGTAATGAGCTTTACAACGAATGTAATAACAAAGTGTTACGGGTCTTGGTTTAGGAGAAGTGAGGTTTTTTCTGGAGCGGCCGCCATATTTCGTACAGTTGTGTACGCTGTCATGTTCTCCGTCGAATATTCTTTACTCTGACGGCAAAACGGGATACTGTTATACCATCATTTGATAGCTTATGTAATAAGCTTTGCAACAAATGTAATCACAAAGTGTTACGGGTTTTAGTTTGGGAGCAATGATGATTTTACTGGATTGCCCGCCATATTTCTTATAGTTGTATACGCTGTCATCTTCTCCGTCGAATATTCTTTACTCTGGCGGCAAAGCGGGATACTGTTATACCATCATTTGATAGCTTATGTAATGAGCTTTACAATGAATGTAATTACAAAGTGTTACGGGTCTTGGTTTAGGAGAGGTGAGGATTTTTCTGGAGCGGCTGCCATATTTCTGATAGTTGTATACGCTGTCATCTTCTCCGTCGAATATTCCTTACTCTGACGGCAAAACGGGATATTGTTATACCATCATTTGATAGCTTATGTAATGAGCTTCACAACGAATGTAATTACAAAGTGTTACGGGTCTTGGTTTAGGAGAGGTGAGGATTTTTCTGGAGCGGCTGCCATATTTCTGATAGTTGTATACGCTGTCATCTTCTCCGTCGAATATTCCTTACTCTGACGGCAAAACGGGATATTATTATACCATCATTTGATAGCTTATGTAATGAGCTTCACAACGAATGTAATTACAAAGTGTTACGGGTCTTGGTTTAGGAGAGGTGAGGATTTTTCTGGAGCGGCTGCCATATTTCTGATAGTTGTATACGCTGTCATCTTCTCCGTCGAATATTCCTTACTCTGACGGCAAAACGGGATATTGTTATACCATCATTTGATAGCTTATGTAATAAGCTTCACAACGAATGTAATCACAAAGTGTTACGGGTTTTAGTTTGGGAGCAATGATGATTTTACTGGATTGCCCGCCATATTTCTTATAGTTGTATACGCTGTCATCTTCTCCGTCGAATATTCTTTACTATGACGGCAAAGCGGGATACTGTTATACCATCATTTGACAGCTTATGTAATGAGCTTTACAACGAATGTAATCACAAAGTGTTACGGGTCTTGGTTTAGGAGAGGTGAGGATTTTTCTGGAGCGGCCGCCATATTTCTTACAGTTGCATACGCTGTCATCTTCTCCGTCGAATATTCCTTACTCTGACGGCAGAGCGGGATACTGTTATACCATCATTTGATAGCTTATGTAATGAGCTTTACAATGAATGTAACCACAAAGTGTTACGGGTCTTGGTTTAGGAGAGGTGAGGATTTTTCTGGAGCGGCCGCCATATTTCTGATAGTTGTATACGCTGTCATCTTCTCCGTCGAATATTCTTTACTCTGACGGTAAAGCGGGATACTGTTATACCATCATTTGACAGCTTATGTAATGAGCTTTACAACGAATGTAATCACAAAGTGTTACGGGTCTTGGTTTAGGAGAGGTGAGGATTTTTCTGGAGCGGCCGCCATATTTCTTACAGTTGCATACGCTGTCATCTTCTCCGTCGAATATTCCTTACTCTGACGGCAGAGCGGGATACTGTTATACCATCATTTGATAGCTTATGTAATGAGCTTTACAACGAATGTAATCACAAAGTGTTACGGGTCTTGGTTTAGGAGAGGTGAGGATTTTTCTGGAGCGGCCGCCATATTTCTGATAGTTGTATACGCTGTCATCTTCTCCGTAGAAATATTATTTACTCTGACGGCAAAGCGGGATACTGTTATACCATCATTTGATAGCTTATGTAATAAGCTTCACAACGAATGTAATCACAAAGTGTTACGGATTTTAGTTTGGGAGCAATGATGATTTTACTGGATTGCCCGCCATATTTCTTATAGTTGTATACGCTGTCATCTTCTCCGTCGAATATTCTTTACTCTGACGGCAAAGCGGGATACTGTTATACCATCATTTGATAGCTTATGTAATGAGCTTTACAACGAATGTAATCACAAAGTGTTACGGGTCTTGGTTTAGGAGAGGTGAGGATTTTTCTGGAGCGGCCGCCATATTTCTTACAGTTGCATACGCTGTCATCTTCTCCGTCGAATATTCCTTATTCTGACGGCAAAGCGGGATACTGTTATACCATCATTTGATAGCTTATGTAATGAGCTTTACAACGAATGTAATCACAAAGTGTTACGGGTCTTGGTTTTGGAGAGGTGAGGATTTTTCTGGAGCGGCCGCCATATTTCTTACAGTTGCATACGCTGTCATCTTCTCCGTCGAATATTCCTTACTCTGACGGCAAAGCGGGATTTTGTAATACCATCATTTGATAGCTTATGTAATGAGCTTTACAACGAATGTAATCACAAAGTGTTACGGGTCTTGGTTTAGGAGAGGTGAGGATTTTTCTGGAGCGGCCGCCATATTTCTGATAGTTGTATACGCTGTCATCTTCTCCGTCGAATATTCCTTATTCTGACGGCAGAGCGGGATACTGTTATACCATCATTTGATAGCTTATGTAATGAGCTTTACAACGAATGTAATCACAAAGTGTTACGGGTCTTGGCTTAGGAGAAGTGAGGATTTTTCTGGAGCGGCCGCCATATTTCTTACAGTTGCATACGCTGTCATCTTCTCCGTCGAATATTCCTTACTCTGACGGCAGAGCGGGATACTGTTATACCATCATTTGATAGCTTATGTAATGAGCTTTACAACGAATGTAATCACAAAGTGTTACGGGTCTTGGCTTAGGAGAAGTGAGGATTTTTCTGGAGCGGCCGCCATATTTCTTACAGTTGCATACGCTGTCATCTTCTCCGTCGAATATTCCTTATTCTGACGGCAAAGCGGGATACTGTTATACCATCATTTGATAGCTTATGTAATGAGCTTTACAACGAATGTAATCACAAAGTGTTACGGGTCTTGGTTTTGGAGAGGTGAGGATTTTTCTGGAGCGGCCGCCATATTTCTGATAGTTGTATACGCTGTCATCTTCCCCGTCGAATATTCTTTACTCTGACGGTAAAGCGGGATACTGTTATACCATCATTTGATAGCTTATGTAATGAGCTTTACAACGAATGTAATCACAAAGTGTTACGGGTCTTGGTTTTGGAGAGGTGAGGATTTTTCTAGAGCGGCCGCCATATTTCTGATAGTTGTATACGCTGTCATCTTCCCCGTCGAATATTCTTTACTCTGACGGTAAAGCGGGATACTGTTATACCATCATTTGATAGCTTATGTAATGAGCTTTACAACGAATGTAATCACAAAGTGTTACGGGTCTTGGCTTAGGAGAAGTGAGGATTTTTCTGGAGCGGCCGCCATATTTCTTATAGTTGTATACGCTGTCATCTTCTCCGTCGAATAGTCCTTATTCTGACGGCAGAGCGGGATACTGTTATACCATCATTTGATAGCTTATGTAATGAGCTTTACAACGAATGTAATCAAAAAGTGTTACGGGTCTTGGCTTAGGAGAAGTGAGGATTTTTCTGGAGCGGCCGCCATATTTCTTACAGTTGCATACGCTGTCATCTTCTCCGTCGAATATTCCTTACTCTGACGGCAGAGCGGGATACTGTTATACCATCATTTGATAGCTTATGTAATGAGCTTTACAACGAATGTAATCACAAAGTGTTACGGGTCTTGGCTTAGGAGAAGTGAGGATTTTTCTGGAGCGGCCGCCATATTTCTTACAGTTGCATACGCTGTCATCTTCTCCGTCGAATATTCCTTATTCTGACGGCAAAGCGGGATACTGTTATACCATCATTTGATAGCTTATGTAATGAGCTTTACAACGAATGTAATCACAAAGTGTTACGGGTCTTGGCTTAGGAGAAGTGAGGATTTTTCTGGAGCGGCCGCCATATTTCTTACAGTTGCATACGCTGTCATCTTCTCCGTCGAATATTCCTTATTCTGACGGCAAAGCGGGATACTGTTATACCATCATTTGATAGCTTATGTAATGAGCTTTACAACGAATGTAATCACAAAGTGTTACGGGTCTTGGTTTTGGAGAGGTGAGGATTTTTCTGGAGCGGCCGCCATATTTCTGATAGTTGTATACGCTGTCATCTTCCCCGTCGAATATTCTTTACTCTGACGGTAAAGCGGGATACTGTTATACCATCATTTGATAGCTTATGTAATGAGATTTACAATGAATGTAACCACAAAGTGTTACGGGTCTTGGTTTAGGAGAAGTGAGGATTTTTCTGGAGCGGCCGCCATATTTCTTATAGTTGTATACGCTGTCATCTTCTCCGTCGAATAGTCCTTATTCTGACGGCAGAGCGGGATACTGTTATACCATCATTTGATAGCTTATGTAATGAGCTTTACAACGAATGTAATCACAAAGTGTTACGGGTCTTGGCTTAGGAGAAGTGAGGATTTTTCTGGAGCGGCCGCCATATTTCTTACAGTTGCATACGCTGTCATCTTCTCCGTCGAATATTCCTTACTCTGACGGCAGAGCGGGATACTGTTATACCATCATTTGATAGCTTATGTAATGAGCTTTACAACGAATGTAATCACAAAGTGTTACGGGTCTTGGTTTAGGAGAGGTGAGGATTTTTCTGGAGCGGCCGCCATATTTCTGATAGTTGTATACGCTGTCATCTTCTCCGTCGAATATTCTTTACTCTGACGGTAAAGCGGGATACTGTTATACCATCATTTGACAGCTTATGTAATGAGCTTTACAACGAATGTAATCACAAAGTGTTACGGGTCTTGGTTTAGGAGAGGTGAGGATTTTTCTGGAGCGGCCGCCATATTTCTTACAGTTGCATACGCTGTCATCTTCTCCGTCGAATATTCCTTACTCTGACGGCAGAGCGGGATACTGTTATACCATCATTTGATAGCTTATGTAATGAGCTTTACAACGAATGTAATCACAAAGTGTTACGGGTCTTGGTTTAGGAGAGGTGAGGATTTTTCTGGAGCGGCCGCCATATTTCTGATAGTTGTATACGCTGTCATCTTCTCCGTAGAAATATTATTTACTCTGACGGCAAAGCGGGATACTGTTATACCATCATTTGATAGCTTATGTAATAAGCTTCACAACGAATGTAATCACAAAGTGTTACGGATTTTAGTTTGGGAGCAATGATGATTTTACTGGATTGCCCGCCATATTTCTTATAGTTGTATACGCTGTCATCTTCTCCGTCGAATATTCTTTACTCTGACGGCAAAGCGGGATACTGTTATACCATCATTTGATAGCTTATGTAATGAGCTTTACAACGAATGTAATCACAAAGTGTTACGGGTCTTGGTTTAGGAGAGGTGAGGATTTTTCTGGAGCGGCCGCCATATTTCTTACAGTTGCATACGCTGTCATCTTCTCCGTCGAATATTCCTTATTCTGACGGCAAAGCGGGATACTGTTATACCATCATTTGATAGCTTATGTAATGAGCTTTACAACGAATGTAATCACAAAGTGTTACGGGTCTTGGTTTTGGAGAGGTGAGGATTTTTCTGGAGCGGCCGCCATATTTCTTACAGTTGCATACGCTGTCATCTTCTCCGTCGAATATTCCTTACTCTGACGGCAAAGCGGGATTTTGTAATACCATCATTTGATAGCTTATGTAATGAGCTTTACAACGAATGTAATCACAAAGTGTTACGGGTCTTGGTTTAGGAGAGGTGAGGATTTTTCTGGAGCGGCCGCCATATTTCTGATAGTTGTATACGCTGTCATCTTCTCCGTCGAATATTCCTTATTCTGACGGCAGAGCGGGATACTGTTATACCATCATTTGATAGCTTATGTAATGAGCTTTACAACGAATGTAATCACAAAGTGTTACGGGTCTTGGTTTTGGAGAGGTGAGGATTTTTCTGGAGCGGCCGCCATATTTCTGATAGTTGTATACGCTGTCATCTTCCCCGTCGAATATTCTTTACTCTGACGGTAAAGCGGGATACTGTTATACCATCATTTGATAGCTTATGTAATGAGATTTACAATGAATGTAACCACAAAGTGTTACGGGTCTTGGTTTAGGAGAAGTGAGGATTTTTCTGGAGCGGCCGCCATATTTCTTATAGTTGTATACGCTGTCATCTTCTCCGTCGAATAGTCCTTATTCTGACGGCAGAGCGGGATACTGTTATACCATCATTTGATAGCTTATGTAATGAGCTTTACAACGAATGTAATCACAAAGTGTTACGGGTCTTGGCTTAGGAGAAGTGAGGATTTTTCTGGAGCGGCCGCCATATTTCTTACAGTTGCATACGCTGTCATCTTCTCCGTCGAATATTCCTTACTCTGACGGCAGAGCGGGATACTGTTATACCATCATTTGATAGCTTATGTAATGAGCTTTACAACGAATGTAATCACAAAGTGTTACGGGTCTTGGTTTAGGAGAGGTGAGGATTTTTCTGGAGCGGCCGCCATATTTCTGATAGTTGTATACGCTGTCATCTTCTCCGTAGAAATATTATTTACTCTGACGGCAAAACGGGATACTGTTATACCATCATTTGATAGCTTATGTAATGAGCTTTACAACGAATGTAATCACAAAGTGTTACGGGTCTTGGTTTAGGAGAGGTGAGGATTTTTCTGGAGCGGCCGCCATATTTCTGATAGTTGTATACGCTGTCATCTTCTCCGTAGAAATATTATTTACTCTGACGGCAAAACGGGATACTGTTATACCATCATTTGATAGCTTATGTAATGAGCTTTACAATGAATGTAACCTCAAAGTGTTACGGGTCTTGGTTTAGGAGAAGTGAGGATTTTTCTGGAGCGGCCGCCATATTTCTTACAGTTGCATACGCTGTCATCTTCTCCGTCGAATATTCCTTACTCTGACGGCAGAGCGGGATACTGTTATACCATCATTTGATAGCTTATGTAATGAGCTTTACAACGAATGTAACCACAAAGTGTTACGGGTCTTGGTTTTGGAGAGGTGAGGATTTTTCTGGAGCGGCCGCCATATTTCTGATAGTTGTATACGCTGTCATCTTCCCCGTCGAATATTCTTTACTCTGACGGTAAAGCGGGATACTGTTATACCATCATTTGATAGCTTATGTAATGAGCTTTACAATGAATGTAACCACAAAGTGTTACGGGTCTTGGTTTAGGAGAAGTGAGGATTTTTCTGGAGCGGCCGCCATATTTCTTATAGTTGTATACGCTGTCATCTTCTCCGTCGAATATTCCTTATTCTGACGGCAGAGCGGGATACTGTTATACCATCATTTGATAGCTTATGTAATGAGCTTTACAACGAATGTAATCACAAAGTGTTACGGGTCTTGGTTTAGGAGAAGTGAGGATTTTTCTGGAGCGGCCGCCATATTTCTTACAGTTGCATACGCTGTCATCTTCTCCGTCGAATATTCCTTACTCTGACGGCAGAGCGGGATACTGTTATACCATCATTTGATAGCTTATGTAATGAGCTTTACAACGTATGTAATCACAAAGTGTTACGGGTCTTGGTTTAGGAGAGGTGAGGATTTTTCTGGAGCGGCCGCCATATTTCTGATAGTTGTATACGCTGTCATCTTCTCCGTAGAAATATTATTTACTCTGACGGCAAAGCGGGATACTGTTATACCATCATTTGATAGCTTATGTAATGAGCTTTACAATGAATGTATTCACAAAGTGTTACGGGTCTTGGTTTAGGAGAGGTGAGGATTTTTCTGGAGCGGCCGCCATATTTCTGATAGTTGTATACGCTGTCATCTTCCCCGTCGAATATTCTTTACTCTGACGGTAAAGCGGGATACTGTTATACCATCATTTGATAGCTTATGTAATGAGCTTTACAATGAATGTAACCACAAAGTGTTACGGGTCTTGGTTTAGGAGAAGTGAGGATTTTTCTGGAGCGGCCGCCATAATTCTTATAGTTGTATACGCTGTCATCTTCTCCGTCGAATATTCCTTATTCTGACGGCAGAGCGGGATACTGTTATACCATCATTTGATAGCTTATGTAATGAGCTTTACAACGAATGTAATCACAAAGTGTTACGGGTCTTGGTTTAGGAGAAGTGAGGATTTTTCTGGAGCGGCCGCCATATTTCTTACAGTTGCATACGCTGTCATCTTCTCCGTCGAATATTCCTTACTCTGACGGCAGAGCGGGATACTGTTATACCATCATTTGATAGCTTATGTAATGAGCTTTACAACGAATGTAATCACAAAGTGTTACGGGTCTTGGTTTAGGAGAGGTGAGGATTTTTCTGGAGCGGCCGCCATATTTCTGATAGTTGTATACGCTGTCATCTTCTCCGTAGAAATATTATTTACTCTGACGGCAAAACGGGATACTGTTATACCATCATTTGATAGCTTATGTAATGAGCTTTACAACGAATGTAATCACAAAGTGTTACGGGTCTTGGTTTAGGAGAGGTGAGGATTTTTCTGGAGCGGCCGCCATATTTCTGATAGTTGTATACGCTGTCATCTTCTCCGTAGAAATATTATTTACTCTGACGGCAAAACGGGATACTGTTATACCATCATTTGATAGCTTATGTAATGAGCTTTACAATGAATGTAACCTCAAAGTGTTACGGGTCTTGGTTTAGGAGAAGTGAGGATTTTTCTGGAGCGGCCGCCATATTTCTTACAGTTGCATACGCTGTCATCTTCTCCGTCGAATATTCCTTACTCTGACGGCAGAACGGGATACTGTTATACCATCATTTGATAGCTTATGTAATGAGCTTTACAACGAATGTAATCACAAAGTGTTACGGGTCTTGGTTTTGGAGAGGTGAGGATTTTTCTGGAGCGGCCGCCATATTTCTGATAGTTGTATACGCTGTCATCTTCCCCGTCGAATATTCTTTACTCTGACGGTAAAGCGGGATACTGTTATACCATCATTTGATAGCTTATGTAATGAGCTTTACAATGAATGTAACCACAAAGTGTTACGGGTCTTGGTTTAGGAGAAGTGAGGATTTTTCTGGAGCGGCCGCCATATTTCTTACAGTTGCATACGCTGTCATCTTCTCCGTCGAATATTCCTTACTCTGACGGCAGAGCGGGATACTGTTATACCATCATTTGATAGCTTATGTAATGAGCTTTACAACGAATGTAATCACAAAGTGTTACGGGTCTTGGTTTAGGAGAGGTGAGGATTTTTCTGGAGCGGCCGCCATATTTCTGATAGTTGTATACGCTGTCATCTTCTCCGTAGAAATATTATTTACTCTGACGGCAAAACGGGATACTGTTATACCATCATTTGATAGCTTATGTAATGAGCTTTACAACGAATGTAATCACAAAGTGTTACGGGTCTTGGTTTAGGAGAGGTGAGGATTTTTCTGGAGCGGCCGCCATATTTCTGATAGTTGTATACGCTGTCATCTTCTCCGTAGAAATATTATTTACTCTGACGGCAAAACGGGATACTGTTATACCATCATTTGATAGCTTATGTAATGAGCTTTACAATGAATGTAACCTCAAAGTGTTACGGGTCTTGGTTTAGGAGAAGTGAGGATTTTTCTGGAGCGGCCGCCATATTTCTTACAGTTGCATACGCTGTCATCTTCTCCGTCGAATATTCCTTACTCTGACGGCAGAGCGGGATACTGTTATACCATCATTTGATAGCTTATGTAATGAGCTTTACAACGAATGTAATCACAAAGTGTTACGGGTCTTGGTTTTGGAGAGGTGAGGATTTTTCTGGAGCGGCCGCCATATTTCTGATAGTTGTATACGCTGTCATCTTCCCCGTCGAATATTCTTTACTCTGACGGTAAAGCGGGATACTGTTATACCATCATTTGATAGCTTATGTAATGAGCTTTACAATGAATGTAACCACAAAGTGTTACGGGTCTTGGTTTAGGAGAAGTGAGGATTTTTCTGGAGCGGCCGCCATATTTCTTATAGTTGTATACGCTGTCATCTTCTCCGTCGAATATTCCTTATTCTGACGGCAGAGCGGGATACTGTTATACCATCATTTGATAGCTTATGTAATGAGCTTTACAACGAATGTAATCACAAAGTGTTACGGGTCTTGGTTTAGGAGAAGTGAGGATTTTTCTGGAGCGGCCGCCATATTTCTTACAGTTGCATACGCTGTCATCTTCTCCGTCGAATATTCCTTACTCTGACGGCAGAGCGGGATACTGTTATACCATCATTTGATAGCTTATGTAATGAGCTTTACAACGTATGTAATCACAAAGTGTTACGGGTCTTGGTTTAGGAGAGGTGAGGATTTTTCTGGAGCGGCCGCCATATTTCTGATAGTTGTATACGCTGTCATCTTCTCCGTAGAAATATTATTTACTCTGACGGCAAAGCGGGATACTGTTATACCATCATTTGATAGCTTATGTAATGAGCTTTACAATGAATGTATTCACAAAGTGTTACGGGTCTTGGTTTAGGAGAGGTGAGGATTTTTCTGGAGCGGCCGCCATATTTCTGATAGTTGTATACGCTGTCATCTTCCCCGTCGAATATTCTTTACTCTGACGGTAAAGCGGGATACTGTTATACCATCATTTGATAGCTTATGTAATGAGCTTTACAATGAATGTAACCACAAAGTGTTACGGGTCTTGGTTTAGGAGAAGTGAGGATTTTTCTGGAGCGGCCGCCATAATTCTTATAGTTGTATACGCTGTCATCTTCTCCGTCGAATATTCCTTATTCATACGGCAGAGCGGGATACTGTTATACCATCATTTGATAGCTTATGTAATGAGCTTTACAACGAATGTAATCACAAAGTGTTACGGGTCTTGGTTTAGGAGAGGTGAGGATTTTTCTGGAGCGGCCGCCATATTTCTTATAGTTGTATACGCTGTCATCTTCTCCGTCGAATATTCCTTATTCTGACGGCAGAGCGGGATACTGTTATACCATCATTTGATAGCTTATGTAATGAGCTTTACAACGAATGTAATCACAAAGTGTTACGGGTCTTGGTTTAGGAGAGGTGAGGATTTTTCTGGAGCGGCCGCCATATTTCTTATAGTTGTATACGCTGTCATCTTCTCCGTCGAATATTCTTTACTCTGACGGCAAAACGGGATACTGTTATACCATCATTTGATAGCTTATGTAATGAGCTTTACAATGAATGTAACCACAAAGTGTTACGGGTCTTGGTTTAGGAGAGGTGAGGATTTTTCTGGAGCGGCCGCCATATTTCTTATAGTTGTATACGCTGTCATCTTCTCCGTCGAATATTCCTTATTCTGACGGCAGAGCGGGATACTGTTATACCATCATTTGATAGCTTATGTAATGAGCTTTACAACGAATGTAATCACAAAGTGTTACGGGTCTTGGTTTTGGAGAGGTGAGGATTTTTCTGGAGCGGCCGCCATATTTCTTACAAATGTATACGCTGTCATCTTCTCCGTCGAATATTCCTTACTCTGACGGCAAAGCGGGATATTCATATCCCATCATTTGATAGCTTATGTAATAAGCTTTACAAAAAATGTAACCATAAAGTGTTACGGGTCATGGTTTAGGAGAGGTGAGGATTTTTCTGGAGCGGCTCCCATGCTTAATTTCATTTTATCTGCAGGCTTTGGCACTGTCTACAGATGGATATGGATGTATGTCCGGATGAGTATCGATACATATAACATAATAACTAGTGAAAACTGAGGATTTACATGTTATTCTGGTAAATGGAACCAAAAAGTATTTTACTTCTTAATTTGGTCGTATTATAATGGCTGCCAGTTTTGGCTGCTAACTTCACACAGGTATAACTCAGTGCTAACTACACATTGCTACACAAAACCACAGCGTTTCAGTAACAAGCTCTGCAATTTTGTCAATTTCAAATTTTTTAATATTTTGGACCCTGAAATATGTTTTATGTTTAAACATTTAAAAATAATATTTTTTGAATGTTCCGACTCAAGATTTAAGAGAATTTTTAATATTTAGGTAGATTGAACTGACGCGTGTGGAATAAAGAAATTGCAAAGGTATTAATCACAGTACTCATATTCAATTAAAAAACTTAATTCGTACTTTTTAGTACTAGATTGTTTTTTTTCGGTTGTTTTTCCAACTATGAAGTCGGTTTTCAATTTGTTCAAAAATATTTTATTTTACGAGTTTTAGAGATGGTTAGACCTGGCAAAGATGCCTCTCGGATGAAGAAGCGACGGTTACTGTATTATTCTTCGTATTTCCGGTATTTCTATTACTGTACGATATTAAATAGGCTCAACCATATGTAACTTTACATTGTGCTTGAAATCCCTCGAAAGGCGATGGTCTACAATTCTACATCTCAAGAAAGACTCAAACGTTCACGCCGAATATCCCCGAAGGGGTTAGCAGAGGTACTAATACTTCTGAATATCACGTGACATTGTCACCTGTTGTTCAGAGTTGTGGGAACAGCAAAGATATACTGGCCAGTACACCCTGCTGTGTACCAACTTAGAATTTGTATTTATGTTTAGCTAGAGAAACATTTCGATACCGCGATGTACGATTTTTTATGACGCTGCTAGTATGCGAATGAGTTCGCCGTCTAGCGGTCGCCACAGAGTACCCACGATTTGCTTGGACAGTGTTCTCACGTTATACAGGGCAGGCCTATCGGCGTTTTGAACAAATACACTGTAACGTGATTGTGAGTTTCGACAGTCCCCTCGATTTTCTGGGATGCCATCATCAGATCCTGGTCTCATGGTACTTTCTCGGTAACAATAACACAACAAAAGAAATGTTTAGTGAACCTGTACTTCTCTTCATAAAAGCTACGAAGAGGAGTAAAAATCTATATAGAATGTTGAAAGGACTGTTTCCTAACTCCTAGTGATTGAGGACCCACACCTTCCATCATCAGCTTAGAAGCATAACAATATGATTTTCAGAAGCAAATGCCAATATAAGTTCAGAAAATATGTAAAACGCGGTACATTTGCCTATAAAATTTGAGGGTTCCCCTTGATTTCTCCAGGATCCCATCACCAGACCCTGATATCCTCATCATGGTACCAATCCGGGAGTATCTTCTTTCGAATAAAAAAACAATAATCAATATCGGTTCATAAATGGCGAAGTAATCCGCGAACAAACATAAAAAAAAATAAAAAAATATAAGGTCGAATTGAGAACACTCCTTTTTTTGAAGTCGGTTAAAAAACGAAGATTTATCTTTTGAACATAAACATAAACATAAACGTTCACGCCGTTTATCCCCGAAGGGGTTGGCAGAGGTACCAATACTCCTGAACTCACATGGCAGGCTCCATCTAGTTTCCAGAGAAGGTACCCACGTTTTGCTTAGACAGTGTACTCACGTGATAGGGGGCAGGCCTATCGCCGTTTTGTACGAATACACTGTCACATGACTAAGTAAAACTCAGCCATGTGGGTTTCCTCACGATGTTTTCCCTCACCGTTAGCAACCATGATAAATTAACCACACATATGACTTTAGAAAAGACAAATTGGTGTAGGCCCGTCCCAGGATTGGAACTCACGCCCTTCTGTTTTTCGGGCGGGTGTTCTACCCACTGGACTATCATGTCGCTATATATATCATGTCTTTTGACTTTGAAATAAATGATTATTTTATTTTATTTTTTTGTAAAGCGTCGCTTTATACTTAGTATTTATTTTTAGCCGAATTTATACATAGTATTTATAAATTGGATCAAGTGTATTCGAATAATCTACAGGACCACTATAACTGTTTTTCTTTCGGTACTAACACATTGTCAGATAACTAAGCTATATATTTGCCCAATCCTTAAATATTATCCGCAGAAAAAAGCCTGATTTAGAATTTTCACCCACGTATTTTTGTTTTAGGCCGATCCTATCGTACTGACATACTTGCCGTGTAGTGCAGGCTTAGAATGTTACTATCCCTTTCCGGGTGTCGTAAAAGGCGACTAAGGGTATGGGGCTTTTTTAAGTGGTTTTTGGCAACGCGATTGGAGACCCATCACCAACGATACTTTATTTCTACCATCTTGTCCCCTATTCACCTTCCAAATGTGTCTGAGGAGTTTCTAGCTCGAAAGGTCTGGCTACCCCTTTTTGGGATTTACGGCCGTGAGTGTATGTATGTATGAATCTTACTCTGAAAATATTCTTTTCTAAGTACAAATGTAAATGAGCACTCGACACGCCGCCGGCTATAGCAGTGGTTTCCTTCTTTTTTATAACAGAAAATGTGAAGAATAAAATCCTATCTAAAATTCCGTGTAAGAGTGTGCTTGACTACTTCACACCCTGCTAATGGTTTAGGCAATGCATTTTAAAAATCCACCGAACTTTAACCCTGGCAAATCGCCAGTAGATAGTTGTGCTGTGTTACAGCTATGCCTAGTATGGTAACTTCTTACAGTTTATTGTATTGATTGTTGCGTATGTTGCTGTGTAGTGTCGTCTTAGAATAACACTACCCCAATACTTCTAATGGATGATCGTAAGAGGCGACTGAGGTTATCGGGGCTTTTTAAATGAATTTTGGGCGATGCAGTAGGAGACTCATCATAAAAACAATTATTTTACAATCTATTCCCCACTTAACTACAAAAAGTGTCACTGACCTTTTAGGGATTTATAGCCGTGAGCATATGTATGTATGATGCGTATGATAGTGTGTTTGTCGGAATATGACGGATTACATATTGCAGACAGGTCTAGAAAGTGGACAAATTAAGAAGAAGAAGAAGAAGAAAAATAATTTATTTGGCAAAAACAAAATAAAAATTACAATAAAAAATCATACAAATATCATATTGCCAAATTGGTTCTGGCTCAGCATATGTGCCTCAGCCGCGTGTCTCGCAGGACACGTCAGCTGCTGCACGCTGGTTTTCAGCCAGCACCAGTTAGTCTGACAACATTAAAAACATGATGCTCTATGTAGCGTATATATTTATACAAATAAAAAACAAACATTTACCGTTAACATTCATACAGTCCAAATACAAAAGGACACAAAAATAATTAGGTAAGAATGGAAATTGGTTCAAACATCAAACATAAAAGCACAATTGTTAAGTTTTGTAAATAAATAACTCAGCAATATCTCCGCCTTGCACAAACGACACCCTTCCATCAACCACATAAAATAAAACCAAATTCTGTTCCATTTCAAAAAATAGCAAAAGATACTCGTGAAAATATTAAATATATTATAGTAATGAAATAAAAATTATAATAAAATGTGACGATTATATTTTGTGTATATATATAAAAAATAAAATAAAATACAACATATAACAATTCTTTGCCTTTGTGTGCTTTTATTCCTTTTTAGTATTTTTAATTTTGTTTCTTTTTTTATTTTTTATGTTGTTATTTGTTTTCGATTATTTTACCACGTATTTTAATATGGCGATAATAATTTGTGAATTATTTGTATTTTGTCACAGTTGTGCCCTTAGGCAATGAATAAATACTATCTTTCTTTCTTTTTTTTTTTCTTTATATACTCACAGTTTTAAATCCCTAGAAGGGGTAGACAGAGCTAAGGAATAAGAAATTCCTCAGCTACTTTTGGAAGTTAAGTGGGGAAAAGATGGTAAAATAAAGGTTGTCCGTGATGGGTCTCCAACCACATTGCCCAAAAATCCATTAAAAACCCCAATCGCTTAGTCGTCTCTTACGTACACCCACGGGAAGAAACAATGAACAAATTAGTTATGGAAATCGCGGGAAACTTGTGGATTCGGGCAGCTTACCTAACCCTTTAACCAGTGTAAACAACATTAAAATATATTGCATTTGAAGGTAGATAAGGTTTAAATTCTGGTGGCAACTTTTATGCCTCAACTGGTTTAAAGGTTAGAGGGACCATTATTCATGACTAAATAATGTTAACATTATAATCATCCTATCATATAACTTAAGAACTATATTGGTAAAATATTTAAGTACAAAATAAATTAGACAGATATGTGTAGATCAAAGGTGTTTCAGTTATACATTTAAGGTTATTCGGCCTTGAATATAAGTAGCCTGTAAAAGTTGTTTAGCTAGTAAAACATAATTTTGTTGGAAGCATTTAGCTTACTGTTCTCTCAATATGCCAGTGTCTTTCGTCTCTTATAAAAATCGATTTTTGCCTACCAGAATATAAACTTAAATGGAATCTGGAGTTTTATATACGTAAATGACCTGTCCGTGACTGCTACGGGATATAAAAGTTAGTCGATATAAATGGAAAACTGGAACTGGACTTGCGTTGGTTGGATTCAGACACTCTTCTTTTTAATAAAATAAATAATTAATTTTATCCATAAAAGTTAACTTTATAATATTGTTTGTATTCACTTTTTAAACTTTCGCGGTTTGTAGACATTATATATAATAATAATCAGTCAGCCCGAGCCCCCAGTAGGTGTGCCGAAACGTCGGGCAAACATATCACGTAAGTGGTTTTTAAAAATGTTCGTTTGTTTATCCCGATTATTATTATATATATTGTTTGTATTCATCTATCACATACATAAAATGGGGCCTCTTTGTCATTTAATAACCGATATTAATCAAATGGTTATATACCTGGTATATACACCTGCAGAAAAGCACGAGCGGTGTTTAAACTAGTTATCGCGTGGGATAAAGCAGCCATCTCTTACGCACTTACTTAGTATCGTATACTGCCATCTCGTTCTAACCGTTATCGTGTCGATAAAATAGCGCTCATGCGTGCTCTGCAGTTAATCTCTGAAACGGTTAAACCGATTTAGACGGGACAAGCGAAAAGTTGATGGAGTAAGGAGTAACATAGGCCATTTCTAAAAAGTACTTAAAGTATCACTAAACTATTTGACAATATTTTCCCCACTTAACTTCCAAAACTGGCTGAAGAATTTTCCGATCCTAAAGCTCTGGCTTTCCCTTTTAGTGATTTATAGTCGTGAGTATATGTATGAACGTAAAGTATCTTTGGTGATGATGAGTCTTCAACAGCATCGCCCAAAAACCACTTAAAACATCCCTATACCCTAAGTCTCCTCTTGCGACACCCGTGGGTAGAAAGGGGTAGTGACATTCTAAACCAGGCACTACACGGCATTGTCTAGTATTGCCATTCTTATGGTTAGTGCTGTGTATGCTGTGTAGTGTCGGCTTAGAATAACACTACCCCATTTCTTCCGGTGGGTGTACGTAAGAGGCGACTAACGGTATTGGGGCTGTTAAGGGATTTTTGGACGATGCGGTTGGAAACCCATCACCTACAACCTTTACTTTACCATCTTTTCCCCACTCACATTTCCAAAAGTGGCTGAGGAATTTCTAATTCATTAGCTCTGGCTACCCCATCTAGGGATTTACAGCCGTGAGTATATGTATGTATGTATGTTGTCCCAGCATAGTTGGCACGAGCGATCTTTTAACTAGATTTCGCGTGGTATAAAACAGTTATCTCTTACGCACTTACTTTGTTTCCCATTATAACTGATATTATGACAATAAAATAACAGTCATGCTAGGGCTCCGGCATAGCTACTACGAGCGAACTCTTAACTAGATGTCGCGTGGTATAAAACAGTTATCTCTCACGCACTTACTTAGTAGCGAATACTGTAATCTCATTCTAACCCATATCGTAACAATAAAATAGCGCTCGTGCTGGGCCTCCAGATAGTGTTTCAAAAACTTTGTAGCAGCCTAACAAACTGAACCAATTTCAGGTCAACGAACTTACTGAATTTTAAATCCTTTGTATCCTTGTAACTTTTCGTTTGATTAAATATGTAAGTGCTGTGTAAGGATCGTTGTCCAACAGATAGCGGCTACCTCTGCGGACGTTTTGGTGATCTTGTAATTACATTCTTAATTCACATACATACATAAATATGCTCACGTCTGTACGTTCCAAGATGGGTAACCAAAGTTTCGGAAAAAATCTCAGAACATTTTGAATTACTTTTTTTAGTGATATTTGGGCGATGCGGTTGGAGATTCACGGACAACCTTTATTTTACAATCATTTTCTCACACAACTACCAAAAGCGGCCGAGGAATTTCTTATTCTAAGGCTCTGGCTACACCTTCTAGGGATTTTAAGCCGTGAGTATATGTGCCTATGTATGTTATATACGCATAATATTTTAAAAGCTGTGTAGTGTCGGCTTAGAATAGCACTACCCCATTTCTTCCGGTGGATGTGTACGTAAGAGGCGACCAACTTATATATTATATATAGTATTGGGGCTTTTAAGGAATTTTTGAGCGTTGAGGTTGGAGACCCATCACCAACAACCTTTATTTTATTATCTTTTCCCCACTTAACTTTCCAAAAGTGGCTGAGGAATTCCTGATTGCTTACCTCTGGCTACCTCATCTAGGGATTTATAGCCGTGAGTATATATTTATGTATGTATTTTTAAAGCATAGTACTATGCACACTTCTATATTATTATAATCTTTAATTTTTTTATTATATTATTATAATAAGTGTGTTTAACTTTTGTCTTTCATCCACCATACTTGGGTCATTGTCAAAAAACGAGTAAAAGACTGTTCAGATGTTCTTACGCCATAACTAAGGTAATAAAATCAAAAATAAATAGCTTAATGCGACCACTAAGGTGTATTTTATAATCCTGTAATGACCATTTTTCATTACAATTAAAACCATTTCCTGAAAAGATCACTTTGCCAAAAAAAGTACGTTTCGGTGGTCTGTTCAGAAACCAGGTTCATTAATTTGGGCGCTCAGGATAAACAGTAATTAGAAAGAATCACACTTTTTGCAGAGTCAAATTAATAGATAATATTTTTAACCTTAACATGTGAAATAGACAAAAAATTATAAAATAATTTAATTGAATTTGAAATGAAACGATTGTCATATGTTACAGACGGTCGATGTCTTTTTGGTACCCAATTTTTTACAAGATATATATTTTCACATTATTAGTTTTACAATGAACTGCGTAAAACGGAATGCAATTTAAAAAGTTTCCGATCACTTTGGGCAGCCATGATTAAAATCATTTGTTGATGCGATCGTGTTTTGCTTTCGAAAGACACAAAAATCATTTTATGTAAAAGTTCAGTGGTTCTTTATGGTTACTAGTGTGAATTGGTAAGTAAACAATTTTATTTATCGGGGATGCTTTAGCTCACTGCAAAAGATGATTGTTTTATTATATCTTCTAGTAATTTTACACATAACTTAAAATACTTCATGTTGTGCCAGCTAACGTATTTTTTTTCCACTCGGTGGTCATCTTACTGGTGGTCTAACGTGACTACCGAAAAGAAGGATGACCACCAAAAAGTTCTTCTACTTAGAGTTCCGTAGTTTTAAATCTGAAAACAATATTTGTGTGTTTATTTAACCTGCTTCCTTGTTATTTTGAACACTGAATTCTGTTTTTTGTACTTTTGCTTTACTGAATGCTCTTTTGTTCTTGGGTCTCACTAATTTTATGGGGCTTAATGTGGGGCTTGGTTTTTTATGTAGTTTCTATAGCATTTTTTTAGTTTTGCTTTATAGCTTTGGTTATGGCTAAACCCAAAAATCTAAATATCAATGAAGAAAAAAAAAGCGGCGCAAAGAACGAAAAAAAACTAGCTATGCGACGTTTAAGAGAAAAACTGAAAAGCAATCCAATAGCTCTCGAAGAAAAAAGGGAAAAAGATCGTGAATACTATCACAAAAAAAAGAGAAGGGTCTTATTAAGACTATTAGCTGACCTGACTCCGCGAGACCAAAGAAAATTGAGAAAAAAAGGGCGAGAAAATGCTAAAATGCTTTAAACGCCGTGAAAAAGAGAAACTTCAAATTCGTGCTCAGAATTTTATTGAAAATGAAACACCGCCTTCTACACCTGCTCCTTCCGTAGGAAGTTCTAGAGTTAACTCTGGAAAAAGTGTTGCTGCACGTAATCGTCGAATGCTCTAAACAAAAACAGAGTCATTTAAGGTTAAGATTGAAGATTGTTGAAGCAAGACTGGCAAAATATCGAATGAGAATGAACAGGCAGAAGGAAGAAACAGAGGAAGACACAGTCAAAAAACCAACAAAGAAGAGTAGATCCCGACTTTTTAGAATAAAGGAAGACATTTTGAGTCCTCTGAAAAATTAAAAATGTGGCCACCAAACGGACATTCCATTAAGTGGTCAATTTTTCTTTATTTTTTTTTTGTCTCTTTAGTGTTTTAAAACGTTTTGATATCACAATCATAATTAAAAGACTTATAAATATTATCTATTTTAGGTCTAATCTTATTTTGTTATTTGCTTTTTGATATGAAATTTATGTTTATGTTCTATTTGGTGGTCTGTTTCGTATTTTCGGTGGTCACGTTAAATAGAAAAAATGTCGTTTTTTTCATTATGTTGAAATGTATGATCTCTTTTGATGTAAGATTAATATATTGTTGATTAAGATGAGTCGAAATCACAAAAATAAATCTATAAAATGTAAAAAAATATATATCTCGTTTTATTTTTGCTTATTTGACAATCACCCATTTGTTAAGTTCCAAAGTTTTTGCTTCTCGTATTATTGTAGAGATATTACAGATATTACAGATATAGATATTATTGTACAGATATTATATATCTTTGATCATTTGAACCTGTATTTTTTATTTCTTGCATGTAATAATATTTGTTGGCTGTGTAGTGTCGGCTTAGAATAGCACTACCCCATTTCTTCCGGTGGGTGTACGTAGGAGGCGACTAACGGTATTGGGGGCTTTAAAGGGAGACCCATCACCAAGAACCTTTATTTTACCATCTATTCCCCATGCTACTTCCAAAAGTGGCTGACGAATTCTAAATCCTTAGCTTTGGCTACCCCTTTCTAGGGATTTATAGCCGTGAGTATATGTATGTATGTAATAATATTCATACAATCTCATTGACAACATATTTATGTCCCCATAAATACATTGAAATTACACCTACTTTCCATATTCCCGAAATAAATAATGCTCTGAAAATGTGTTCTTTCATACTTCATCTAGAAAATTCTGTCTAACTTGGCGTTAGCCCAGATAGATAAGACCTCGAGCCACTTTAACATACTGTTGCTATGAAAATGAGCTTTTGATAGTGACATTCGTGTTTTTCTGTTAAACTCCCACCAAGTTTATGTCACAGCCGCGAAAATGCAACGTTCTTCCTTCGATAAGGGAAAAATGATCGTTTAAAGTTTCTTCACTTAGCTGCAAAGTTGTTTACGAAATATCAACTTTATGGAAGGATAAAATTTGTATTTTCAAACATATTGAAACAAGTTTGGAACGAAATAGCGTATGCTAATGGTATCTATTACAGTTTACACTTTGTAGATGAAAGGAATTGTATATCATTCGCAAACAAAACTTGTTTAAGAAAGAAACGATACTGTTTTATTCTTTGTAGTATTACCTTTCAAAGAGTATCAAAGTGTTCGATATTTAAAACATTTCAACATTATCCGAGAAGAATCCATTTCCGTTTGGCGCGTATAACAAATGAATTTACTTTTTACGCAACATTTTGGTGTCGGGCGGCGAACAATGGAATGGGGAATCTTGATAAATGATATGGACATATTTATCAAGCCAGTGACATTAATCACGAAATGATATTTATTTCAAGCGTTCGTTAAGGCGGCTAATTGCGACGAGCTTTGCCCGCGTCCAACGATAAATTACATTAACAATGGAAGCTAGGAACTTACAGCGATCTCACATTTGGTGCAATTGTGTCAAAGTAGCCTCTTTTGTGCATGTTGGTGTTGCGTGTGAACAAAGGGCTAATGAATCATGGTCTTAGACTTGGACGTTAATTACTGCGATAAAGAACAGGAACCCTTTCAGAAGGAACTCGAGATTGATGCGGTAAAAACTATTGAAACTAACATTAAGGCGCCTTTCATTTCGAGTTTAGACTACTTCTACTAGAGTGTTACTTAGTGCTTAATACTTGACCTCGAAGTATCGCTTGTATATGTGAGTTTTTAGTAAGCGGTAATGGTAACATATGATAATTAAATAAAATTATGGTAACTTTGAATTCATAAGTTTAGATTAGTAATGATGAATCTGTTATCATCAGAGATACGGCGTGCCACATATCTTGTAAGTTCGTAAGACATTAATGTGTACTGTTGATATAGCGCGACAAATATCAGGTGATTTTTTTGGGCATTTGCTTGATTCACTAGGTTTTTATTAAGTTGAAACTTTTTAAGAAACACAAGTATTTACAACAAGCACCTGTCTGTATTCAAACTATAGAATAGAAAACTCTTTATTGAACATCTTAAAAAATAAAAACTTACAAACAATTGTATGATGAACTACAATTTTGGCGGTCTTGTTACTAGAAGCGATATCTTCCAGACAACCATTGGATGGTCAGTATAAATTGTAGTCATATTAGGTAGATCTACATGGTATATACATACACACATATGCCAACGCCATTAGTTCCAATTGGGATAGGCAGAGACTATCGATCGCCACTTCAAAAGATCCTAGAAAACCTCTCTATCTTCATATACATCCATCAATCTTTTGATACATTCTTCTTTCTTCCTATATGGCAGACTATCCAGTACATTACTCAAATCATCTAATAATTAGGCTTTGTTTTGTATGAAAACCTCATGTGGGGATTGTTACTAATAGAGACGGGGGCGTATACCCGGAAGTCGTGGGTTCGAGTCCCGTTGGTGCCGAAAATTTTTATTTTTCTAATCATCCGTTCGAAATCGCCCACGCTCATCACTCACACCTTCTAGTTGACTGTTCTTAAGGTCTCGTGTTTCTAACGCCATTAGTTTTGTTTCTTGCAGACAGCTTCTAGATAACTCGGAGTTTCAACAGAATTAGTTTATGACTGAGTAGAATATTAGTTTAACAACTTGTTGGGTGCAGTGTCCACATCTCTAGCGTCGTGACAGCCTGAATGCAGTTAACAAAGGGATTGTCATTCTGCATTTGCATTTTGAACAGGCTTGGTAAAAATTGTGGGTGAAACGCGGCCATTTTGTCGTTTTCGTTTTATGCTAAACTGTCGGAGATATGGGATCAGGGAATTAAATTGTGCGAAGCGAGTTAACGTATACGTTTAGTAGTAGAAGAGTTACCTATAGTATAGATGGTCGCGTTTCGATTTACCTTTAAAGGACTATTAGAAAATAATAGAAGCATATAAAAATGCTTAGCCAGAAGACTTTTCTTAGTTTCTACCTATAGTAATGGATATAAATTGTGGTAACCAGAACTTAGGCATTACAAATTTCTAAGCCATTATAGAAAGTTGAGTAGAGGAAAAATTGTGAAGTAAAAGATGGTTGGTGATGCGTTTCACTCAAAATCCCCCTCAATCACTTGATTTTCTTTTACTTTGCGTCATTTCTTTCAAATGATGCTGTGGCTATTGTTGGGTATTTATAGCCGTAGGAATATTTTTATTTATGCTATTCTAATTTTGCGTGATTTGGAAATAAGAGTTACCGGAACTATAGATTCAAATAGCATTTTCTTATTTTCAGATATTCTAATTCCCTAGCTCTGGCTATCCCTTTAAGGGTTTTATATCCGTGAGTATATGTAGGTATGTAATGCCATATTAAAATAACTTCAACTAGCAAAAAATTCAAATTTAACATCTTAAATAAACATTCTGTGCTTCGCATATTGTTGAACCAAAATATGTTTTGAATTCCATCACAAAGTACCTATTATAATAGCAACACACTTGTATACCTAAATATATACACTCACGGATAATGTGTTTTGTAATAACGTTATTGTAGCTATAAGTGTATTAGGCGCTCGTTAACAAGCCTTTCTTATCGTCACATGAGGGTGATCGCAGTCATTAAGTCATATAACTGTCGTATAAATGGATTTGTAAGCTCTTGTTACAAATTTTAGGGTAGGCCTGTTTGTTATGTGTTTTCAAATATGTTTGTGTTTTATCAACTAATATATTTAGACTTAACTGAGGAACTGCTGAAGTTGTAGCAGAGGTACTAATATGTCTGGACATCCAGAAAATATTTTATCATGTGGTGTTTGAAGCACACATAATATTCGGTACACGAATAGTACTCGTATTATGATTTAGCATTTTCATAGCGACATGATAGTCCAGTGGGTAGAACACCCGCCCGAAAACAGAAGGGCGTGAGTTCCAATCCTGGGTCGGGCCTACACCAATTTGTCTTTTCTAAAGTCATATGTGTGGTTAATTTATCATGGTTGTTAACGGTGAGGGAAAACATCGTGAGGAAACCCACATGGCTGAGTTGTACTTAGTCATGTGACAGTGTATTCGTACAAAACGGCGATAGGCCTGCCCCCTATCACGTGAGTACACTGTCTAAGCAAAACGTGGGTACCTTCTCTGGACACTAGATGGCGCTGCCATGTGAGTTCAGAAGTATTGGTACCTCTGCCAACCCCTTCGGGGATAAACGGCGTGAACGTTTATGTTATGTTATGTAATACGTTTTTCAACAGCAGTAACTAAAAACTGATGACGCGGCATGAGAAATAACTAATCAATTGAAATAACAAATCAAGAGTTAAAAAGCATAAATATGGACATATTAATTTAATATTATTTTTTTATATATTATTTGTTTACAAGGGTAATAGGAGTTGGTTGAAAGCTTTATTTTTACAAAATTTGTATAATAAGGTGACAAAACGAGAATCATTAGTCAAAATCGTTCAAAATGATTACCGTTATTTTCTGTCTACCCAATACGATATAACAGCGTAAGTATAAATAAGTATCTAAACTCAAGGATGTGTGCAAAACGTAATGTTTCATAGTTAAAAAGGAAACTACAAAAACCTCGCTCGGAAACACCCTCTAGAGACGTACATACGAACCTATTTGGATTGTGAACTCTTAAAAAGAGGTTTCGAAGAAATACGGGAGCAAATTGTCCCGGACGTTCCCGGGACTTGGATTAGCTTGATATATTACACGTCTTGTGTTCCAGAATTTAACGTTGATTTCGAATTTGTTTCTTGTTGAAACGTCGCCATTTTGTGTTTTGATAGCTTTCTTAATTTTTGTAGGGATTGGAAAACTAACTATTTACGATAAAAAAGATAGAGCTTTGGAATTAGACATTCCTCGGCCACTTTTGGTTAGGGGTTCTTAGCAACATGAAAATTAAAAAATTACTTATACACTCGGTCAGCCGGTGACCTAGAATATCTTTTTTATCAGCAAAAAAAAAAGAAATTTGCTGAGTATATGTTGGCGGAGGGTCACTCCACCACATCTAAAACTATTTCTACGTATTTTGCATTATGTGATACATGATCTAACGATCTCAAATTCTCAACTCAAACTTTCTCGCTGTATTGTATCCCTGGAGGTCTTGGAAGAGGCACTAATTCTTCTGAACATCATATCATCATATTTTCTAATAATTATTTTCTTTAATCAGTTATATTTTTTTATGCATTACATGAATACTCAAATTGAATAAACACATGGTTATGTTTGTTTTATAAACTACAAAATTATAAATATTGCCACAAATTATCCATTGTCTCAGCCCTCAGCCTACCATTATGTGACAAGTACGAGTATGGGCAAGTATAAAATTAATACTCACGACTATACATCCCTCCTTAGAAGGGATAGCTACTTTTGAAAGTTGTGTGGAAGATTTTTGGTGATGTGTCTCCAATCGCATTACCCAAAAATCCCTTAAAAGCCCCAATGTCCTCAGCCGCCTCCTAAGAACACCCACCGGAAGAAATGGGGTAGTGCTATTCTAAGCCGACACTACACAGCTAATTTATTAATTTTGTGCTGTTATTAATGTTGTGTTGTGTCGGCTTAGAATATTACTGCCCCATTTCGGTAACGGTATTGGGGGCTTTTAAAGGATTTTTGGGCGATGTGGTGGAGACCCATCACCAACAACCTTTATTTTACCATCATTTCCCCACACAACTTTCCAAACGTGGCTGAGTAATTTCTAATTCTTTAGCTCTGGCTACCCCTTCTAGGGATTTAAAGCCGTAAGTATATGTATGTATGTAAAATTAATAAACTTATAATTCAAGGTTAATAGTAGTGTATCAATGCACACAAGTAGTTACCCTCACATGTTGTAATCATACAATTTGTATTCAACGTGCGAGTGTCCCTTAATACGAATTCCGAATTAAAACGCTCTTAATATTCATGAACAGCCTTCCTCTTTGCTCCGCTTAATTATTAGCTGAGGATGCCTTCAGTTACGTCAGCATACGAGAGCGGTGATCCGAAAGTGATGACAGACTATTTTTGTACTCAATTGTATTTATTTATGTGCAATGATGAGATGACTAGATTCTTAATTTTATCGTTTCTATGCGAAAGCGAAAGTGGTGCAAAACAGTAGACTCAGTTTAAATTTAAGTTGTTTGAAGACGTTTTTTATAATTATATTAAATGTTATTTATTAGTGATATTATGTAACAAGAAAATAACACATATGCTTCCTGATTGCTACTATGGATTTAAGAAAAAATACTGTTTGATATATTGCCGTGTAGTGTCTTAGAATAACACTACCATATTTCTACCAGTGGGTGATCGTAGGAGGCGACTAAGGATAAAGGGGCTTCTTAAGTGATTTTTGGGCGATGTGGTTCGAGAGCCGTCACCAAAACCATTTATTTATTTTTAGAATAGAATAGAATAGAATAGAAAACTCTTTATTGTACATCAAATATGGAAAAACAATTACAAATACACAGAATTAAATAACAAAAGTACAATTGGCGGTCTTATCACTAAAAGCGATCTCTTCCAGACAACCTTTGAATGGAGAGGTCAATAAATTAGAGTCATGTGAGATAGATGTACAACAACATGGTGAAACTGATGACTATGCGTTAATCTGCTTAAACAATACAACAATCCAGTCATACTTAAATCTAGTTATAAAATAATAAACTATTAACAAACATATAAATACTATGATACAATAAATTAAAACTACATACAAATATTATGATACATATTTTTATTTATATACTTAATATATATAATTTAATTTGCAACAGTATTATAGCGTTTCAGTGAGGTAGTGCTTTTTTACCATATCCTTAAAAATAGATTGGGATTTAGAATCTCTACCGGAAGTGCGTTCCACAATTGAACAGCCTGCACAGTGAAGGAGGAGCCATAGTAATTGGTTGAATGGGAGGGAATGCTTAATAGAAGATTATGTTCAGAACGTAGATTAAGATCGTGGGAAGAGGAGAGAAATTGAAAACGTTCTTTTAGATAGAAAGGGGTGGCAGGATTGAATAAAATAGAGTGAAGGAGAGAAAGTGTATGTGCATTCCGGCGGAGACGAATAGGAAGCCATTTCAGTTGAGTGCGATATACAGATACATGATCATATTTCCTCAATCCAAAAATAAACCTAATGCAAAAGTTTTGGAGGCGCTCAAGTTTATTAAGTTGCTCTTCAGTTATATCAAGGTAGCAAGTATCAGCATAGTCAAGAAGGGGCAAGAGAAGTGGTCCATTATTTACCATCTTTTCCCCAATCAACTTCCAAAAGTGGCTGAGGAATTTCTCATTCCAAAGCTCTGGCTATCCCGTTAAGGGATTTATAGCCGTGAGTATATGTATGTATGTATGTACTGTTTGACATAAGCTGAAAAATGTGAATAGCAATAGCATAAAAAGCATAAAAAAACCGGTCAAGTGCGAGTTGGCTCGCGCACAAAGGGATTCGTGCTATCATCTATAAAATACTAAATGTTTATTAAGATCGAGTAAAATTGTATCATTGTCAGTACTCAGCCACACATATGACTGTGATACACCTTATATATACATTAAACCACATACATCTTAAAAAGTGGTGACTAATACAAAGTGGCAACAAAATAAAGTAATGAAATAGGCAGCTTTTCTATACACAATTGTGTATCTGTTATTTTCTACGAATAGTGAAGTAAACACCTCGCCCAGCGATCACTTAAAAGTTTTAATACCCTTAGTCGTTTCGTACGACCAACGATAGGAAATACTACTTTCTCTAGAGAATCTAAAACATTTCATACGAACGTACTACAAGTAACAAGACAACCACTACTATCACCAAACTACATCACACCTCACTTACCCACTCGAAGGACCAAAACACAGAACGGTCAGCAACGAAACATTTCTTCAATATATCATCTTGTTGACTCAGCAATAAACAGAGGCCACGTACAGGGGGACCGGTTTCTTCCATTTTCACCCGCAAATGGACCTTTTACGTGACCCCGGGCGTAGAAACGTGATGTCTACTACAAGCTGTCGGGTGCAAAATTCGCTACGGTTGTATTTACGAGTGCCATAGTTTGTTGCTGAAAAACTATTGTGATGTAATTTGGACTCCTTTTTTGTTTAGCTGCTAGCTAACTGAATTTGTTAGGTTTGTTGCAGGTATGTTAAATAGGAGAGAGTTTAAATGTTTGGATAGAATGTAAGGTAGAGTTGTGAATTAAATAGATACTGTACGGGTAATATCAATGAATGTGGATTGCAGAATAACTGTTTTATTTTATATTTACTATAATCTTGTACATTTATGATAGTATTTTAAAAATGTGTTTACATAATTATTGGTAACATAAACATGTGTTGATTCGATATTCTAATGAATTGAAGGCGATAATAACAAAATGTATCAAATACAAGTTTAACTTAAGCTGCTAGTAACAAATCGTTTTATTTTGAAATTATTCCTAACATTTACACAAAGTATTAAAGATTGCAGTTATTTCTCTAGTGTTTTAATAAGTGTGACATATGAATATGACTTTAGATTAAATTTCTTTAAGCTGTTTTCGATTATTTTGTTAATTTTGTATATTTTTGTTTTATTTTTATTTATTTTTTCCTTCTGTCATAATTTTTATGATTGAATTTCAATTATTATAATATTTGGGCATACATAACTATTATACATTCATATACATACATATTCTCACGCCGTTAGTTCCCATTGGGGTAGGCAGAGACTATCGATCGCCACTTTGTACGATCCTGGCAAACCTCTCTAGCTTCATTCACATCCATCAATCTTTTCATACATGCTCTTTTATTCTTCGTACGGACACCTGCCTTTTTGAGTACATTTTCTATTTGATCCAAATGTGTCCTCCGAGGTCGTTAAAAGTCGTAACTATTAATTTTAATTCTACTGTTTAAAATTTGCACGCCTCATCGACAGTACATATCTATGCTTATATTATATATTGTTAATCGACAACTTTTTCACACTTGTGTACTGGTAAATAAACGATTTTTATTTATTTATTTGGACTAGATATAAGTATCTAAACCCCAAATCGGAAATCTAGGTCTCACATTTATCATTATTCTACTATATGCTGTTTTATTTTTCATAGTCTTATCGCCTGCCTTTTTGTAATATACTCTGTGTATGAAATTAATATGTACACAGTAATTGTCTTCTTCTTATAACTATTCTCATTCACACATTCAGATTTAACATAATTTTATATCACTTTCATATAAAATCATTTTGTGAATCATCTTGTTGTAATCCGTTTTCTATGCACAAACCAGGTGAAGCATTGATTGTTTCAGTTTTGTTTATTTATTTTTAATCATATATATGTCGTAGAATGATTTGATGTTTAGGTTTTTTGCAAAAAACCTAGGGATTTTGCAAAAATCCGGATAATTAGACAACGGTTATTATATTTTCTAATCTTACTAGGTTTTTTTGCAAAAAAACTAGTTGGTTTAGTAAGATTGTACTTCTTTAATGCTGATTGGCTGATTTCTGATTGCTCGCCTACACTTATTCTGATTGGTTCGTCATTGTGGTATTGTGATATTATAGCTAGAGTTATAAAGGGAAAGAAATGACAATACTTATTTGATACTAGGAATTAAATAATTTTATTTACTCTTTTGTTGGACTAAAATTACAATCACGTTCGGACATATTATACACAGATCAAGTTACCCCAACCTAAGTAACACTTGTATTATGGGATAGTAACTCAGCGATATATTTAATATAATATAATACACATAATTATGCTCATCACATAAATGTTGCTCGCAATCTCCAGACCGAAAAGCTAGTAACCTATCCACTCGGCCACGGACGTCTTCAATATAGGTAGGAACAATAAAGTAAGTACGTTTTAAATTGTAGTAGGTAAATTGTTGAGGTATTATAGCTAGAGTTATAAAGGGAAACGACAATACTATTTTTATACTTAGGAACTTTATGTAACTAAAATTTAAAATAACAATCAAATTAAATGTAGGTTGGGACAATGAAGTAAGTACGTCTTAATTAACAACCAATCAGAGATGACGTGTTTATGAGGGAACTGCAATCGACCAATCAGTGTACAGTATTCATAAAAACTGACATTTCGTTTCGGAGTCATACTAAACCAACTAGTTTTTTTGCAAAAATTCTAGTAAGATTAGAAAATATTATAACCGTTGTCTAATTATCCGGATTTTTGCAAAGTCCCTAGGTTTTTTGCAAAAAACCTAAACGTCGAATCATCCTACGACATATACATTAATACAATAATCCCTTAAAATGCTTTAATACCATAGTCACCTTTTACTCCTACCTTTGAATCCCAAAAATGGGTATACTGAGCATCAGAATTAGAAATTGATCAGCCACTTTTCATTTATAATCCATTTTCTTTATTTTTAATGAAAAATAGTGTTCAACTTTTCCTGAATACTATAAGTGTAAATCATACCATACTGTGATATTCTGTTCCGTTTTGCATACTAAAGATAGAGCGGGACAGATACATATTTCAGAGCACCCTCTCCTGTTTTTCGTGGTTTATGTCTTTGACAGGCGGCAGGCATGATAGCGCATACATTACCAACAAAACCTTTATAAATCCTACTTGGTTTAATCCTCATTGTACAAACTGAAATTTAAACTATTATTTTCTCATAATTATACTTTGAAAACAAATATTGGTCCCGGAATTTTAACTAAGGTGTTTTAAGTACCTATAAAAAGCAGATAATATTTAAGATTTTTATAATTGTAATGAATTAGTCTTATTTTGTACTAATGTGTGAGTGTGGGAGGCTGTGACCGAGGGGATGAGGCGAGAGTTGAGCCATTGGAGCAACAATACCGAAAGCAATCATTTTTTTAAAATAATCTATAATCCTTTCTAATCATACATATATACTACATACATATACTCACGGCTATGAATCCCTTGAAGGGGTAGCCAAAGCTAGGGAATCAGAAATTCTTCAGCCACTTTTGGAAGTTGCGTGGGGAAAAGATGGTGGAAAAAAGGTTGTTGGTGATGGGTCTCCAACCGCATCGCCATAGAGAAAATCACCATGAGGAAACACACATGAGGAAACACACATGAGGAAACACACATGAGGAAACACACATGTCTTAGTTTACTGAGTCATGTGATAGTATGTTCATGTAAAGCGGCGATAGTCCTCACAAAAGTGTATTTACTGAAAGCTAGGTGTCAAAATGTTACGTTTTTTACCGACTTCAAAAAAGGAGTGTTCTTCAACCGTATATTTTTTTTGTTCAAAAATACTAGCTCCCCTCTGCTGCACCTGTGGATATACATCATGAGATGAGACAATTAATTAACCCAGATAATCGCAATTCCCATCAAAATAACTAAACAGCTTTGCGTTTCGTATTAGCACTGAATAACTGAAATTTCAAGCGAAAATCCCATATAATTTTCACTAATGACATGCTCGCGCGATAACAGCCAGTGCAATAACTAAACGCAACAACAGTTACGTGCTGTTATTGCTTCCCCCTCTGATTTATGGCCTAATACGGTTAAATATTAACTACCTAGTTTTAAAGAGAGAGAGTTGCTGTGCAGTATCGGCTTAGAATAGCACTACCCCATTTCTTCCGGTGGGTGTACGTAAGAGGCGACTAACAGAATTGGGGCTTTAAAGGGATTTTTGGGCGATGCGGTTGGAGACCCATCACCAACAACCTTTGTTTCGCCATCTTTTCCCCACGCAACTTCCAAAAGTGGCTGAGTAATTTTTAATTCCTTAGCTCTGGCTACCCCTTCTAGGGATTTATAGCCGTGAGTATATGTATGTATGTATGTAGTTTTAAAGAGGCTTTTTGTGTAATACTTCTTTGATCTATTAATCACTAGACCCGGGTCACCGAACACCCAAGGAAAAAAATGGGGTAGTGCTATTCTAAACAGATACTACACAGCAAATTCATAATATTTTTAGTAATAAGTTTAATTTATATAATAAGCTACTTATTAAGTTGAAATTCCTCAGCCGCTTTTGGCATTTCTGATTCCTTAGCTCTGGCTACCCCTTTTAGGGATTTATAGCCATGAGTATATATATGTATGTATGTATGTTATTAAGTTGACTGGGAAAAGTTGATGAGGTAGAGGATAATCGGTGAAGATTTCAAAGCACATCTTCTTTTAATTATAATGTGCAACGTGAGAATCTTAGAAAATACTATCTTCTTTTAATCACTAAAAAGCTTTGCACTTCATGTGACGTTTATACACATATAGTGCTACTTAGTGTTCAGACTAGCTTGCATAAGGTGTTACAACTAAAAGCTAAGCCTAAAAATTATAAATACATATATGATAAAGTGCTCGGATTTACGTATAGTGTTGCACTATACTTCAATCTTGTACTATATATAATAATAAATTCTTATACATGATTTTTGTCTAAATGTAAAATACAAAACTAAATTGAATCCCTTCCTACCGTGACCTAACCGAATTAATTTTCCGTCTTGAATTGCCAGCGACTTAGCTGAGCTACATTCGTATTATTAAATTTATGAGCTATTACTTACGGAGAACTGGGCGACTTTATTCGCTTTGATCAACATTTCCAAGCCTATAGCCACGGGTAACTGGAGTTAGCGGGATCAAGAGCGATTTTTTTACATACATACATATACTCACGGCTATAAATCCTTTAACGAGGTAGCCAGAGCTTTGGAATTAGAAATTCCTCAGCCACTTTTGGAAGTTGAGTGGGGAAAAGATGGTAAAAATAAAGGTTTTGGTAATGGTTCTCCAACCGCATCGCCCAAAAATCCAATAAAAAGCCCAAATACCCTTAGTTGCCTCTTACGACACCCGTGGGTAGAAAGGGGTGGCGACATTCTAAGCCGCCACTACACGGTTTTGTTTTAATTTGTAATCTTTAATTTCTAAAATTATTCTTGAACACATGGTTACGTTAAGATAATGAATAAGAAAAAATGTAGTGTTTTTATTTACAAAGGTCATTAGATTGAACAATATTAATCTTGTACGAATGACACAAAACCGCCTTTATACACGCTGTTTATGTGGCAGTCTATCGTAGCAATTTTGATAGAAAATACACTGTTATTATTTGAAATTTAACATTTAGCAATATCAAGAATTTCAGAACAAGTTTTTAAATATTGAATAATTCTACGTAGAAGCTTTATAATTTATTTAATTGGCGCACAACATTTCTATACGGTATTTTAAACTGTAAAAGAGCTAGCCGGAGCTTAAAAATTTGAAATTCCTTCATCATTATTGAAAGGTAAGTAGGGAAAATAGTAGGTATAATAATAGTTTGTTACAATAATAATCTTATATAGACAACGACATGACACCTAAAGATAGCTATGGGGTATTGGTGACTGAGTCAGCTCCAAGTGCGTGTGAGTTTATTTGTAAATTAATATACATACATACATATACTCACGGCTATAAATCCCTAGAAGAGGTAGCCAGAGCTAAGGAATCAGAAATTCCTCAGCCACTTTTAGAAGTTGTGTGGGGAAAAGATGGTGAAATAAAGGTTGTTGGTGATGGGTCTCCAACCGCATCGCCCAAAAATCCCTCAAAAGCCCCAAAACCGTTAGTCGCATCTTACGTACACCCACCAAAAGAAATGGGGTAGTGCTATTCTAAGCCGACACTACACAGCAAATAAATAAAAATAAATAAAGTAAACATTTATGTACGAGTATCATCGAGCCATGTTTTACCAGCCTTCATATCTTCTTAGTAGGCTTCTTATTAAGACGCATTCTTTATGTGTGTGTAAGATTGTCGTATTAATTATTGTATGTTTAAGCGATGCAGTAACGAATTGTTGAACCACAAAAACGACTTGTCCTACTCTCGTCAAAGGGCGTGAAGAGTGGAGGGCGGGAAAAGAGGCATAGAGTTGTATGTTTTTTTGTATTTATATACGAGGGGCATGCCAATAGAAGTTAGATACTCTTTTCTCATTTAATTGACACTGGCAAGCTATATACCATCTTATAGGCTGATTTTTTATTGACATATGTGAATATAGAACACACTTCTTAATTTATTTTTTATTTGAATGAGCATAATTTTTCCGAGAATCTGGCGGGAATTCACTTGCAACAATGGAGCTCAGTCGACGTGATTTTGGCGCTATGATTTATTATGACTTTAAAAAAGGTTTAAAGCCTTAAGATTGTTTTGAACTTTTGGCTTCTACTTTTGGTGAGTCTGCTTGTTCCTGAGCAACAGTATTCAATTGGTTTGCTGAATTTAAAAGAGGACGGGGATGTCTCGAAGATGAAGCGAAGACAGGACGGCCGCCAACCGCGGTCACGCAAGAAAACGTTCGTGCAGTCGAAAAACTTATTCGTGAAAACCGACGAATTACATATGTAGAGCTAGAGCGAGAACTAGGAATTGGATCAGCAGCAATGCAAACCATAATTCACGACCACCTTTCTCTCCGAAAACGTGGTTCGAGATGGATGCCGCACAAACTTACCGATGAGCAGAAAGACCGTCGGGTGGATTGCTACCTATTGATGATAGATAAATTCAACGTAGGCGATGAAAAAAACGTATATGATATACTGACTGGTGACGAAACATGGCTATATAACTATGATCCCGAATCAAAGCGACAGTCGACTGTATGGTGTTTTGAAGACGAGCCAACTCCAACGAAATGTCGCCTCGTTTTTCTGCAAAACGGGTCATACTGCTACTGTTGTGCTAGAGAATGAAAGAACAGTAAACTCCGAATGGTATGTGACAGTTTGTGCTCCAACAGTAATATCAGCTTGGTGTGACAAGCGACCGAAGTCAGGAATCCGGCACCTTCTCTGGCACCACGACAATACGGCGCCGCACACGTCTGCCAGATCACTAGACTTTTTCAACTCAAAAAATGTGTCAATTCTCCCTCACCCGCCATATTCCCCTGACCTAGCGCCTTGTGATTTTTACTTGTTTCCAAAAATCAAAGAAAAACTAAAGGGGAAGAGGTTTGAAAGCAAAGAAGATGCGCTGGTAGTTTATAATTTCGAGATTTCTGAGGTATCTAAAGAAGAGTGGTCACAGGTATTTTCTAATTGGTTCAGACGTTTGGAAAAGTGTATACGTGCTCAGGGTGAATAGTTTGAAAAGATCGATACTTGTAATCTATACTTTTAATAAATCTGTAGAGAGGTCAATTCTGTACTTGAAATATATTTTCAAAATAACTATCAGGGGGTGATTAGAGATCGATACTGATGCCAAAAATGCAATCAGTAAAATTTTTGTCTGTCTGTCTGTCGGTTTGTATGTGCCTTATGGAAACAAAAACTACGCGACGGATTTTAACGAAACTTGGTACAATTGTTCTTCATACTCCTAGGCAGGTTTTTGTATAATTTCCAGCAGAGTAGTAAAGGGGAATTTTGGGAAATTTTGGGAAAACGGGAGAAGTTACTCCATTTTTTAAGCTTCCGTCGCGTGTGCAGCCTTAATGGTTAAACTTACATAGAAATCATGTATGACGGAAATATTCTTCATAAAATTATCTAAAAAAAATCCACAACAGTTTATGTCTATCTTTTATGGTTGACTTACAATAACACGTGTAATTCCTGATAGCTTAGCAGTTCGAAACATTCTGATTATATTTATTTACTCTTACGTTTGTAAACCTCTCACTCATACCTAATATAAAAAAGGTTACATTATTACCTATTCAATAAAAAAAGAATCATAGAAATCGGTAGAGAAACACCGAAATTATACATAGAATAAGCCATCGCGCCCGTGACCAAAACCAAATCTTTACCAATAGCTTTACATATAACATACTAGATGGCGCCAGTAGTTGCATCCTACATCACATCACATAATGATTTCTTTTTTAGATTGTTATAAATACTTCATAGCGTTTTATTCCAAAATTTGCTATTAAACGGAAATACTGAACCGTTCATAAAAGCGCATTCAAAATCACCAAACTACACAGTTTAGGGAGTGCTATAAATTTAATAAATTGACAACATTGCGCTAAATTTCACAATGCTTGAGCAGTGACTGAAGAAAGAAACCTCAGATATTAAAAAAAAAAACAACGCTACCCGTGCGAAGCTAGGCCGATCCACTAGTAAAGAATAAATTTAATATTTTTTGAGTAGGTATCTAGTTTCTTTTGGCATGCCCCTCGTATATATATATTGGTAGGTCTGAGAATAGGGAATAACTATTTTTTATTCTACTAAGTAATAGTGGTTGGTCCATCATTAATTTTTATTTATAGAATAGATATTTCCTAGCAATAATTTATATGGCAAAACCACGTTTGTCGAGTCAGCTAGTTTACTGTTTTACTAACTGTTTTCATTCAACGATATTTATACTTTTTATATCAAGTAGCAATCTATTTCATATTATTCCTCTTGGTTTTTTTTGGACAAGTTTAGATAAAATCTTAGGCTAACAAAAATTTTGCGTAAAGGTACATTATAAATTATACAATAATTTCTGTATATTTTAAAAAATGTCTATAGAGTTATTTAGAATCCATATCGGTTGTGTATATGACAATTTAATCCGAATTTGCAAGTACATATCTGCATAAACTTTCATCTAATTTCATACTTTAATTTTTACAATAAATTGTAAAAATAAGTAACCTTTTCTACTAGTTTGACAATGGTCCGCTAATATAAAATGTACTTTGAAAATGTACCGTTCCATAAATTATTCGGTTCCCAAAACATACATACATATATACATACATACATACATACATATACTCACGGCTATATTTCCCTAGAAGGGGTAGCCAGAGCCAAGGAATTATAAATTCCTCAGCCACTTTTGGAAGTTGGGTGGAAAAAAGATGGTAAACATAAAGGTTTTTAGTCATGGGTCTATAACTACATCGCCCAAAAATCCAATAAAAAGCCCCAACACCCTTAGTCACCTCTTACGACACACTTGGGTAGAAAGGGGTAGAGACATTCCAAGCCGGCACTACACGGCATAAAACATATAACCTGTATATTGTGTTCCAATAAGAAATTGCTCTCAAACGAAGTTATTAAGTTAACAATAATTTCCGTTGTTCAAAATTGATAAGAAAATTTGTTTCTTGTTATCCTTAAAAACCGACAACAATATCCAAAGTAAATAATTAAATTATGAAGCATCGAGTCAAAATTTAATAGCAATATTTCGTTATAAAATTTTCAAAACACAAGACGACGCCTTCATTGTAAACTTTAAAAGACGACATGATACTCGTAGTCCAATGGGTAGAACATCCGCGCGTAAACAGACAGGCGTAAGTTCAAACCCCGGGTCGGGCCTACACCAATTTGTCTTTTCTAAAGTCATATGTGTGGTTAATTTATCATGGTTGTTAACGGTGAGGGAAAACATCGCGAGGAAACCCACATGGCTGAGTTTTACTTTGCCATGTTACAGTTTATTCGTACAAAATGGTGATAGGCCTGCCCCCTATCACGTGAGCACACTGTCTAAGAAAACGTGGGAAGGTAAGTAGGTACTTTGGACACTAGGTGGCGCTTGTCACTTGTTGTTAAGAAGTATTGGTACCTCTGACAACCCCTTCGGGAATAAACGGCGAGAACGTTTATGTTTAAGTATTTTTATATTTAAATTTAGAAGGTTGATGTTTAAATACCCTGTATATACTTTTTAGATTTTATTACCCATATGTATAAATTTTGTAATTTTGTAAGTACAAATAAGTATGAATTTCATTATATAATTTTCACTTGTTGCACATAAATAATTTCTTACTTACCATTGTAATATATCATTACCCTTTTTCACTTATAGCAAATATAGTCATATTTTTTACAATTTATAATCAATATTTGCGATATTTTAAATCTTATTTTTTTAGGTAGCAGGGTACCATAACTTTGTATGTAGCTTCCAATAAAACTTCAGTTCGCCAGAATAATAAAACATCATCGAACAAGCTCTTTTTTGTCCTGATACAATAAAGAGGCTTCGTTTTGTTATTGGCAGAAATTTATGGCCTCGTGACTTTGACAACCAATCTGTAGGGGCCCGCGGCTACCAGGCTAGCAGCAATAAATAAGATGAATTGGTATATTGCTAACATAGTTATATCGAAGATAGAAGACGTACAATGAGATGATACAACTTCATCTGTAGTTTCTTACCTTGTCACATCAATTGAATTATGAATATTATGATATGACAAAAGAAAGCTGTTGACGTGTTGTTACAACTAAATTATGAAGGTACAAAAGAAAATCAAAAGCCGTTTTACGCGTGAGTAAAACCATTTCAGGCATAATTTCATACGAATAAAATGTTCCCCAAATACTGCTAGTAATTTCTTGATTACATGTCCTCATGGTATAAAGTTTCATAAAATATGCATTAGAATAAATATTAAAATGGTTTCTGGTTCTTACGTTACGGCCCAGTGCTTACAATATTAATATAATGTAATTAATGATATTTGACATGTATTTCATATTTTTTTCTATTGTGCTGTTATTATGTGTTTGTTAATATGCATGACATAGTATTTTAAAATTGTTTCAATTTATAATTATTTTTTTATTGATATTAGTTTTTTTTAAGAGTATCTTTTGACATCACAGTTTCTTTTTTATAATACATTTTAATTAATTTGTATATTTTTTTTTTAAATAATGCTTAGATATCATATAATTGTCAAAAATGTTTTTAAATATAGTCCTATTTTCAATATTTAAAGTTGTATACCCGCAAGGGTCAAATGTGTATGGATACAATTGTACAATAGAAGATCTATGTAAACTGCACCCACATTTACGACTAAATAAATGGTTTTAAATGGTTTTTTTACACAAAGTAAGCGCTTTTTCAGAAGACCCTAATTTACTCGTATATACGAGTATATATGTGTATATTGCAACATCATTTAAATTTTTATGAAGAATACAAAAAAATGCGTAGACTCTAATATGATTCTCAGCATGTGTTTCAAAGGGCATGCAAATCCCGTCCATCCTTTTATGGCGTACTTTACGAAATGAAGTAATTTACTTACGAGGGACACGAAAAAAGATACAATATTTACATATTTCTAATTTAAATTCGACCACACACACAATTTATTTACGAATATACGTTTTATGCTGAAGAAAATTAGGGTATTTTGGTAAATAACGGATGGGATTTTTCAGCAGAAGAATTTAATTTGATAATTTATATGCGCTTTTATGCTGAATACTCAATTTTCTGACAGTGTAGGCTAACTTGTATCCATGTTTTTATATTTATTGCGTGAACAGCATATGTAGACTTTAGAATAGTCCTTCACTTTCCGTTTAATCAATATGTTAACTGACATTTTTAAATAAATAACGGTGTTGGTTACAAAAAGCATCATCCACTCTTTATTTCGAGTGATGTATGATGCCGCCATGGAATCTTTTGAAGCTGTTGCTTTTATATGAGGTTGTTGAGCTATCACCGAGGGTCCCTTTATTCATTACTTGAAACTAAGTACGTTAAATAACTTTTGTGTAGACTATTGGAATTTACTCGTTAGCACAGCACTAACCCATTTTGTTCCCATGGTGGCGCCAACTTATTATGGGTAGTAGAGATTTTTAGGATCCATCTACGACTATCCATTTTTTCTATGCTCAACTTCCTAAACTGACTTGTTTTTTCTTCTTCTGTAACTCTGGCGGGTTGCCGTAGGAATTTATAACTAGGAATATAGGTAGTACGAAAATTCATGTTGTTATCGAGATCAGCCAATAACTGTATTGTAAGCTGTTTTTTTTTATACGGACATATATTACACAGATCAAGTTAGCAACTGCTGTGTAGTGTCGGCTCTGCTGTGTAGTGTCGGCTTAGAATAGCACTACCCCATTTCTATCCGAGGGTGTACGTAAGAGGCGACTAAGGATATTGGGGCTTTTTAATGGATTTTCGGGCGATGCGGTTGGAGAACCATCACCAACAACCTTTATTTTACCATCTTTTCCCCACTCAACTTCCAAAAGTGGCTGAGGAATTTCTTATTCCGAAGCTCTGGCTACCCTTTCTAGGGATTTATAGCCGTGCGTGAGTATATTTATGTATGTATGTATCAAGTTAGCAGTTACAGTCAACCGATGTGGAAGGTAAATTTTGTAGAGGACGACCTCAGAGAACGCATTTAGACTAAATAGAGAGTGTGCTCGAAAAACAGGTGTCCAAAGTATGAAGAATAAAAGAGTATATATGAGAATATTGCTGGATGTGAACGAAGCTAGAAAGGTTTGCCAGGATCGTATAAAGTGATGATCGATTGTCACTGCCTACCCCAATGAGAACTAACGGCGTAATTATATTAAGATTGTGAGACTAAGAGAGTGTTCTGTGAGAATGACGCTCTCAGCGGTATTCGACCCGCAACCTCAAGACTCAGATCCTAGTCACTTATCCACTCGCCCACGAACGGCGTCAAATATATACAACTTCCATAGAGTGTGAGTACGTTGTGAAGTATAGGCTTAGAATAGTATTAATCTATTCTTTCCCGTAATTGTCAAAAGAGGGTGACGAAGGTTATGGGCCATTTTAAGTGATTGTTGGGTAATTTGTGTAGACCTATCACCAGTGATTTAAAATTATGTTTTCCTTTACCAATTTCGAAAGATCAGAAAAGTGGCTCTAAAATGGTTGATTCTGCCTACCGGCTACGTCGTTTTGAGATTCATAGTCTTAACTACACGTTGGATATTTTCACTATTTTAATAGGAAATAACAAAAAATTGCAATATCTCAGTAATTGTCTTCTTCTTATAACTATTCACATTTAGATTTAACATAATTTTATATCTCGTTCATATAAAATCATTTTGTGAATCATCTTGTTGTAATCCGTTTTCTATATGCACAAACCAGGTGAAGCATTGCTTGTTTCAGTTTTTTTTATTTATTTTTAACATCTATACATTAATACGTCATCATCACCAAAATATTTTCTGACGTAAAATAAATATGTTAGGGATGGCAACTACAATAATTCATCAGCCACTTTTCATTTATAATCCATTTTCTTTATTTTTAATGGAAAATAGTGTTCAACTTTTCCTGAATACTATAAGTGTAAATCATACCATACTGTGATATTCTGTTCCTTTTTGCATACTAAAGATAGAGCAGGACAGATACATATTTCAGAGCACCCTCTCCTGTTTTTCGTGGTTTATGTCTTTGACAGGCGGCAGGCATGATAGCGCATACATTACCAACAAAACCTTTATAAATCCTACTTGGTTTAATCCTCATTGTACAAACTGAAATTTAAACTATTATTTTCTCATAATTAAACTTTGAAAACAAATATTGGCCCCGGAATTTTAACTAAGGTGTTTGAAGTACCTATTAAGAGCAGATAGATAGATTTGCTGTGTAGTGTCGGCTTAGAATAGCACTATTCCATTTCTTCCGGTGGGTGTACGTATGAGGCGACTAACAGAATTGGGGCTTTTAAGGGATTTTTGGGCGATGCGGTTGGAGACCCATCACCAACAACCTTTATTTTACCATCTTTTCCCCACGCAACTTCCAAAAGTGGCTGAGTAATTTTTAATTCCTTAGCTCTGGCTACCCCTTCTAGTAATTAATAGCCGTGAGTATATGTATCCGTCCCAGGACGTAACGGCGAATAAATGTATTTCTTCTTCTTCTTCTTCTAACGTTAGAGAAAATCACCATGAGGAAACACACATGACTTAGTTTACTGAGTCACGTGATAGTATGTTCATGTAAAGCGGCGATAGTCCACACAAAAGTGTATTTACTGAAAGCTAGGTGTCAAAATGTTACGTTTTTTACCGACTTCAAAAAAGGAGTGTTCTCAATTCAACCGTATATTTTTTTTGTTCAACAATACTAGCTCCCCTCTGCTGCACCTGTGGATATACAACATGAGATGAGAAAATTAATTTACCCAGATAATCGCAATTCCCATCAAAATAACTAAACAGCTTTGCGTTTCGTATTAGCACTGAATAACTGAAATATCAAGCGAAAATCCCATATAATTTTCACTAATGACATGCTCGCGCGATAACAGCCAGTGCAATAACTAAACGCAACAACAGTTACGTGCTGTTATTGCTTCCCCCTCTGATTTATGGCCTAATACGGTTAAATATTAACTACCTAGTTTTAAAGAGGCTTTCTGTGTAATACTTCTTTGATCTATTAATCACTAGACCCGGGTCACCGAACACCCAAGGAAAGAAATGGGGTAGTGCTATTATAAGCAGATACTACACAGCAATTTCATAATATTTTTAGTAATAAGTTTAATTTATATAATACGCTATTTATTAAGTTGAAATTCCTCAGCCGCTTTTGGCATTTCTGATTCCTTAGCTCTGGCTCCCCCTTTTAGGGATTTATAGCCATGAGTATATATATGTATGTATGTATGTCATTAAGTTGACTGGGAAAAGTTGATGAGGTAGAGGGTAATCGGGGAAGATTTCAAACCACATCTTCTTTTAATTATAATGTGCAACGTGAAAATCTTAGAAAATACTATCTTCTTTTGATCACTAAAAAGCTTTGCACTTCATGTGACATTTATACACATATAGTGCTACTTAGTGTTCAGACTAGCTTGCATAAGGTGTTACAACTAAAAGCTAAACCTAAAAATTATAAATACATATATGATAAAGTGCTCGGATTTACGTATAGTGTTGCACTATACATACATACTTCAATCTTGTACTATATAAAATAATAAATTCTTATACATGATTTTTGTCTAAATGTGAAATACAAAACTAAATTGAATCCCTTCCTACCGTGACCTAACCGAATTAATTTTCCGTCTTGAATTGCCAGCGACTTAGCTGAGCTACATTCGTGTTATTAAATTTATGAGCTATTACTTACGGAGAACTGGGCGACTTTATTCGCTTTGATCAACATTTCCAAGCCTATAGCCACGGGTAACTGGAGTTAGCGGGATCAAGAGCGATTTTTTTACACACATACATATACTCACGGCTATAAATCCCTTAACGGGGTAGCCAGAGCTTTGGAATGAAATTCCTCAGCCACTTTTGGAAGTTGTTTGGGGAAAAAATGGTAATAATAAATAAATGTTTTTGGTGACGGGTCTCCAACCACATCGCCCAAAAGTCACTTAAGAAGACCCTATACCCTTAGTCGCCTCTTACGCTTACGATCACCCACGGGAATCACGAATCACGGGAACGACCACGGGTAAAAATGGGGTAGTGTTATTCTAAGCCGACACTACACGGCGATTTTTTAGTACATTTTTATTCCGCGTGGTGGCTTAAGGAATGGCTAACGAATCTGGGGCTTTTTGAGTGATGGATGTAGGTACGACTTAATCCTTAATTTTAATCACCAATGATTCATTATTGCACAGTTGTTTTCTTCTTATTGTTTTAATTTGTAATCGTATATATTCTTGAACTCATGGTTATGTTAAGATAATGAATAAGAAAAAATGTAGTGTTTTTGTTTACAAAGGTCATTAGATTAAACAATATTAAACTTGTATGAATGACACAAAAACGCCTTTATACACGCTGTTTATGTGGCAGTCTATCGTAGCAATTTTGATATAAAATACACTGTTATTATTTGAAATTTAACATTTAGCAATATCAAGAATTTCAGAACAAGTTTTTAAATATTGAATAATTCTACGTAAAAGCTGTATAATTTATTTAATTGGCGCACAACATTTCTATACGGTATTTTAAACTGTAAAAAAGCTAGTCGGAGCTTAAAAATTTGAAATTCCTTCATCATTATTGAAAGGTAAGTAGGGAAAATAGTAGGTATAATAATAGTTTGTTACAATAATAATCTTATATAGACAACGACATGACATCTAAAGATAGCTATGGGGTATTGGTGACTGAGTCAGCTCCAAGTGCGTGTGAGTTTATTTGTGAATAAACATACATACATACATATACTCACGGCTATAAATCCCTAGAAGGGGTAGCCAGAACTAAGAAATCAGAAATTCCTCAGCCACTTTTGGAAGCTGTGTGGGGAAAAGATGGTAAAATAAAGGTTGTTGGTGATGGGTCTCCAACCGCACCGCCCAAAAATCCCTCAAAAGCCCCAAAACCGTTAGTCGCCTCTTATGTACACCCACCGGAAGAAATGGGGTAGTGCTATTCTAAGCCGACACTACACAGCAAATAAATAAAACAAATAAAAAATAAATAGAGTAAATATTTATGTACGAGTATCATCGAGCCATGTTTTACCAGCCTTCATATCTTCTTTGCAGGCTTCTTATTAAGACGCATTCTTTATGTGTGTGTAAGACTGTTGTATTAATTATTGTATGTTTAACCGTGATAGCCTAGTGGGTAGAACACTCGGTTAACGTGCAAACGACTAGTGTTCAAATCCTGGGACGGGCCTACACCAATTTGTCTTTTCTAAAGACATATGTGTGGTTAATTTATCATGGTTGTTAACGGTGAGGGAAAACATCGTGAGGAAACCCACATGGCTGAGTCGTACTTAGTCATGTGACAGTGTATTCGTACAAAACGGCGATAGGCTTGCCCCCTATCACGTGAGTACACTGTCCATGCAAAACGTGGGTACTCTGAACACCAGGTGACAAAGTCACGTGATGTTCAGAAGTATTAGTACCTCTGCCAACCCCTTCGGGGATATTCGGCGTGAACGTTTATGCTTTATGCTTATTTATTATGTTTAAGCGATGCAGTAACGAATTGTTGAACCACGAAAACGACTTGTCCTACTCTCGTCAAAGGGCGTGAAAAGTGGAGGGCGGGAAAAGAGGCATAGAGTTGTATGTTTTTTTTGTATTTATACACGAGGGGCAAGCCAATAGAAGTTAGATACTCTTTTCTCATTTAATTGACACTGGCAAGCTATACACCATCTTATAGGCTGGTTTTTTATTGACATATTTGAATATATAACACACTTCTTTTATTTATTTTTTATTTGAATGAGCATCATTTTTCCGAGAATCTGGCGGGAATTCACTTGCAACAATGGAGCTCAGTCGACGTAATTTTGGCGCTATGATTTATTATGACTTTAAAAAAGGTTTAAAGCCTCAAGAATGTTTTGAACTTTTGGCTTCTACTTTTGGTGAGTCTGCTTGTTCCTGAGCAACAGTATTCAATTGGTTTGCCGAATTTAAAAGAGGACGGGGATGTCTCGAAGATGAAGCGAAGACAGGACGGTCGCCAACCGCGGTCACGCAAGAAAACGTTCGGGCAGTCGAAAAACTTATTCGCGAAAACCGACGAATTACATATGTAGAGCTAGAGCGAGAACTAGAAATTGGATCAGCAGCAATGCAAACCATAATTTCTCCCTTTTCACGACCACCTTTCTCTCCGAAAACGTTGTTCGAGATGGATGCCGCACAAACTTACCGATGAGCAGAAAGACCGTCGTCGGGTGGATTGGTACCTATTCATGATAGATAAATTCAAGGGAGGCGATGAAAAAAACGTATATGATATACTGACTGGTGACGAAACATGGCTATATAACTATGATGCCAAATCAAAGCGACAGTCGACTGTATGGTGCTTTGAAGACGAGCCAACTCCAACGAAATGTCACCGTGCACGAAGCACACAGAAACAAATGGTCGCCTCATTTTTCTGCAAAACGGGTCATATTTCTACTGTTGTGCTAGAGAATAAAAGAACGGTGAACTCCGAATGGTATGTGACAGTTTGTGCTCCAACAGTAATATCAGCGATCGAAGTCAGGAATCCGGCACCTTCTCTGGCACCACGACAATGCGGCGCCGCACACGTCTGCCAGAACACTAGACTTTTTCAACTCGAAAAATGAGTCATTTCTCCATCACCCGCCATATTTCCCTGACCTAGCGCCTTGTGATTTTTACTTGTTTCCAAAAATCAAAGAAAAACTAAAGGGGAAGAGGTTTGAAAGCAAAGAAGATGCGCTGGTAGTCTATAATTTCGAGATTTCTGAGGTATCTAAAGATGAGTGGTCACAGGTATTTTCCAATTGGTTCGGACGTTTGGAAAAGTGTATACGTGCTCAGGGTGAATACTTTGAAAAGATCGATACTTGTAATAAAGAATAAATTTTATAATTTTTGAGAAGGTATTTAGTTTTTTTTGGCATGCCCCTCGTATATTTGGTAGGTCTGAGAATAGGGAATATCTAATTTTTATACTACTAAGTAATAGTGGTTGGTCCACAACTAATAATAATAATAAAAAACTCTTTATTGCACATCACAAAAAAAACAACAATTACAAAAAAAAGATCGGTACAAAAGCCAAAGTTCAACTGGCGGTCTTATCACTAAGAGCGATCTCTTCCAGACAACCCATGAATGGAAAGATTTGCTGGATTAAAAACATGTTCGGTAGATGTCCAAAAAATTAAACTGATTTGCTAACTTTTATTTATAGAATAGATATTTCCTAGCAATGATTTATATGGCAAAACCACGTTTGTCAAGTCAGCTAGTTTACTGTATAACTTACTGTTTTCATTCAATGATATTTATACTTTTTATATCAAGAAGCAACCTCTTTCATATTATTCCTCTTGGTTTTTTTTGGACAAGTTTAGATAAAATCTTAGGCTAACTAAAAATTTGCCTATTAAGGTACATTATAAATTATACAATAATTTCTGTATATTTGAAAAAATGTCTATAGAGGTATTTAGAATCCATATAGGTTGTGTATATGACAATTTAAACCGAATTTGCAAGTATGTATCTGCATAAACTTTCATCTTATTTCATACTTTAATTTTTACAATTTATAGTTACCTTTTCTACTAGTTTGATAATGTGTTAGGTTTATTTTATTTACAAGGTTTTCTGATAAATTACTTTTGTATTAATGTTTATTATATTATTTTAAAAAGAAAAATGTATTAGGGCGCCATCTATGAATAAACGGAAATAAGGAAAGGGGTTGACTTCTAGAATAAATACACTCGTCCCACTGACTAGTGACAGTTGTCTTGATAAATTTAAAGAGTTAACTTGTGCAATATTTTACTTTTACTCGACATTGGCGAAATAATTGTGGCAAACACGATTGAAGCCACTTAATAAAAAATGGAATTAAAATGGATACTTTATCGTGTTGGTGAAATAAATAATCTATCTCCTGAACCTGAGTTTTATTGAAGATCTCGTTACTGAGTATTATAACAATTCAGAAGTGGAACTATCTACGCAAAGCTGAACGCGAGTACCGTATTATTATTCCTTAATATTTATATTATTGTATAAATAAAGTTCACCAATGAACCATGATTCATGGTTTCGTATTGTATTAGGGTTATAGCGGGGCACAAGCTCTATAAATATAGCCAGCTACTCTGTTTGTGGACGGTTCATTGCTTCACTATCCAAAATACGTGTAAAGTGGAAGTAGATTTTGTTTCATGCCGCCCTACACTTGGTCAGGGTTGCTCCCCGATAATAGAAATACCACAATTTTATTTCTGCACACGTGCCTAATCGTTCGTATAGCCATATGCCATTGCTTACTTATGTGCCTCTATTTTGTGTAATAATGTCCGGTAGTCTTTTACGTAGACGAAAATATTAAAATTTACATTCTTATATATAATACCTATATGCACATATATGTTCGTATTTGTACATCCATTGTATAGGCCCTACTATGATTGGGGTTTGTAAAAGGGGGGTAAACTTTCAGTCAGTTTCTGAGATACGAACAAAAACTTGCCTAATCATCATGTATTTCTGCATTCTCGGTCGAGGCATGGCGTCAACAGTTAATGAGACAAAGCAAGTGCAGACGTCAGTTCCTAGGACGTCACGTCATCGCAAGGCCTTGTTCCAAAGATCAAGCCTAGGCCTGACCACCGCAGTCTAATCTGTAGCAGGGGCTCACATGTGGGACGGCATCGTGGTCAACGGTGTCGTCGTAGCTGGAGCCATCTTAGCCAGAGCCGTCGTTATGACGACGGTCGCAAACGCGGCCGAGGCCTCATCCATTGCCGATCTCGGCGCCCTAGCGCTAGTGATTGAACCTGATGAGTCGAATGTGTGATAGTGACGTATCGCCTATAACAGAATCGGCTGTGTAATCGCTGGATCTTCTATAATGTACAGGTTACTTATTTTTAGTTAATTAGTTAAATAATACATAAAATTATATTCACGTCATTATTTCCCATATCATATATGCTGTAACCAAACCATCTTAAAATTAAATTTTCTGTTTATATTTTTACAATGTCAAAAACAAATGCCTGAATAATTTTAACGAAAAAGAACGAAACAAAGTAAATACAATATTAATAGCAACAAACAAATGAGACAATATCAATATATCAAGAACAGCATTCAGAGTTTCCTTGTCATATGCTTGCATCAGCAATAAGAGGGCATCTGGCTCAGCACTTAAGTGCTATCCCACAACACAGATTTTCAGTCAGTACTCTATAAGTGAAATCACAGACACTGTATACCATACCGATAGTTCTATTTATATCATGTAATAAAATATAACCAATAAATATAACTATTATATATCAATAACTATATCATCAGGGATACTGTGAATTTTGAGTATATGAAATACACAAATAAACAAAAGGTCGTAAGTATGCAGTAAGGAAGAATATGAATAAAATAACTATTTATTTCAAAGTAAACGGATAGATCTTTGTTATTGGACGTGACATTAAATTTTAAATTTTGTGTTAAAATATACTTTTATATATAAATTCGGAGGGTCTTTAGTTGGGAGGGGAGCCCGAAAGAAAACTCACCCAATACCTGTGATCATCAGTATCATCACACATCTTTTTAAGTCAACTACAATGTTTGTGTTAGCCCGGAAACCTCCTGCACAGAGCTCTGACGACGCCAATCCATCTTATCATTGATGTAAAAACACAATACCCTGTATCAACTAAAATATACATAAACAAGTCTTTGATTAAATTGTCAGATAAGAAATTAAAACGAAGTGCTGGAAACATTGGAGTTTGCTGAACAAGCAAGTAGCTCTTAGTTTTGCTTCAAAGTACTCTTATTTATCTCTCACACGATCACATACCTAACCTACTATTTCAAACAATACACTTACAATCATATGTATAATCTTAATACCGACATATTATAGATCGTCAAATCACTAATTACTGGCGAGAACAAAGATTTAATGCGCGTGTATCATATATTTATATTATCTTATTATATTTATCTTATTCTTATAATTAGTATATTTGTGAACTGCGCATGTGTGCGAGACAATTTGAGTTGGGAATGCGAGCTGCAAGGCAATTAGAGTTAGTTAATTATTAGTTTAGTATATTAATATTTTGTAAATTTGGCCTCGTATTTTATTCTAATTACATAATATGTCTCAGTGATTGTTTTGATAAGCAAACATTCATAGAATAGTAATCTTTATTTGTCCTTATAACATGGTACAATAAGTTTTTATAACATAGAAAAGATCAACATGTTTTACCTTTTGCAGGCATGCAATTTTTAGTTCAATAAGGTAAACAATTGGCTTTGTCACTGATTTTTAATTCAACGTGGCAGATTCGTTTTTATTTTAAACCTCCCCTAGTTTCCAAGTAGTCATGGGAAAGTTTGTAAGTTGTCAGTTTTTCCGTCGGTATAAAATCAACAATCTAACTTTTTAAAGCTATTGTATTAAGTAAAAACCCGTTAATACAGTGTTAATACAGGACGTCCCTCATAATATAAATTTTGGATATAATGGTTAACTTTGTCACATTCACCTACTACTTTTTATAATTAAGCCTGCAAGATTTTTGAATTTCTTAGAAAGGGCATTTTCAATTCGTCAATGCAACATTTTAAACTAGTGGCAACGGAACAACTAAGTAGCTGAGCTGCTTATTTTATATTCATTTTATGATTGATAAAATTAATATGTTTTACTTTGTTAATTCATTACCTAAGTGAAGGTCACTATAATTTTGCATTTGGCAAAGATGACTATCGAAGTCATAACGATATTATTAATTATCAAAAACTCAAACGTAAATGAGAAATATAATCGAAACTTCACATTATAATGATTTCAAAGAATATAGAAATACATCGATAAAAAAAAAGAAGTAAAATCACAATCAAAGTAGGTCTTAAATTTTATGAAATTGAGCAAAAATTAGCCTATTTTATATCCTTTTCGAATATAAGTCCTATGAAAAAAAGAGTGCTCATGTGATGATATGGCAAAGTATTTCCGAAAAATTCGTATACAAAGCTTTTGTGGTAATTTTAAAATATATGTATAATGAATGACAAATAACACCTCAGTTTTCCCGTGACCATGATAACTGAAAAGTTTTCGAAACGTCGGGCTTTAAAAATAATGTAATAACACGCGATTAAAATATCCGAAAATCAATAGTTGTTTCAATTATAATGTGTAATCGTGAAAATCTTAAAAAATACTATATATGTTTGAATACTACATCTATTCATAATCCGGTTTGGGGTAAATTAAGATCAATTAGTGCTTCTATCCAGAATTTTACGTGATTTATGTATAAGATAAAGACAAAATTAAAAATCAAACTCGTGAGAATTGAATTGGTTCACATTTTGTCAATGCCTATGAGAATGGAATGGGTTCGTAGGCTTTGATAAAAAAAAGACTAATAATCCTTTCTTTCCAAAATTTTATACATCCCTTTTATAAAATAAAATTCATAGGATTTGATGAAAAAATAAAACTAATAATCGTTTCTTTCCAAAATTTATACATCCCTTATATAAAATAAAATTAAAAATCAAACTCGTGAGAATGGAATTGGTTCACATTTTGTCAATGCCTATGAGAATGGAATGGGTTCGTAGGCTTTGATAAAAAAAAAAGACTAATAATCCTTTCTTTCCAAAATTCTATACATCCCTTTTATAAAATAAAATTCATAGGATTTGATAAAAAAAAAACTAATAATCGTTTCTTTCCAAAATTTTATACATCCCTTTTATAAAATAAAATTCATAGGATTTGATGAAAAATATAATAATAATCGTTTCTTTCCAAAATTTTATACATCCCTTTTATAAAATAAAATTCATAGGATTTGATGAAAAATATAATAATAATCGTTTCTTTCCAAAATTTTATACATCCCTTTTATAAAATAAAATTCGTAGGATTTGATGAAAAATATAATAATAATCGTTTCTTTCCAAAATTTTATACATCCCTTTTATAAAATAAAATTCATAGGATTTGATGAAAAATATAATAATAATCGTTTCTTTCCAAAATTTATACATCCCTTATATAAAACTAAATTAAAAAACTTACTCATGAGAATGGTGTTGGTTCACATGTTATGAATGCATGGAATTAGTTCATAGGCTTTAATAAATCAAACTCGTGGAAAAAAAAAAAGAAAATGATGTAAGTATGGAATAGGTTCAGATGTTAAAAAAAATATGAATAGACCATGTCTAAATGAATGCATTTGGTTTTTAGTCATGAGAAAACAATATACATTTATTTATTTATTTATTACGGATTGCCAACAGTGAAAATAGTAAACAATCTTAAAAAGTACATGAATTGAAATGACACATATCAACTAAATACACCAAATCACATCAGGCTAATCACATCATTCGATTTAAAAATTGAAATAATTAACAATATTACTAACATTACAGATACAACATTCTAAAAAATGAATATTATAAAATTTAATTAAATTGATTGAAACTAAATTAAAATTAAATTAAAACTAAATTAAAAAAACAAAATACTATTCCAATTATAGAAATTACAACAATAAATATATTTAGATCTACTTATGTTGTTACTTTTTATTTGTTTTCTAATTAGTTTTTTTTATTTCATTATTGTTGCTCTATGATTTTAATTTAGTATATGAAAAAAGTTTATTTTTCCATACTTAACAACGAAATGATAATTAAATTGATTTATCTCTCCTCAATTTTAAATAGTGTTATTTTTAGTTAATGTATGTAATCTAAGTAAGTGAGTTAAAAAGAAAAAAAAACAAAAGGAAAAGAAAACAGTTGTAGTCTACCTGTAATGTTTTTGTTGAGCATATTTTATATTGATTAAGAATTAAATGTTGTAATGGGAACTCAGATTAAAAGTGTTCATATTGTATCTTTATTTAGCATATGTCTTAGTCTAAGCTCTGTAATTGTACCTTAATTACCTTGTACCTTAATATGTTAAACCCAAAATTGTACAATATATTTTTGAAAAAATGAAAAAATGTGAATGCAAAGAGTTTCTTTGTTGCTTCTTCTCGTTGCGAACACCTTCCGAAGCAACGGATTAGTCAGTAAATTTAATTTTATAACTTTAAAGGGAGATATGATAATTTATTAGCTTTATTTTGTTTCTTTTTAATAAATAAAGTTTATCTTAACCGAGTGTTAGGTTAAGTAAGCTATTTAATGAAATGCGTGTATGAGGACATACACGAGGTCAGGATGGACGAGTGTTAGGTTTATTTTATTTACAAGGTTTTCTGATAAATTACTTTTGTATTAATGTTTATTATATTATTTTAAAAAGAAAAATGTATTAGGGCGCCATCTATGAATAAACGGAAATAAGGAAAGGGGTTGACTTCTAGAATAAATACACTCGTCCCACTGACTAGTGACAGTTGTCTTGATAAATTTAAAGAGTTAACTTGTGCAATATTTTACTTTTACTCGACATTGGCGAAATAATTGTGGCAAACACGATTGAAGCCACTTAATAAAAAATGGAATTAAAATGGATACTTTATCGTGTTGGTGAAATAAATAATCTATCTCCTGAACCTGAGTTTTATTGAAGATCTCGTTACTGAGTATTATAACAAATGGTCCGCTAATATAAAATATACTTTGAAAATGTACCGTTCCATAAATTATTCGGTTACCAAAACATACATACACATACATATACTCACGGCTATATTTCCCTAGAAGGGGTAGCCAGAGCCAAGCCAGCCAAGGAATGATAAATTCCTCAGCCACTTTTGGAAGTTGTGTGGGAAATAGATGGTAAAAATAAAGGCTTTTGGTGATGGATCTCCAACTACATCGCCCAAAAATCCAATAAAAAGCCCCAATACCCTTAGTCACCTCTTACGATACCCTTGGGTAGAAAGGGGTAGTGACATTCCAAGCCGGCACTACACGGCAAACATATAACCGGTATATTGTGTTCCAACAAGAAATTGCTCTCAAACGAAGTTATTAAGTAAACAATAATTTCCGTTGTTCAAAATTGATAAGAAAATTTGTTTCTTGTTATCCTTAAAAACCGACAACAATATCCAAAGTAAATAATTAAATTATGAAGCATCGAGTCAAGATTTAATAGCAATATTTTGTTATAAATCTTTTAAAACACAAGACGACGGCGTTCTTCATTGTAAACTTTAAAAGACGATATGATACTCGTAGTCCAATGGGTAGAACATCCGCGCGTATACAGACAGGCGTAAGTTCAAACCCCGGGTCGGGCCTACACCAATTTGTCTTTTCTAAAGACATATGTGTAGTTAATTTATCATGGTTGTTAACGGTGAGGGAAAACATCGTGAGGAAACCCACATGGCTGAGTTTTACTTTGCCATGTTACAGTTTATTCGTACAAAATGGTGATAGGCCTGCCCCCTATCACGTGAGCACACTGTCTAAGCAAAACGTGGGTAGGTAAGTAGGTACTTTGAACACTAGGTGGCGCTTGTCACTTGTTGTTAAGAAGTATTGGTACCTCTACCAACCCCTGTATATACTTTTAAGATCTTATTACCCATATGTATAAATTTTGTAATTTTGTAAGTAGAAATAAGTATGAATTTCATTATATAATTTTCACTTGTTACACATACATAATTTCTTACCATTGTAATAATCATTACCTTTTTTCACTTATAGCAAATATAGTCATATTTTTATAATTTATAATCAATATTTGCGATATTTTAAATATTATTTTTGTAGGTAGCAGGGTACCATAACTTTGTATGTAGCTTCCAATAAAACTTCAGTTAACCAGAATAATAAAACATCATCGAACAAGCTCTTTTTTGTCCTGATACAATAAAGAGGCTTCGTTTTGTTATTGGCAGAAATTTATGGCCTCGTGACTTTGACAACCAATCTGTAGGGGCCCGCGGCTACCAGGCTAGCAGCAATAAATAAGAGGAATTGGTATATTGCTAACATAGTTATATCGAAGATAGAAGACGTACAATGAGATGATACAACTTCATCTGTAGTTTCTTACCTTGTCACATCAATTGAATTATGAATATTATGATATGACAAAAGAAAGCTGTTGACGTGTTGTTACAACTAAATTATGAAGGTACAAAAGAAAATCAAAAGCCGTTTTACGCGTGAGTAAAACCATTACAGGCATAATTTCATACGAATAAAATGTTCCCCAAATACTGCTAGTAATTTCTTGATTACATGTCATCATGGTATAAAGTTTCATAAAATATGCATTTGAATAAATATTAAAATGGTTCCTGAATCTTACGTTACGGCCCAGTGCTTACGCAAAGTAAGCGCATTATCAGAAGACCCTAATTTACTCATATATACGAGTATATATGTGTCTATTGCAACATCATTTAATTTAATGTTTTTTGACATGAATTCCTCATGTGGGGATTATTACTCATAAATAAAAGATGTTATTAAAGGAAAGAAAAATTTCGACACTGGCGGGGTTCGAACCCGCGACCTTCGGGTATACGCCCCCGTCGCTTTTTTCTTTCGAAAAAAGCGACGGGGTCGAAATTCTTCTTTCCTTTAATAACATCTTTTATTTATGAGTAATAATCCCCACATGAGGAATTCATGTCAAAAAACATTAAATTATGTGATAGTTAGGCGTTTCCAACATTTGCATTCTATCTGAAAAGGTAGACAAGTGGCCGTCCGAATTAGTTAAAATTCGGAGGTAGGAAACGCAAACACTACTTGAACGTGTAAAAAAGAAACAAAGGATAGAGAAATTTCGCGCTGGATGCCAACTGACACTGTAGCTCAGTTGGCAGAGCGACGGGGGCGTATACCCGAAGGTCGCGGGTTCGAACCCCGCCAGTGTCGAAATTTTTCTTTCCTTTAATAACATCTTTTATTTATGAGTAACATCATTTAAATTTTTATGAAGAATACAAAAAAATGCGTAGACTCTAATATGATTCTCAGCATGTGTTTCAAAGGGCATGCAAATCCCGTCCATCCTTTTATGGCGTACTTTACGAAATGAAGTAATTTACTTACGAGGGACACGAAAAAAGATACAATATTTACATATTTCTAATTTAAATTCGACCACACACACAATTTATTTACGAATATACGTTTTATGCTGAAGAAAATTAGGGTATTTTGTTAAATAACGGATGGGATTTTTCAGCAGACGAATTTAATTTGATAATTTATATGCGCTTTTATGCTGAATACTCAATTTTCTGACAGTGTAGGCTAACTTGTATCCAAATTTTTATATTTATTGCGTGAACAGCATATGTAGACTTTAGAATAGTCCTTCAGTTTCACTTTCCGTTTTAAGATATTTGTTAGTTGAGATTTTTAAATAAATAACGGTGTTGGTTTCAAAAAGCATCATCCACTCTTTACTTCGAGTGATGTATGATGCCGCCATGGAATCTTTTATATAAGGTTGTTGAGCTATCACCGAGGGTCCCTTTATTTTATTATCTCGAAACTAACATGCATATACTCACGGCTATATTTCCCTAGAAGGGGTAACCAGAGCTAAGGAATTATAAATTCCTCAGCCACTTTTGGAGGTTGAGTGGGGAAAAGATGGTAAAAATAAAGGTTTTTGGTGATGGGTCTCCTACCGCATCGCCCAAAAATCCAATAAAAAGCCCCAATACCCTTAATTGTCAAAAGAGGGTGACGAAGGGTATGGGCCATTTTAAGTGATTGTTGGGTAATTTGTGTAGACCTATCACCAGTGATTTAAAATTCTGTTTTCCTTTACCAATTTCGAAAGTGAAAGATCAGAAAAGTGGCTCTGAAACGGTTGATTCTGCCTACCGGCTACCTCGTCTTGAGATTCATAGCCTTAAATATACGTTGGATATTTTCACTATTTTAACAATAACAAAAAATTGCAATATCTTATTGAGAAATTTGACATCAGATGGCAATCATCGAAAAATGAGGAAGATTTTCCATTCCGTTTAATGGCCGAGAGACATTATGAATTTTCCTAATTACCATTACTTTGCTCAACTAATTACTGCTCCTGGCTTCTAACATGGCCAGATGTGCCATCTTATAATTTATATTTATTGAAAACTGATTTATAATCGAAGAAAAAGAGTGAAGAATAAAAGAGCATGAATGAAAATTTCGATGAATGCATAGTAACGAGACCTATCGAGACGTTTGCCAGATTCTTTCAATTAGTAAAAAATTCGGAGGTAGGAAACGCAAACACTACTAAAACGTGTAAAAGAAATAAAGGATAGAAGAATTTCGCGCTGGCAGCCATTGACACGGTAGCTCAATTGGCAAGAGCGACGGGGGCGTATACCCGAGGTCGCGGGTTCGAATCCCGCCTGTGTCGAAATTTCTCTTTCCTTATTTATTCTTTATTTATTAGTAATAATCCCCACATGAGGTTTTCATGAACAAAAAGATTTAAATTACGTCGTAAGGAAACCCATATGGCTAAGTTTTACTTTGTCATGTGACAGTGTAATTGTACAAAACGGCGATAGGCCTGTCCCTTTCACGTGTCAGAGGTTCAATTCTTCAAATCGAGAACGATAATATGCATACTTATATACTCTTCTAACCCACATTAAAATTTATGTCTTTCTCTCTCGCACGATTGAATATTCGTATTTTGACATTTCTGATATATGAGAATTAGCCTTGTAGTGCCGGCTTAGAATGTTGCTACCCCTTTCTACCCACGGGTGTCGTAAGAGGCGACTAAGGGTATTGGGGCTTTTTATTGGATTTTTGGGCGATGCGGTTGGAGGCCCATCACCAACAACCTTTATTTTACCATCTTTTCCCCACGCAACTTCCAAAAGTGGCTGAGGAATTTCTAATTCCTTAGCTCTGGCTACCCCTTCTAGGGAAATATAGCCGTGAGTAAATGTATGTATGTATGAGAATACATGGTGATATTCGACTGATCCAACGATACCTCCTTAGTTGTCGTTGGTTTCGTCGAATAGAAAGCGCCAATATTTAATTTTTTCTATACATACCAAAATGTCAAATCCGAGTATTCGATTGTGCGAGGGAGAAAGAAATAAATTTTAATATGGGTAGAAGAGATAAGTATGCTAATTATCATTCTCGGCGTGAAGAGTAGACCTTCTGTACACTGTCCAAGCAAAACGTGGGTACTCTGAACACCAGCTGACAATGTCACGTGATGTCCAGAAGTATAAGTACTTCTGCCAACCCCATCGGGGATATACGACGTGAACGCTGGACATACATACATATACTCACGGCTATAAATCCCTAGAAGGGGTAGCCGGAGCTAAGGAATTACAAATTCCTCAGCCACTTTTGGAAGTTGAGTGAGGAAAAGATGGTAGAATAAAGGTAGTTGGTGATGAGTCTCCAACCGCATCGCCCAAAAATCCCTTAAAAGCCCCAATACCGTTAGTCGCCTCTTACGTACACCCACCGGAAGAAATGGGGTAGTGCTATTCTATGCCGACACTACACAGCAACGTGAACGTTTGAGTTTGAGTTAACTATTTATTTTGTGTACCCAATTACATTTTAACAAGACAACTGTTGGATTAATTAATCAGAATGCAAAATGACAAAGAAAAAACGGGAAAGTTGGTAATTAGATTTATTATTAAATAGAATGGAATTTTATTCACTTTCTCTCGAGTATCGTTAATCAAAGTGACGAGCGGCGGAGAGATGAGACTAAAAAGATTACGAATGAAATCCAAGCATCTTTTTAAGGCTTTTTAAAACGTGTGCCTTATTAATTGGGAAAAGACGTGTCCGAATTAACCCATATCAATATTGATTGTGGTATCAAAAATTCATTTATTATTTCCATACATGGGTGTTAGTTGGAAAAAATCCGGCAAACGTAACTTTATAATTTATCGAAAGCAAGATATCTCGCCGACCCTTCAAATACCCTTTAACATTAAATTTTATGAATGGGGAGCTTAAAGCTGAGATCAAAATATTAAACCTGACATAATATGAGACAAAGTATAAGTTAATTTCGTAGCGACCCTCGAAGGGTTGGTTGATTAATCATTGAAATAGCCACTTTTTGTTGTCTTGTGACTAATGATCTCAATTTCAAAGATGTACTGACCAGTACACCCTGTTGAATTAACTGCAACATTATTTCACCAACGAAACTTTATTTCTGGCATTTTGTCCCCTATGGACTTCCAAATATGGCTGAGGATTTTCTAGCTCTACAGTTCTGGCTACCCTTTTTTGGGGTTATGGTCGTGAGTATATGTATGCATGTATATAAATTGAGCAAGAAACTCGGTAAAGCGACTAAAGGTAATGTAATCCTTGAATACGCGCCCCACTTTTTTAAGCTAGCAATTTTCAGTGTGAATCTCATGCTTCGACAAGATTGGCCAATATTGGTTTGTGCATATGTCCACATATATAAATGAATTAACCGTGAAAGAACTAACACATAAACCTTTATTTCACACTTCTAATATAAAAGATCAGAAGAAAGGACACATTTGGATTAAATAGCGAGTGTGCTAAAAAAAGCAGGCGTCCGAAGAATGAAGAATAAAAGAGCATGCATGAGAAGATTGATGGATGTAAACGAACCTAGAGAGGATTGTCGGGATCGTACGAAGTGGCGAGCGATAGTCTCTGCCTACCCCAATGAGAACTAATAGCGTGAGTATGTGTTTTGATCACTGTATTGTTAAAAAACTTTATTGAGTCGTTGTTATTAGTTTGTGCCATGTCTATTCATTACACAAACGAAATCGAAGGAGTGAAAGAGATATGAATATTAGTTCGTATCGTTCTTATGTGACGTCCTCATACCGGATGTAAATTATATTAAAGTTATTATTATTATTATCTTGTTTATTGGCCCTCGTATACAGTTTATACATTCTGCCAGCGTCAGAGTGAAATAGAAACAGCTTATTTTTTGAAACAAGTCCGATAAAAACGAAATTTAATTATTACTGTTTTTTAAATATCTTAGAGTCAGAAAGAGATTAATAGATACAAATATATGTATATTTTAAGATGATATATAGAAATAAAAATAGACAATAAGTTTTTACGAATTTGATCTATGATATTATAATTTAATTCCATTAGAAGATATGAAATAACTTAAAGTTTTCACAAAGTCAGTATGAACAAGTGATAACACATTTCTCATGTTAGTAGGTTTAGGAATAAAAGAAGGGAGAATATCATAAAATGATGTCGTTAATTTTGAACAGTTAAAAAATAAATGATCCAAAGTTCCTTCCTCAAGTCCACATTCACATAACGAATTATCTTTAATTTTAATTTTAGCGAGAAAAACTGGAGAACAACAATGTCCTATTCTCATTCTACATATGGTAGAGGTAGATGTCTTTGAGCATTGTTTATATTTAAAAAACCAAGGCTTAGAGGGAATTTCCGGTTGAATACCCGCGTAAAATTTTCCTTTAAACTGAATAGAATGTTTCCAATTTTCAGACCAAGAATTTTTAAGAAATACAGATGATTGGGCTACTAGGTCATGAGAATAAAGTTTATTGGTATCAATTCCTGAATCACAAGCAATCTTGGCTGCAGAATCGGCATGAGTGTTCCCTGAAATGTAAGTAAGTAAGTAAGTAAGTAAGTAAAATGTTTATTTGGTATTAAAAACAAAATTACAAACAGTATTTAACAATAAGATAAAACATTTAATGATACCAAAAAGGTCTTGGCTCAGCGTAAAATGTACCCAGCGCAAGTCTCGCAGGACACAAACGCTGAGTACGCTGGTTTTCAGCCAACACCTCAAACTTATATCTACTACATACTAACTAATACATAAAGCAAAAAAATATATAATTAAATAATAATAAGAAACAAATACTGTAACAGAGAAAAAAGGAAAGAAAGCTACTCCATATATGATTATAGCTAATTTCGTAATTTATTTGAAACAAACAAAAATAGATAAAATCATTATAATAATAATAACAAATAAAACAACTGTACATTGGTAAAATGTTCGAGGAAATTTAAACTTTATAGATATGTATATAATATACTTAAGAAATACATAGGAATATAAACATATACGTATAAGTACGAGAGTGGTAATAAAACGATAAGTGCGCATGACAGTACAATATTATAGGTGGATATGTATATACAATGATATATTTAGGAAGAGATTGACCAATGAGGGAGGGGTAGGAGGAAGATTATACAGGCTCAAATGCAAAGTGTCGCTTCAATTCACGCTTAAAGCTATTCAGTAAAACAATATCACGAAGGGGTGGTGGTAAATCGTTCCAGCACTTTGAGGCTGCAAACCTAAAGCTTCCTCTAAAAGCCGTCGTATGATGTTTCGGTGTAACCAGCAAATATGTATGTCCTCTAGTTTTATATTTCGAAACGTTCCTCGACCACTCTAATTTATTATGTAGGTATTTTGGTAACTTAGTTTTAACTATACCGAACATAAGCGTTGCTAAGTGAAGTTTTCTTCTAGATTCTAAGTTAAGAATTTTATTGTTTCTTAAGTAAGGCGAAACGTGTGTACGCGGTGGTATATCAAAGCAAAATCGGGCGCAAGCATTTTGGACCCGTTGAATCAGTTTTTGAGATCGAGCTAGGAGGCAAGGACCATATACCACGTCGCCGTAATTAAGTTTGCTCAGTACAAGAGATTCGCACAAAGCAATGCGGACATCTACACAAACATATTTCCTAATTCTGTACAAGACTTTCAGGCGATAAAAACAATTCTGTACAGTACTAATGATGTAACTTTCAAATTTCATGTTGCTGTCAAATATAAGGCCAAGATTACGTGCCTCATCTACTCTCTCCATATCGAGCCAATATCGAGCCTTGAGGGGCACCCCTGGGAACAGGAAGGTTGTTGGAGTACTGTACTTCATCTCGGCCTTTCCTATGTAATTCAACGATTTGGGAGCGTGAGTTAAGGTAGCTATCGAACCAATTTATCGTATGTGATTCTAAACCGTAATACTCCAATTTAGCCAAAATCAAGGATTTGTTCATGCACTCGAAAGCGCGGGAAAAGTCGAGTAAAGCCAGTAAAGTGGCTTCACCTCTGTCTTGTGCATAGAGTATGTTATCCATAACATCAATTAAAGCTGTCGATGTGCTGTGTTTTTTTCGAAATCCCGATTGATAAACAGGTAAAATTTCATTTTGTTCGACATATTTTGTTAACTGTTCACAAACTATTTTTTCAAGTATTTTTGACAGACACGGTAACAAACTTATAGGACGCAATTCTGACAGTGATACTGGGTTCGGTTTTTTGGGGATTGGTCGAACAATGGCTGTTTTCCAGGCACTGGGAAAAACGGAGTCAAGTAGCGATTTATTCATTATGTGAGTAATAATTTCAAGCGAATATGGTAAAGTCATAGTTAGCATGGTAAGCGATATTTTATCTACACCTAATGCATTTGTTTTAAGAGTCCTTATAGTACGCAGGACTGTGTCACAAGTTACGGTTTGTAATTTAAAATTATTGTTATTATGTTTGTTACATTTATAAAAATTCAAAAGAGAGATGTCAGTGTTGTTACTACCTGGAATATTAAGAAAATGTTTATTTATCTCCTCGGGATCGTCAAAATGATCGGGTAAGTCCGACTCGTTGTGTTTACGGAGTACAGTTCGTTTAAGGTTTTTCCAAAGCTCCTTTGAGTTACTTTTTTGTTGGTTTATTAGAGAGTTAAAGTAAGCTTTTTTCTCAAAATGCAATGTGACACTGGCTAACCGTTTTAGCTCCTTATAATACCTTTTTTTATTTTCTGTTGGGTTCAGTTTGTACTCAGAAAAAGATTTGTCTCTTAAATCCATACTAAGTAGTACATTATCGGTCAGCCAGGGATATTTGTGGTCACGTATTAAGACTGTTTTCAATGCCACAATGGCTAGGAATCCAAGCTAACACTATTTTAATGTTATTAAGGAAACATCGATGTAAAGCAGTTTTCAAATCAAGGATTAATGGAAATTTGGTTTTAGCATGAAACTGATTTGATTGTAAAGCTTGTAGACAGCTTTTTGAGTCTGTAAAAATAACCGCTTTATTAATGGAATGGGATTCGATGAATTTGACGGCTTCTAAAATAGCAAGAGTTTCTCCAGTAAAAACTGAAGAATGGACAGGAGATTTCATGCTCAAAATTATTTTGCTAGAGGGAATCCAAACAGCGGAGCCGACGCACTCTGAGTTCAAAAGTTTAGATGCATCAGTATAAATGACAAGCCAATCTTTCCAAAGAACATCAATTTTATATTTTAGTTCCGTATCAGGAGAGAGGGACTCTTTTTCTATACCTAAATTTAAAATGATTTCTGGGAGGTAAATTAAACAAGCAAATTGAGTAGAAAATATGGGATTGGATTGATATCTGACTAACGAAGAAAGGGAATGATTAAATTTATTTACACTTTGAAAAACACGTGGAAGGGACTTGTGAGACCAATAACGGCTGGTTCCCACTTTTAGTGAAAGAGATTGTAAAGATGGAAGTAAAGGATGAGACGAAGATTGCAAAAATTTTGTTATAAATCTATCAGATAAATACTGCCTTCGTAAATTGAGTGGGGGTTCGACACATTCTACTTGAAGGGCATTAATAGGCGAGGATTTCATAGCTCCTAAGATATATTAAAGTTTATATATGTTACCATCAACTATTCGCTGGGTGCGCGACGGCAGCGCCAACTAGCGTTCACAATTATGGCGGACATTGAAATGTCAAATGGGTGGCTGTAAACAAACAAATAATTTCAAGAAAGTATCGTAATTTATATATATTCTATTTGATCATGTAAATCTATAGCGTCGATAATAACGCTGATGTTTTGTATTACCCGTCTAGAGTGACAATAAATAAATTACAGATAGTATACACGGACTTTCTCATCGCTGACTTCACGAGAAGTAAGTACAGAAATAAATAAATGTAATCGAATAATATGCGAATAATACATTTTATAAATATTGCAGATTATGACTGTATTGTTGTAAGTAATGAACTCTTTTTATGTACTTTCAGTTAAATATGGCCAAATTAATTATAAAAACTGGATTCCAACCAAGCAATAACACACGACATGACTTTCCAACTACAAACGACAATAAAAGGAAGAAAATTAGTTTTAGCTCAACATGTGCAAGATGTGAAAGAAATTAAATCTGAAAATAATAATAAACAGATTCTGCCAAAGCGTTCTTTTACTGGTAAAAACATAATAAATCTATAAAAATTATGAAGTTAGGTGAATAACATAACATAACATAAACGTTCACGCCGAATATCCCCGAAGGGGTTGGCAGAGGTACTAATACTTCTGAACATCACGTGACTTTGTCACCTGGTGTTCAGAGTACCCACGTTTTGCATGGACAGTGTACTCACGTGATAGGGGGCAGGCCTATCGCCGTTTTGTACGAATACACTGTCACATGACTAAGTACAACTCGGCCATGTGGGTTTCCTCACGATGTTTTCCCTCACCGTTAACAACCATGATAAATTAACCACACATATGTCTTTAGAAAAGACAAATTGGTGTAGGCCCGACCCAGGATTTGAACACTAGTCGTTTGCACGATAACCGAGTGTTCTACCCACTGGGCTATCATGGTTGCACGGTTGGTTAGGTGAATACTGTTGTTGATTATCTGTTAAAGTATATTGTTCTGTTCTATTATTGTGTTCTTAAATAAAAGTAAATTGTGTTATATATTTTGTTTTTTTGAGTTATGCAAATTTACTAATACACCACAAATATGCAAAATATCATCTGTATGGCAAACAAGTTTTAATAAAGTCTCAGCTGTTGCATTATCGACGTGAATCCTAACTCAAGCGATACCGATGTATGTAGCATCTGTCTCATCTCTGGAAAATTCCCTTTTATCACTTCGAAAAAGTGGCATAACAATTCCTATTTCTTTTCCACTTTCATTTAAATTTTCTTTATTTGTGGAAGTCCTTTGTCAGCCAAAACAATGTCTCCATTTTCTAAATACCTAATCAACTAATCCTGATTCAACTGTTATTTGACCATTGCTTTCCCTTCCACCGGCCACTTTTGATATAAAGAAAATGAAGCCTCCGGGTGTAATACCTATGAGCACCTTTGAAGTAAATCCTTTCTTGTAGCACCACACACGATAATCAACTGTAGATGGTATTTCTACTTAAAACTCTGTACCATCAATAATGGCTCTAGTGTTACTGTAATTTGGATGAAAGCAAGCCGGCATTTGCAAGCTAGGTTGCTCGATGAGCGAAAGTCTTTACAATAGTATTACATCCTTGGTGCTTGGTTTTTTTTTACCAAACTTGATAATCTTCAAATTGCTTGATATTTCAGTTTGAACTTCAGAATCACATATATCTTTGCCACTATGTGCATAAATATTGCAGATGAATGTTTTTCCTTCATTTCCGACACGCGAAAATATATTAATTTGGCATTATTTGTAAACTTTAGTACTATGAATGTTTTCCATCATTTCAATTACACTTGATTAGCCGCCGAATGTTCCTTTTTTTGCCACAGTGCGCGCTGTGATCGATTCGAGTTTCCCCACCAAAGCCCCACCACCTACTTTGCACCCAGCGAATATACATACAAATACTCTCGGCGAGAAATCCCAGAAAGGGATAACCAAAGCTTTACAATTGTCTATGGACTGCTAAAATTTATTGTGTTTTTGTAGCCGATGACAGTTTTTTAAGAACAGCGGTTCTTTTAGTTTTAGACTTTCTGAGTCATCTTGCACACCAGATAATATCTTACGTAATTTTTTAGCACGATCCAATCTGTTTTAAACTCTAAGTGATCAAGAAAAAAAACGTAAAGAAATTCTCTACAATATCTTTTTATAACGTTAATGGGCACAAACTTTGCGTAGTAACTGCCACTCGCAGCAGTCATTTTTCACCTGACAGCTTTTGATTGGACCAAGTCAAATGACACGTCATAAGCAAGGCTGAGAAGTGGGCTCGTTAACTTTGAAATTGCAGTTGTTTTACTTTAGCAAAGTTTGCTCAACAATTTTAACAATATACATACATACATACATATACTCACGGCTATAAATCCCTAGAAGGGGTAGCCAGAGCCAAGGAATTATAAATTCCTCAGCCACTTTTGGAAGTTGTGTGGGGGAAAAGATAGTAAAATAAAGGTTTCTGGTGATGGGTCTCCAACCGCATCGCCCAAAAATCCAATAAAAAGCCCCAATACCCTTAGTCGCTACTTACGACACTCGTGGGTAGGAAGGGGTAGCGACATTCTAAGCCGCCACTACACGGCAAACAATATGTTTTCGATTATAAAGCCCCAATACCCTTAGTCGCCTCTTACGGGCACCAACGGGAAGAAACGGGGTAGTGACACTCTAAGCTGGCACTACACAGCAATTATAAATTTATTTTGTCGCTTAATAAGTTGACAAAGGGGTGGCGGAGGTATTAGTTATCTTGTATTATTGTATTACTATTTTAGGATTTCCGTCTAGAACAATTTTGCCGTGTAGTGCCGGCTTAGAATGTCGCTACCCCTTTCTACCCACGGGTGTCGTAAGAGGCGACTAAGGGTATTGGGGCTTTTTATTGGATTTTTGGGCAATGCGGTTGGAGACCCATCACCAAAAACCTTTATTTTTACCATCTTTTCCCCACTCAACTTCCAAAAGTGGCTGTAGTGGAGCGTCTGGAGCGTTAAAAACATTAAAACCTCGGATGTCTCAGGGACTAGATGAAATTTACTTTTCTTTGCGAAAATGTGTTATGAATAACATAAATAATAATCTCTACCTATTTTAAAGTTGTGCATTTGATTTTTAAATAACAAAAATTTATGATTGCCATAACTTATGTGCTATAATGAAGGTAACGTTGTAGAATTTATATTTTGTTACAGAAGTGGAAGCTACTGAAAAAATAAATAAATTATGGATAATGAAATTATATTTAAATAATTTGCATATGAAAAAAACTTTTATTATAGAATAAAAGTAAAATCGAATTAATTTATTAAAAACAAGGAAATTATGACTATTTAAAAGAAAAAAAAAATATTTCACTTAAAAATTTATCTATTGAAAAATCTACATTTTTTCAAATATCATCTTCAATTTCACTGATGTTAATCATAGGAGCTACATTTAGACAGCTGTTGTCGTTGCACTGTAGGCATGCTATACTGCAGTATTATCCACTTTTTCGGCATCCGCATGCAGCTCCACATCCTTTTTTGCAATTTCAAAATAACATTTTTAATAAATTTTCCGGAGCAGGTAATTGATTCATAAATATTGGATGATAGGTATTATTGGAATAGTTCCATCCCCAATTCTCGATGATTAAATCATTTCCTAACCACATCTGAATCAAAGACCTTTTTTGACAAATTCAGATTCCGGAGGGAGAGTCTTTAAACGTCTGATAGGTTGTCGAGGTTGTATACCATCACTTGGAGTTACTATTTCAATACTTCCCATATAATGAAACGTTCCTTTACCTTCGATAGTGTTAATATTGAAATCTGCATTGTCATGTACAAATTGGACGAAAACTCCATGCTTTATTACTGGTGGATTTGCAAAAGTTGCTGAAGCTTCATCCAATGTAGCTTCCCTATATGAATCACAAAAGCCTAAGGAGTTACATATATTTATATTTTTTTTGGAGCCGAACTTTCTATGGAACATCACAGCCAAAGTAATATGAAGAGGTGATAAAAATGATCGCGGTCGTACTGCTGATAGATATTATTGCATGTGCAATAGATTTACATTTCTTTTCGTAAGTAGGAATTGTATCTATTCTGCGCTTCTTATCACTTACTATTATTTCTGATAATAAAAAAAATAACGATTCAGGTATTGACTCATCAATCTGTTGAAGCATTTTGTCACTTGCTGAATAATTTTCATTATCACCATACACTTGACTTCTTATGTCTCTTCTGATAATTTCGCTAGCTGCTTTTAATATTCGAAATTCCTCTTCTTTTTTACTGTCACATTTTTGGTGCTGTGTAGTGCCGGCTTAGAATAGCACTACCCCATTTCTTCCGGTGGGTGTACGTAAGAGGCGACTAACGGTATTAGGGCTTTTAAGGGATTTTTGGGCGATGCGGTTGGAGACCCATCACCAAAAACCTTTATTTCACCATCTTTTCCCCACGCAACTTCCAAAAGTGGCTGAGGAATTTCTAATTCCCTAGCTCTGGCTACCCCTTCATGGGATTTATAGCCGTGAGTATATGTATGTATGTATGTATGTCACATTTTTTACTGTACCAATTTTGGGTCAATATATCATGATTCATTTTTTTAAAACAAATAATTGTGTTTGATCCAAATTTGCATGATATAATGATATCATCATGGTAGCGATCTATTAATCGATCTATTGAGGTCCTTTCGACCCTTCAAATAAAATGGAATGTTAGGAAGATGTTTGTCTTTATCTATTTAAGTAAAATTTAACCTAGAACTAAAAAGAAATATTTCTAATTAAATATATATTATGCTCCAATATATTATTTTTCATATTTTTTTGTTTAAACAATGAAAAAATTAATTGCACAATGTAATATTGGTAGAAGTTACGATTTAGAGCATACAAAACAAAATCCTGTTGGTTACATGGAAATTCATTCAATCCCTATGAGATCCGAGGTCAAAACCCCCGGGCGCTCCACTACTGAGGAATTTATAATTTCTTAGCTCTGGCTACCCCTTCTAGGGAAATATAGCCGTGAGTATATGTATGTATGTATGTATGTAACAATGTTGTATGTATAATATGTTATTTTAAATTGATTGGAATCTGTTTTGTGTACCTATTTTAATAAAATAAAAAAATATAAATAAAGTGAATGTTGGGCTATGTGGCCGTAGACCCATTGCCAAACATCCTTTATTATAATATAATATGTGAAAGTGCGCTATACTTACTTAAATGACGTTTTAAATATAAACGTATGTTTACCCTACATCAATCGATCTTTTTAAATCCCTTCTATTGTGCCAGTTACATCCATTCGCCATTAAAAGAGAAAAAAATCGCTTCAAATCCACCAAAAACCTCGCGTTTTTCGTATAAGATCCTTAACATAAGCTATCTCATTGTTCGCATTGATATTCTAGTCTCTATAATATTTCACGCATGTTTCATCACATCCCAAAGTTTTATTATTGTATCAGAAACGTAGGATAAACTTACATTGGATGGAATCACGTATTTTATGCAACAAATTGACTAGTTTTTAAGATATTTGTTAACACATTTCTCCGACCGGGATAGCTCAGTGGGTAGAACACCGCTTAAAGTATAGACAACAAGGTTCAAATCCCGGCTCGAGTCTACACCAATTTGTCTTTTCTTTAAAGACATAAGTTTGGCTAATTTATCATGGTTGTTAACGGTGAGGGAAAACATCGTAAGGAAACCGACATGGCTAAGTTGTACTTAGTCATGTGACAGTACATTTGGTAAAAAACAGCATTAGGTCTGCCCTTTATTACGTGAGTGTCCAAGCAAAACGTGGGTACTCTGAACACCAGGTGATAATGTCACGTGACGTTCATAAGTATTCGTACCTACGCCACAACTTCTACATACGGCGTGAACGTTTGAGTTTGAGTTTATTTCTCCAAGACGAATTATCAGCCTTCTGCGACCTTTACCTAGTAGTAAATAGTGTCGGCTTAGAATAGCACTACCCCATTTCTTCCGGTGGGTGTACGTAAGAGGCGACTAACGGTATAGGGGCTTTTAAGGGATTTTTGGGCGATGCGGTTGACCCAGTAGACCCATCACCAACAACCTTTACTTTGCAAATTTTCCCCACTCAACTTTCCCATCTTTTCCCCACTCAACTTTCCAAAAGTGGCTGAGGAATTTATAATTCCTTAGCTCTGGCTACCCCTTAGGGATTTATAGCCGTGAGTATATGTATGTATGTAAATAGTTTTAAGTGTATTCACTACGCATTACCCATTTTAATTTTCCAACTTTTTACCGGCTGAGATACCAAAGAAAATATTTTATTTGCGACACCGATATAAATCAAAACTAGCCGGTCCATACTTAGTTAATTCTCGGGTGAATATCTTTCTATATATATCCCCGAAGGTAATGGCGGCGGTACTTCTGAACATCACGCTACATTGTCACCTGGTTTTCAGAGTACAGAGTATAGAAATTTCCTTTAGGGCTTGAAAACCAGTTAATTGTATAATCTGTTAAAATATATTTAACGGTGGTAAAAATCGTGAGGAAACTCCCATGGCTAAGTTGTACTTGGTCACATGACAGTGTACTCGTGTGTAGCCGTTTTTGTACGAATACACTGTCATGTGACCAAGTACAACTTAGCCATGGGAGTTTCCTCACGATTTTTACCACCGTTAAATATATTTTAACAGATTATACAATTAACTGGTTTTCAAGCCCTAAAGGAAATTTCTATCTCAACCCTCTCTCCCTTTGAGTGCCTCTTAGCTTACTCAGGACCATTGTAAGTCACAGCCAACAATAAACATTAGTCGAAGTTCTTTGTCCTCAGTCGATGCGGAACTTCTGACAAGTAGATATGGCAAAGCTTCGCGAACGCTACCCATCCGAGCTGGACTCGACTGTTGATCTCATTGTCAAAGTTATAACTATATTTATTGTTAATAAAATGTTGTAAATGTGGATGGGATTGTTAGTAGAAGACGGCCTCCTAAAACGTTTCTAGACTACATAGAAAACGTTCTTATAAAGGCGCGGGTCCGAAGTGAGAAGAAAAGAAGCATGTATGAGAAGAATAATGAATGTAAGGGAAGCAAGACAGGTTTGTGAAGTTCGTACTAAGTGGCGATAGATAGTCTCTGCTTACCTCAACGGGAATAATTTTCGTGAGTATAAGTAAGTAAATGCCTAAAGTTTTTTTTTGTTAAAACTAAATAGCCTGCAGTCATTCGAAGTGGTATTCAAAAACTTGAACTCAAATAATCACGCCGTATATCCTCGAAAGGCAGAGGTACTAATACTTCTGAACACCACGTGATATTGTTACGTGGTATTCAGAGCAGCAACGTTTTGCTTGGACAGTGTACACATTTGATAGGGGTTAATTAGAAATAATTTTCTTTTCGTTGTATCATATGTTTTATGGTAAATTTCAATGCTTACAACATGTACAGAAATATCATTATAATCATAATTTACCATACGGACTCCAAACATGAAAAATAATTAAACAACTTCTGAAAGCTCGAAAACACAATTCCTCAGACATAATGATTACAAAATCACTTCCTCGCTATAATCACCAAAGTACTCCGAACTAAGTGTATCAATTTAAATCAAGATGTTTCCCTGTTTCGCCGAAGAGAAACGTCAAATTAAACGTATAGTTAGCTGAACAATGTCAAGATCCATCGTGGAGTTGAGAGTTTATAACATTCCGATAGTTTAGAGTTGTTATCGGACGTACTAAGTACATGTATACAGGCAGCCAAGTTTAGCGGAGGCACCGAAGGTTTAGATTAGACGCGCTCAGGCGAAGCTATTGTCCCTATGCCAGCTTTGTGCCTCGCGTCGACATGTAGGGTGACATTACATTATTGATTCGTGTGGAATTGGCAGGGTCCGAAATTGAGGGAATGATTTTGAATTACATGAAATAATTGTTGAGTTTCTTAATGTAGTGAGTATTACAAAATCAGTACAATAGGCACTTATTTTAAACGAGACTTTTTATTTGTGATCTTTATTTGTGAATGATTATGCAACGATTTCAAAGGAATGATATGTAAATCTAATAATAATTGCCCGATGTTTCCTATTGCGAATAAATAAATCTCACCATGTTTCACATTCAACACTTATTCTTTCACTTCGTCTCGGAGCTTTTGGTACAAACTCATAATATATTCTTTAAACACTTTCAGAACTTCAAACATAATTTACTGAAGCATGCTCACCCTAACTTTCTCGCCGAATAAGTCAAATGTTGTTCGTATTAAAGTTAATTTGCATTTATATGTAAAGTAAATTATATTATGTACGAGTATGACCTCGATACAGAATAAGGCGTAAATGCGTTTTTCTCAGAATTTACTTTCGAATTACGATGAAAGTTCATTCCTGAAAAAATGGTCTACTTTTAGATAATCTTTATAAGCTGTGAATCGATATATTTTATATACATTCCCGTTTGACTGTAAAACGATGTATATGATTAATATAATGTAATATATAATGTACTCGCAACTAACAGAAAAACCTATATCGGTAGATACGTACATAAATATATAAATACCTATACGTAAGGCTATAAATCCGAATAAAAAGTAGAATGTGTAGAAAAGATCACTTAAAAATTATCAAAACCCTATGTCACTCTTATGACACTCGCGATAAATAATGGATTAGTTTTATGAGTAAGTACGTCTTAGCGACATGATAGTCCAGTGGGTAGAACACCCGCCCGAAAAACAGAAGGGCGTGAGTTCCAATCCTGGGACGGGCCTACACCAATTTGTCTTTTCTAAAGTCATATGTGTGGTTAATTTATCATGGTTGCTAACGGTGAGGGAAAACATCGTGAGGAAACCCAAATGGCTGAGTTGTACTTAGTCATGTGACAGTGTATTCGTACAAAACGGCGATAGGCCTGCCCCCTATCACGTGAGTACACTGTCTTAGCAAAACATGGGTACCTTCTCTGGAAACTAGATGGCGCTTGCCATGTGAGTTCAGGAGTATTGGTACCTCTGCCAACCCCTTCGGAGAAAAATGGCGTGATCGTTTATGTATCATTATTATGTTTATGTTATGTACGTCTTGGCCACGACGTGATAGCTCAATGGGTAGAACACCGGTTAACGTGCAAGCGACTAGTGTTCAAATCCCGGATCGGGCCTACACCAATTTGTCTTTTCTAAAGACATATGTGTGGTTAATTTATCATGGTTGTTAACGGTGAGGGAAAACATCGTGAGGAAACCCACATGACTGAGTTGTTCTTAGTCATGTGACAGTGTATTCGTACAAAACGGCGATAGGCCTGCCCCCTGTCACGTGAGTACACTGTCCATGCAAAACGTGGGTACTCTTCAAACATACATACATATACTCACGGTCATACATCCCAAAAAGGGGTAGCCAGAGCGTCAGAGCTAGTAACTCCTCATCCACATCTGGAAGTTGATAGGGGAGAAGATGATAAAACAAAGGTGATGATAGTGATGGGTCTCCAACCACATTGCCCAAAAACCACTTTAATATTCCTACATGCCCTTAGACGCCTTACATACATAGACACCTGTGGGCAGAATGGGCAGAATGGGGTAGTGACATATTAAGCCTACACTACACGGCAACACATACTTTACAAATTCTTTAACCATTAAAAAGCAGCAATATTGATGTGATACCGACAGTTTAATGCAAACACGGTCCTAATAAAATAATACCACATATTATTTATTGAAATAATGGGGCATAAATACCATTTGCATAATTTTCAAATGTAATCGGCTTTAGTTACAATTTGTGTTGCAGCTTTAAATGTCACCTTCTATTGCTTTATAATATTATAACATAACATAACATAAACGTTCACGCCGTATATCCCCGAAGGGGTTGGCAGAGGTACCAATACTTCTGAACTCACATGGCAGCGCCATCTAGTGTCCAGAGAAGGTACCCACGTTTTGCTTAGACAGTGTACTCACGTGATAGGGGGCAGGCCTATCGCCGTTTTGTACGAATACTCTGTCACATGACTAAGTACAACTCAGCCATGTGGGTTTCCTCACAATGTTTTCCCTCACCGTTAACAACCATGATAAATTAACCACACATATGACTTTAGAAAAGACAAATTGGTGTAGGCCTGACCCAGGATTGGAACTCACGCCCTTCTGTTTTCGGGCGGGTGTTCTACCCACTGGACTATCATGTCGTTTTTATAATATCAGTATGTACATTATATATACATACATACATATAGAAATAGAATAGAATAGAAACTCTTTATTGTACATCAAATATGGAAAAACATTTACAAATACACAGAATGGTGGTCTTATCACTAAAAGCGATCTCTTCCAGACATCCTTTGAATGGAGAGGTCAATAAATTAGAGTCATGTGAGATAGATGTACAACAACATGGTGGTACACAAACAATACAATAATCAAGTCATATACTCACAGCTATAAATCCCTAGAAGGGGTAGCCAGAGCTAAGGAATTAGAAATTCCTCAGCCACTTTTGAAAGTTACGTGGGGATTAGATGGTGAAATATGATGGGTCTCCAACCGCATCGCCCAAAAATCCCTTTAAAACCCCTATACCGTTAGTTGCCTCTTACTGTTACTGTGCTATTCTAAGCCGGCACTACACAGCAAACATTATTGAAATAATGGGGCATAAATACCATTTGCATAATTTTTAAATGTAATCGGTTTTAGTTACAATTTGTGTTGCAGCTTTAAATGCCACCTCCTATTGCTTCATATTAACAGTATGTACCTAATACTCAAGGCTATAAATTCCTTAAACGGGTTGCCGGAGCTTCAGAATCAGAATATTATTTCTATTGATAATATTTATATTGTTATAATAGCATGACAAATGTATATACAAATTTTGCATAAAGTAAATAATTAGCCGTGTAGTGTCGGCATAGAATAACACTTCCCCATTTCTTCCAGTGGGTGTACGTAAGAGGTGACTAACGGTATTGGGGCTTTTAAGGGATTTTTGGGCGATGCGGTTGGAGACCCATCACCAAAAACCTTTGTTTCACCATCTTTTCCCCACCCAACTTCCAAAAGTGGCTGAGGAATTTCTGATTCCCTAGCTCTGGTTACCCCTTCAAGGGATTCATAGCCGTGAGTATATGTATCTATGTAAATATCTAAAATCTCTAAATGGGGTAGCCATAGACACCATAAATCGTAATATCGTATGCCACTTCTAAACTTCTAAATAAATAAATAAAAGCCATGTTTTCAATGTGTTTGTGAGGTAATCGCTAGTGTAAAATGAAGTCAGGATCCATAGATAACACACGAACAGCGCTCCAAACAAACAGCGGGCAGCCAACCGTCCTATCGTGATGCGACTGAAAAGTTTACAAAACAATATTATTGGACATCGGAAAGGTGCTTTGTTTTCACTCTATCATACTTCAACTGAACTGTTATATTCGCAACTTTGAATTCAATACGTGGATTGTTCTGATTTTATTTACAACATTGTTTATGGATTTTCTGTTTCGTTGTTAGTATTGAGATAGGCAAAGGCTATCGATGTTCAGTTTATAATAGCTGCAAACCTCTGGAGCTTCATGAATGATTGATCTTTTCATTATTTTTTTATATCGCGATTTTTCTTTGTTATTTACTGTGAAAAAGTACGCTTGAAGTGCAAAAGGTGTGTTATTAAATAATAAATTGGGTCTACATCTTAGTCTTTTCTAAAATTTCAGAGAGTCTGGCTGAGATCAAAGATAGTAGAAAGCCGTGTAGTGCCGGCTTAGAATTTCGCTACCCCTTTCTACCCGCGGGTGTCGTAAGAGGCGAGTAAGGGTATTGGGGCTTTTTTTGGAATTTTGGGCGATGCGGTTGGAGACCCATCACCAAAATCCTTTATTTTTACCATCTTTTCCCCACTCAACTTCCAAAAGTGGCTGAGGAATTTATAATTACTTAGCTCTGGCTACCCCTTTTAGGGTTTTATAGCCGTGAGTATATGTATGTATGTATGTATCAAAGATAGTGAAACCAATAAGTGCAATAGGCGGATGTATAAGCTCTTTTCATTACATATAATGATATGTCTCTACTGTGGCTCTAGGACACCCTGATTTCCGCAGAGTTTACCAGGCTGTTTATTTCGGATGATACAAATACATGACAGCTACGGTGTAGCCGGTACCTATGGCTCAAAGTCATACCTACAGCGCGAAATACTTAATTTTTTTGAATAATTAAGTACATACATACATACATATACTCACGCCATTAATTCCCATTGGGGTAGGCAGAGAATATCGATCGCCACTTCGTACGATCCTGACAAACCTCTCTAGCTTCGTTTACATCCATTAATCTTTTCATACATGCTCTTTTATTCTTCATACTTCGGACGCCAGCCTTTTTGAGCACACTCTCAATTAAGTAGTTAATCGTAATGTTAATGGAACTGGGATAGATCACACACATTTAAATTAAGAATGCGCCCTTTAAAAACTTGGATTAATTAGCGTTTCTCTTTTCATAACACTACATTTTGTTACTACAATCAGGTTTAAAGTTATAAGACAAACAATTGTACTTCTGTTTACGAACCAAATGTTTGTAAATGATTTTAATGAAATCAAAAGTTTTTTAATCGTTTCTATAATACTCTTAACTATAATGAGATAAGCAGACGTACAATCTCCCCAAAAGTTACAACAAAACAGTATAATTCCCCAGTTATTGGGCGTTTAAAATTTAAAATCCAATCGGGTTTCCGGCGTAGCGCGGAGGTCGCAGAGCGGTTTAATAAAATCCCGAGCGCATTCCTGCCTGAGACAGCCTTGATTTAAGTCGCACTTGGACAAAGAAAACTTACCGCCTTTATTGCTTTACTGAAGGGTGGTTTTGTGCACTCGTTATTCTTAATACACAGACATGTTGAGTTGGGTTACTAGTTTAGGTTTTAGTTTGTAATTGTACTATTACATCTGTATTTGTTACTGTATTGCCGTGTAGTGCCGGCTTAGAATTTCACTACCCTTCTCTACCATCGGGTGTCGTAAGATGCTACTAAGGATATGAGGCTATTTGAGGTGGTTTTTGGGCGATTCGGTTGGAGACCCATCACTAACGATACTTTATTTTACCATCTTGTCCCCTATTAAGTTCCAAATATGGCTGAGGAGTTTCTAGCTCTAAAACTCTGGCTACCCCTAATTGGGATTTATGACCGTGAGTATAAACTATAACATATATATATTTAACAAAGTTTTTGTCTTACAAAAGAGAGCGCAATGTTCATTTGCCAATACATATTTGAGAACTTAATGTATGCCAAAAAGAATATAGGCCAATTTAGTTAATTTAGTGATAGGCATACTGTTAATACTCGAAATAAAGACAGACTTAACTTACCCAAGTGGAGACTTAATAAAGTAAGTAACTACTTTATGGGACATTTCCTCAAAATTTTCAACAAACTTCCTTCTGACATATTGAAATTGCCTGTGGCATCTTTTGAAGAGGCAATTAAAGCCATGCTTTTAAAGAAATCTTGCTACAGTGTTCAACATTTTTTTAACGACAAGGACCCAATGCGCACATGACCGTGTCCGTAAAGCTATAAATCTTTCCTCGTTATTCCCAGGAATAATTGTCTGGTGAGGATTTTTCTTCTCACGTTATGTTAGTGGTTTTTTGTGATAGACAATTTTTTTTAATTATGTCAAACTAGCGTTTGGTTTGGTCGCATAGAAAATCTATTATAAAGTAAAACATGGTAATAAACTGAAATTTTACAAACCATGTTTTGAAAAAAATAATAAATGTGAATGTAAAGAGTTTCTTTGTTGCTTCTTCTCTTTACGAACGCCTTCCGAAGCAACGGACTAATGATAAATTAAAAAAAAATTGACGTTAAAAAAATTTAGTATTTCACTTAATTTTGGAGAATAAACTTTTTAACTTTTTTGACTTTTGAACTGTCTTATGAGGTGACTAAAAGTAGAGGGATGATTGAAGGGTAATATATCTGAGTGCACTTTCTAAGCAAAACATGGATACACTGAACACCAAGTGACATTAATGTCACGTGTTGTTCAGAAGTATTTGTACCTCTGTTGCCCTTCTAGTGATTTCTGCGTGTAAGTTACTATAAACTTATCTTAAAAAAAATAAGCGAGGAAAGGCTACCTCTGTAGTACTTGCTTACCGTTTAAGGATTTATTAGCTGTATTTGTATGCATGCATGTAACCGACTCTTTTAAACTTGATTTTCACGCACTTTAAATGTACTTAATTTAATTCTAAATGTGTACACTTATCGAGATCCGGGGACAATATAATAATTACATAGGTTCACCCCATTATCTTGATAAGGGTTGCCAGGCCCTGATACATATATTTCTTCTATTGAGCAACCCACGCTATTTCATGATTTTCAGCTTATATTGGGAATTTTCACTTTTTAGTTAAATGTGCTTTATAAGCGTGTTTTTAAAATTTTTAAGACTATATTTTAATACTCAGGCACATGTAGATTTGAGGCTTTATAAATACGCGTGTAAAATCGTTTGTACTGCTAAAATATCTTTAGAGAGGAACAAATATTCTAAACCATTTACGTAGAAACAAGATAACTTCGTAGCACGTAACTACGAGTTTTGTAGCAAAAATAAGAATCCTTGCTACGAAACTCGTAACGTAGCGTTTTAGTGTCATTAGCCGTAGAGTAAGATAATAATTATTTAGGTTAAAAGTTTTATGTAACTCATGATTACATTCAATAAAACACGTAAATGTTTTAAAAATCGACGAATGACATGTGCATGTACGAAAAAATATCACGCTACGTGAGCCAGAAGGTGAAATAGGTTGATGTGGTCGGTGATAGGTACTGTCGTTCCAAAATTATAAATAGGTTTTAGGTAGGTATGGTTGTTTTGAAATATTTAAATAAATGGAGCAATTAGTTTGTAAAAAATAAAATTTGCATCATTTAGAAACTGGTGAGGATGGATTCGATAATCTCATCTATTCTATCTCAGTCAGGATAATTCAGTGATAAATAATTATATTCTACTCATGACTAAGTTTCCATTTTTTTCAAGACGTTATGAAGTAAATTTTATGTTTGTTAAAATTGTTTAATTCTTGGAATTCTATTATCTAAATATAAAAGTATCTAAGTTAGATACATTATACAATGAGAGCGTTGATAAAAATAGAAGATAATCTCTGTACGAATTTAATAAGTTAACTAGTAATACTTAATATTCATGCCGTCATTTGGTGTTTAGTTTAGAGTACCCACTATCTATTCGGAAAGTGCGTTTACATGATAGGGGGCAGGCTTTCCGTTAGGCTTTTTCCTTATGTACGAATACTTTGTCATATGACTAAGTACAAATAGTGCTTTCAATTTTTATCTTTTCCTCTCACTTCCTTTTGACTCTACTAACTTAAAGGCGGTGGTCTTTCCAGAGAGCTGTCAAGGTAGTTATTCGAATTGAAACCATCACCAACGATATTTTATTTCTACATCCTTGTCCCCTATCAATTTTGAAATGTGTCTGAAGAGTTTCTAGCCCTAAAGCTCTGGCTACCTCTCTTTTTGAGATTTATAGCTGTGAGTATATGTATGAATGTCGATTGAAGAATCTTAGTTCTATTATACTGTACTTGGTAAACGAAAAATGAAAATCAAGGCAATGCACTAATATTATTATGAAACACTTTATTGCATACAAATACAATGTTTTTACATAGGTACAGATCATTAGGACTAAGTACACAAAGGCGCACTTATCGCCTTAACGCGATTTCTTCCAGTCAACCTTACATTACATTACAAACATTACATTCACTGCTATTTTCCTAGAATACCTGGTACTTTAGTATTTCTATATTGTTTGGTATTATTTGTTCGAGAGGACTGTGCTGGTGACATGACAACTGATACAAAGTTGGTGCAGGTCTGACTGTCTCCACTTAACCATAGAATTGAAAATAGTGTAGACGCCGCTTTTCAGGTTTCAACAAAAGAAGACATAAAATACTTATACTAACCGTGAAATCTCAGTTGGTAGAATACCGCTTATTATGCAGATGATGAAGATGAGGTTAACGTGCAAGCGACTAGTGTTCAAATTCCGGGTCGGGCCTACACCAATTTGTCTTTTCTAAAGATGTGTGGTTAATTTATAATGGTAATTAACGGTGAGGGAAAACATCGTGAGGAAACCCACATGGCTGAGTTGTACTTAGTCATGTGACAGTGTATTCGTACAAAACGGCGATAGGCCTGCCCCCTATCACGTGAGTACACTATCCATATCCAAGCAAAACGTAGGTACTCTGAGTTCCAGGAGAAAATTTCATTTTGATGTTCAGAAGTATTAGTACCTCTGCCAAGCCTTTAGGGGATATGCTGTGTGTGTTTGAGTTATTAAATTTCTAAAAACAAGATTTGACTGCCTCCACATAACGTTAGAATAAAACAATTTACAGCTTGTCTCAACATTCAACGATAACCTTGAACCAGAAGGGCAGGCACGAGCGCTATTTTATCGACAAGATAACGGTTAGAATGAGATGGCAGTATACGATGCTAAGTAAGTGCGTAAGAGATAGCTGCTTTATCCCATGCGATAACTAGTTTAAACACGGCTCGTACTAGCCGGGCTGGAACTGTGTGTAGTAGTACCTACTTAGATAAAAATGAAAATGACAATACGCCTATGTTTTATTTAAAAAAATAAAGTTGAATTTTGGGGTACACTGTATAAAAACATATTACTTGTTATGTCATATAAACATGGTTAATATTTTCGTACTTCTACAAAACATGTTTACTACTAAACTTTACTGACCTTCTTAATTATATCTAGAAGAGGTCGGTTTAGGTGATGAAACCTTCAAATGTAGTCCTTTGCTTCTTATTTAGTTTTATACATTTAAAAGCTTATCTTTCGGTCACTTCCCGGATTTGTTAATTCTATGGCCTCAAATGTTTGTGTGATGTAGAGTTAGAGTTTGTCACGTTAATTAAACTAAGTGACTTGTATCTTACTTTGTCACTTATTTCATTACATATATAAAGGTATTCATTGAGGGATTTTGATGTTATAATTTAAACGTATATAAATATATATTCGGCGGGTTCCGAAGTGAGAAGAACAAAAGAGCATGTATGAGAAGAATAGTGAATGTAAGGAAAGCAAGAGAGGTTTGTCAAGATCGTACTAAGTGGCGATCGATAGTCTCTGCCTACCCAAATAGGAATAATGGGCGTGAGTAAAAGTAAGTAAGTAAATATATATTAAATACTTATAGATAGTTAGTTATAATCACAAAATGTATCCATAGCTTTGAAACCATACAACCGAAGGTAATGATCCTGCCATCCTCACAGACCATGTCCCCACCAAAGATTTGGCCATAGTCCACTACGCTGGCCAATTGCGGGTAGACTAATGACTACTATCGTGATAATAGCCGGGACCGATGGCTTAACGTGCCCTCCGAAGAACGGAATCATCTCAATTTTTGGAAAATCAGGTGATTCATGCCTGCAATATCTTTCCAGACTGGGTTTAATCATACACATAAAATTTTTAAGGTCACCAACCCTCGGGAATCAAACTCGAGACCTCCGTTCTTGAAACCAAGTGCTTTACTACTTAGGTAGTCCTGCCATATCGTCCAATAATTTCTTTTGATCCTAACCAACTGGGAGTAATAAGGTAGCTTGGTAACGAAAGAACAGACGGACAGTAATATGGAGGGTCCGATTTAACCATTTTTGTAATGAACCTTAAAATTAATGCCTATGCACCGAAAAAGACAGAAACCATCAAAATAGAAACTTAACATAAACTTGTCCAAAAACTAATGTTTCCTTTTTAATACATCATCACATAACATAAAACTTTTGTAAGTAAATAAGGCTCTCTTAGCAACTTTCGCCAAGTTCCGATATAAAGGGTCTAACTGAATAAAATTCATTTATCGGCGAGACTGTTTTGTTGAAAGGCGTCCTTCTATCCGATAAAACAAGATTATTTTGCGCAATAGAATTTGGGTCGAAGGCTCATTCAATTTTCGATTTCCCATTGATATAAGTACAGGTACTTTTGTAGGTCCAATCTAGATATGAATGGACTTGTTGTGCGTTGAAGAAAGTTGTACTGAATGCAAATGGGTTAGGAATAAACAGAACTTGAAGGTAAAAACTAGTTACAAAACATAGGATAGGACCTTTAAATTTGAAAAGATTGTAAATTCACCATGTTGCTGAGGAGTTTCTAGCCCTAAGACTCCGGCTACCCCTTTTTGGGATTTATGGCTGTGAGCATATGTATGTAAGTATGAATACTTTAGTTTTAAAATAATAACTGTCGTATAAGATACATACATACATATACTCACGGCTATAAATCACTTAACGGGGTAGCCAGAGATTTGGAATGAGAAATTCCTTAGCCACTTTTTGAAGTTGATTGGGGAAAAGATGGTAATAATAAATGTTTTCGGTGGCGGGTCTCCAACCGCATCGCCCAAAAACCACTTAAAAAGTCCCTATACCCTTAGTCGCCTCTTACAATCACCCACGCGTAGAAAGGGGTAGTGTTATTCTAAGCCGACACTACACGGCAAGTGATACAAGATATAGTAGAAATAAAGTTTCGTCAAAAGCCTCACATAAAAAGCCCCATTCCGTTAGTCGCCTCTTACGACACCCGTGGGAAGAAAGGGGTAGTGACATTTTAAGCCGGCACTACACGGCATTATATAGTAAATAAGATAACAAGATTCAAAAGTAGCTATTGAAAACAAACAACTTGGAAACTCGTAAGGACTCAGCAAAACAAAGACCGCTTGATTTTGTTTCGCTGCACTAATTTGTTTGGTTTCTATTCAGGTTGTTTGGTCTTTAATTGAATTGGATGAAAATGGCAGTCGTTTTATTGAGTTAATGCATCGTTCGGAATTCGTTCGATGTATTGACTATGAAAAGTGAGTTTTAAAGTATAAATATACATTTTCTATATATGTTACAGCCAAAGTAATAAATCTGGATATTATATATACTGTCTAGCCATTATGACACAATATAAATGACACAAAATTAATCACATTAACTAGCTATTTTATATAATATCTTCGAAAACCTTGGATAATGTAATAAAAAGCAAGTAGATATTTAGGGTCCATATTGGCTCACATAAAATTCTAAATCATATTCGTTGCCTTTCTAACGATTTGTGTTCATACCAATCACTCTTAATAATTTTATTTGTCATACTCTATTTATTAATACATTTTTAGTACTGCCATCGGAGGTCATAACAGTTAGTGATCATATTTTTTTATTCATAATATTACTACCTAGATTTTTTAAACTATAATTTTATTCAAGAATTTTTTTCTTCATAACATTCAATGATCATATTGTTTTAATTTAAATTTAAAATATTGTTACTATGATAATATTGTCTGTTGTGTTGAAAATGTTAAATAAGAAAAATATTATTTTAATTAAATCATTGTCGATATATTTAAAATATAGAATATGCATTTAAGGTGCTTGCTCCGCTGCGCTTCGCTCGCTCGTTTAACACATAACCTAACTTTACCTAGCTAAATGTAACTTTTCTTCGCCTGCAGGGGGCTTTCTTGCAATAAGACTATTTTTCATACAAACGTTTTTTCATTTCATCGTCGGCTAGACCAGACCGTACTATTATTTTGGCTAACTTTGACACGCCATTATGAATAATGTCCAGTTTCCAATTTGGCTTTTTTACATAATAAACAGTCATACATACATACATACATATACTCACGGCTGTAAATCCCATGAAGGGGTAGCCAGAGCTAGGGAATTAGAAATTCCTCAGCCACTTTTGGAAGTTGCGTGAGGAAAAGATGGTGAAATAAAGGTTTTTGGTGATGGGTCTCCAACCGCATCGCCCAAAAATCCCTTAAAAGCCCCAATACCGTTAGTCGCCTCTTACGTACACCCACCGGAAGAAATGGGGTAGTGCTATTCTAAGCCGGTACTACACAGCTTATTATGTATAATGTCTACAAACTGCGAGAGTTTTAAAAGTGTAAATCCTCAGATATTTGAAGCTTGTGAACCTTGTCTATTTATTGATAAATAAAATAACGTACTATGTAACACAAATATTTAGGTCCGTTTTACGACACCTAAAGGTATTAAGTGTAACTTAACTATGTTGTAATGTGTAATAAAACTAGAAAGTCATAAATAGACTCCTGAGTGTTTGGCATTTGATGGCTCAATGCTCTCGATATTTTACGAGATTATTGCATTACTTAAGCCTTTGCTCACCACGCTTTTGAACACATCGATAAGAGGGAAAACATCGTGAGGAAACCCATAAGACGATCAGGATTCAAATCCCGGGTCGGGCCTACACCAGTGCATTCGTGCAACAGCGTAAGGGCTACCACTTATCACATGAGTACACTGTCCAAGCAAAACGTGGGAACTCTGAACACCAGGTGACAATGTCACGTGATGTTTAGAAGTATGAGTACCTCTGCCAACCCCTTCAGGGATATACGGCTCGAACATTTGAGTTGAGTTGAGAGCCTTTGAAGCGAGTTTCCGTGTCGTACGTCGACGGGGCACAATTTTTCCTCAAAATGTACGGGCTGTTTTGTGTCTGACTTGCGTGTCTTACCTTGACTATAAGACCTGGCAAAATATATATAATTTCTACGTAGGAGAAATTGTTAATTTAGATTTACAATTTCTATTTTTATTTCCTCCTTTCTGGATGTATTTTAGCTTAATTTAATTATTTATGGTTAATAGTTATATTTATAAACCAAAAACGAATAAAAAAACCGTTGTTCTAAGGATAAGAACCCTTGCAAATGTTTTTATGAGTAAACCACGCTGACACGTTTAAGGGTTCAAATCAAATACAGCTTTAACCTTTTTCCCGTATTTGAATAAAACTTTCTGAACCTATCCTTCGTAAACACACAATCCACTTAAAATATTTTGAGAAGACATCTTGTATTCACTCTTCTCTAGGTTGGTATTATCTCGTTGTCGGTTTACAACATCTGAGAGATACGAAAATAAATTATATTTGTAAGGATCGTGCAAAGTGGCGATTGATAGACTGTGCCTATATCAATGAGAAACAGAGGGTGAGTTGTTATAATAACTTGTTTTGTTATATGCATAGTTACATACATACATACTCACGGCTTTAAATCCCTAGAAGGGGTAGCCAGAGCTAAGGAACTAGAAGTTCCTCAGCCACTTTTGGAAAGCTGAGTGGGGAAAAGTAGGCAAAATAAAGGTTATTGGTGATGGGTCTCCAACTGCATCGCCCAAAATCCCTTAAAATCCCCAATACCGTTAGTCGCCTCTTACGTACACCCACCGGAAGAAATGGGGTAGTGTTATTCTAAGCCGACACTACACAGCAATTTATAATAACTTGTTTTGTTATATGCATAGTTACTTACATTTATATACCAACTAGGTTGGTAGTTATGGTTTATAGACGTTTTATTTCTATTTACTCAATTAAAATATGTCCTCTTCCAACTTTAAAATAATGGTTTTATTTATTTTAACAATCGACACGTAAAATAATATAATAAGTATACATAGTAAATAAACAAGTACAGATTCACTTAAACTAGAATTGTTTGCAGATTCCTTTTATTCATTCACAGAAGATTACAACTCAATTGAATCCCGAAGAAACATTTGCGTAACAAAACTGTTTGAAGTCATCAATAACTTTGCTGTCACAGTATTGCAAACTCACTTTGTAAACTCGAACAAAGCTTCAACGATTAAGTTTGAAACGACATTTTACAGAAGTCACGGTTTCCGAGACAGTTAAAACTGGAAATACATTTAGGCTATGATATTTTGGTAGGAATTTTTTTATAGCTAATCCAAGTACAAAAACAGTTATACATGATTTTCGTTAAAAAGCTAATTATTAACATACAGACATATGTTACTTACGGCTATAAATATCAAAAGGGGGTAGCCAGAGCCTTAGAGATAGAAACTCTTCAGCCACATTTAGTAGTTGATAGGGGGCAAGATGGAAGGAATGAAATATTACTAATAAATAAAGAATGGCAGGCAGCCATTGACACGGTAGCTCAATTGGCAAGAGCAACGAGGGCGTATACCCGAGGTCGCGGGTTCGAATCCCGCCTGTGTCGAAATTTTTCTTTTCTTTATTTATTAGTAATAATCCCCACATGAGGTTTTCATGAACAAAATGATTTAAATAAGGAATGAAATATCCCAAAAATAACTTAAAAAGCCCTTCTTACAACCGGGGGTAGAAAGGGGTAGTGATAATCTAAGCCGGCACTACACTAATTAGTTATTAAGTTATACGTTTGCAAATTTTCCTCAACTTTTACTCCCGATGACGTCTAATCTCGTCCTGATCTCCAAATTATTGATAAATATGATGGTGATTACTAACTTTCTCCAGAATTGTTATCTTAAATATTTTTCCAAGATATCACATTAAATTCTATGACTCCCGTTATTTTAACAATAGACTGCAAAAACGTATGTGTTTGAAATAAGCATAAACGTGAAGCAATTTTGTAGTCTTTTGCTACAATTAATTAAAATCACAGTGTATTTTATTTACTTCCCTGAAAATACGAAACGCAAATGTTCGATCCGTTTATCCCCGAAGTGTTTGGCAAAGGTACTAATACTTTTGAACATCACATGAAATTTCACCTGGGGTTCATATTTTCGATTTTTTTGTTTGAAGATGTAATATCACGATATTGTTTTTTTATTACTCTAATTGTTGCTTTTCCAGATATACATGCGATTTGTTAAAAACATTTTGTCGACAGTGGTAGTGCCATTCCAAGCCGGCACTGTACGGAAATTTCATTCATCAATTATGTAATTATATCTCTTTACCTACATACAGCTACCTAAAACACTATTATTAATGTACTTGTCCAGAAGTCACTCACATTCCCACAAAATTTCAGCTATAAATTGTGCGCGATTAAACATTTGCATGAAGCAAGCCACATACAGATTTAGATGAATGTTTAACAAATTCTCGTCAAAACATTCCACAGAAAATTGTGTAAAGCTAGAGGGAGGAACGTACTGATGGCATCAACACAAGGATCTAAAGCTGCTTGTTCATTGTCAATTCTTTACATTATTCCGGCAAAACAGATTCATGTCGCAACGAAGTTAAGAAACTAAAACCAATGGCTATTATTTAAAATATCTTGACGTATATATAAAAAGTACAATTTAATAATAATTTGATTAGGAAAAATACATAATAAAATGTATATGATAATAAAAAGTGATTTCGAGGGACGATAATTATTTAAGTAATAAAATAATATTTTTAATAAATTTAAACTTAATAAATCTAAACACCATCTAAGAACAAAATGATAAAATTGAGTTGTTAACATTATTTTAAAAGTTATACACAGTCAAAAACTAACTCTTTTTCCTATAAAAAATTCGTTCATAACTAATTAAGACTAAATAACAAATGACGAGTCACCAATGGAAAAGTAGTCTTAAAATTCCGTAAGCAGCCATTTTGGAGACCTAATTACAAAAGTGTCATGGCGGCGAACACTCACATTCCTTCGTGGCTCTCCTCTAAGATTTACATGGAATGCTCGAACAGCGTTGAAAGCGACGATAAACTTGCGATACATTTGGGGGTGTCATGGTGAAAATTAATTTATGCGGCGTCGAATTTTCTGGGTACTTGAGAAGTAAATTGCTTCGGAACTTTTGTGTGTGTGGAATTTTTTGTTACAACTTTGTAATGAAGTCGAATGTTTCGCCTGGTTTTTTGTTGGAATGGATTTCCTTAAATTGTTGTCCTTGAATGGAATTGGGATTAAATTGTGAAAGTTACAGAATTATTCACGAATGAAAAATAATTTGGGGTAATAAAATAAAGTCATTAGAAAATTTGCATTTTGGTCGCCTTTCTCACAGCCTATGTATTATTTCTCTACCAAGGAGCCCAAACATGCCGAGTATTATAATTACGCATACGCAGGTAAATAAAACCTGCTGTATGTAATGATTCATAAACTTGTATGCCTAGGGCTTTTTTAAATAATTACAGAGTTACTACAAAGTACCTTTTCCAAAGAAAAAAAAGACCAAAATGCAAGAAGTTCGTTTGTAGTTATATTTTATTTATGAAATGTCCATCAGTTTCTGATATTAATTTCACAATTAAATTTTATATAAGCAATAAAAAATTCTGCATTCATTAATTTTATTAAATACAGCAATTGTAACTGAATCGATATAATTAGTTAACTGATCTCGAGCTTTTTAGTAGTTTCATATAAATGTAATTACAAATTATAATTTTTGAGTGTCTGAAACAAAATTAACCGACAATGAAGGTATGTAAAATGACAATATATTTCCCTCCCTACTTTCTTAAATAGCTGAACAATTGGTGAAGCTTAAGCATACGTTCCCCTGCATCGTATATAAGTCCTGAGTATAGAAAGGTGGGCAGTTATTATTTAAGTCAAAAGCAAAGTCTGAATTTGTATCCACTTGCTAAATTAAGTGATCTTTACTTAGCAAACCATTAATAATATTAATCAATATTTCATAAAATATTTGTTTTAGATCTACCGTAAAGAAAAACGTATTACCCAACAAATTGACTGCACCAACAAACAATTCGTCTGATGTATTCGCGTTGCGCTGAACCAAAAAATGTTTCCTATTGAAAACCAAATAAAGAAAACGGTACGATCGCCAATTTCGCGAAAGCAATTCACGAAGAAACTAAAGAGTTATCTGAAATAAAAATCAGTTGTTTCCGCAAAACACTGGAGTTCGGCCAAACATTGCATCCGCTTATTAACTGTCCGACAAAGGTTGGAATAACTAAATAGTGGAGCGCATTGTTATGGTTTTGGCTCGCGATCCGACACACATTTTATTGCACGAAAAGATGCAGGGGAATGGGCGGTTCTTTATTTTGAAGGACAACGGTGATTGAGCGCCTCGCGGTGTGGAACTTAACTATACTATGGTGAATGGTATTGGTATTTTTGTTGAAGTATGAATAATTTGGAAGCCTTTTCTGAGCAAACCATTTAAGTAATATTTTCGTTTACAAGTTGAAAGAAAGGGTATACACAAGTAATTTGATAGTTGGTGCACGGACTGGATGAGGGGATACTTTGTTTGTCGTATTCAATACCTTTCGTGAGCTATAATTATTATCAAATGTACAAGAAAAACAATAAAATTATATTCCTATTAAATATCAATATCACTTAAACTTGATTCATGATTAAACATTGCTGTGTAGTGTCGGCTTAGAATAGCACTACCCCATTTCTTCCGGTGGGTGTACGTAAGAGGTGACTAACGGTATTGGGGCTTTTTAAGGGATTTTTGGGCGATTCGGTTGGTGACCCATCACCAACAACCTTTATTTTACCATCTTTTCCCCACGCAACTTCCAAAAGTGGCTGAGGAATTTCTAATTCCTTAGCTCTGGCTACCCCTTCTAGGGATTTATAGCCGTGAGTATATGTATGTATGTTGATTCATAATTAATGTGTGTTAACCATTGAAATGCTGGACTAATTTGGCTTCAGTAGACATTTTGGGCTGATAATCCCTTAATTATTTTGAAATACATATCATAAGACACAAAACTACGATCAAAAGAATTCTTTTTCACGTTTTTGCAAAATCTATTGCCATCCCTCTCTACTAAGCATTTAGAAAGAAACAGTGACAAGTGCAGTTTGGACTAAAAACACCTATTTAAAAGTAAAAAGCATCAACACGTTATCATTCGTGGTATTCTCTGGAGGCCTAGCACAAGTGCTATATTATCGATACGATATCGGTTAGAAGGATATGACAGTATACGATACTATTTAAGTGCGAAAGAGGTGGCGGTTTTATACCACACATTATCTAGTTAAAAGGTCACTTGCTTTACCGATGTAAGAACAATGTCATTAAAGTAAATAGTCTGTGTATTACCAGTAGGGCAAGCATGAGCGCTATTTTATCGACACGATAACGGTTAGAATGAGATGGCAGTATACGATACTAAGTAAGTGTGTAAGAGATGGCTGCTTTATCGCACGCGATAACTAGTTTAAACACCGCTCGTGCTTGCCCTTCAGATTAGAATAGCACTAGGGTATAGGTGATTTAGGGTTTTGGGGATTTTTATCACCACCAACTTTTATTTCATTATAAACGTTTTCCTTAATGAACTTCCATAGTCGGCGTGCAACACTGGTTACCCCTCTCTGAGATTTAAAACAGTAACTTTGTTTGTGTTTAGATATTTTCTAATAAATATTACATACATACATACACATATTGACAGCCATCAATCCAAAAAAGGGGTAGCCAGAGCTTTAGAGCTAGAAAACCTTTAGCCAGATTCGGAAGTTGATAGGGGAAAATATGGTAGAAATAATTTATAAATATTCTTTTCTAAAATTTGTATTCTGAAGGTTTGAACAAAGTGGTCAAAGAATTTGGTCACTTTTCTGGTTTTTGAAGGTTTAACACCAAGTATATGTATTTTAATTATTAATTTATAAAAAAAGTAACAAAGTTACAGCATCTATACATATTATGACCATTATGAAGATGACTATGTTTTATATGATATTAATCACCGTATTAGTAATAATACAAAGTATTTAGACTGTATGTAGATTCGCTGTGTAGTGCCGGCTTAGAATAGCACTACCCCATTTCTTCCGGTGGGTGTACGTAAAAGGCGACTAACGGTATAAGGGCCTTAAACGGATTTTTGGGCGATGCGGTTGGAGACCCATCACCAAGAACCTTTATTTCACCATCGAATCCCCACGTAACTTCCAAAAGTGGCTGAGGAATTTCTAATTCTTTAGCTCTGGCTACCCCTTCTAGGGATTTATAGCCGTGAGTATATGCATGTATGTATGTATTTAGGTTGTCCTCATTTTTAAAGACGAGTACTCATACCGGTAAATGAGTGTACACTAATAGAATAATGAATAAGTACCTGAAACACAATGGTCTTCAACCGAGCGATATCATCTACTGGAGGAAAATGCTGAAATAGGGCTATTGTGTTTGGATGTGAACTGTGACACCGATATTAATATGTAACTAGCGATCCGCTTCATAAATAAGTGGTTTAAATACATATATAGCTATATATACAGGAAAGATTTGTTTATCTATAAATAAATAGATTCGGAAACTACAGAAAATATAAAACATAACATAACATAAACGTTCACGCCGAATATCCCCGAAGGGGTTGGCAGAGGTACTAATACTTCTGAACATCACGTGACCTTGTCACCTGGTGTTCAGAGTACCCACGTTTTGCAAGGACAGTGTACTCACGTGATAGGGGGCAGGCCTATCGCCGTTTTGTACGAATACAGTGTCACATGACTAAGTACAACTCAGCCATGTGGGTTTCCTCACGATGTTTTTCCCTCACCGTTAACAACCATGATAAATTAACCACACATATGTCTTTAGAAAAGACGAATTGGTGTAGGCCCGACCCAGGATTTGAACACTAGTCGCTTGCACGATAACCGAGTGTTCTACCCACTGGGCTATCACGGTGGTTATATAAAAATATTTTTCTTTACTAGAAAAAGTGTAGTACTGGCTTAGAATGTCACTACCCCTTTCTACCCACGGGTGTTGTAGAAGGCGATTAACGGTGGGGCTTTTTTTAAGTGGTTTTTGGGCGATGCGGTTGGAGACCCATCACCAACGATACTTTATTTCTACCATCTCACCCCTATCGACTTCCAAAGAAGCTCTGGCTACCCCTTTTTTTTGATTTGTATGTAAGTTCTGCATTTTCAAAAAAATAATGTCTCATGATTACATATAACTCAGTAATCTTGATAAATTAATCAAACCTATGACTTTAGTAACATCATCTTTTCTAGCCGTGTAGTGTCGGCTTAGAATAGCACTACCCCGTTTCTACCGATGGGTGTACGTAAGAGGCGACTAACGGTATTAGGGCTTTTAAGGAATTTTTGGGCGATGCGGTTGGAGACCCATCACCAACAACCTTTACTTTTACCATCTTTTCCCCACTCACATTTCCAAAAGTGGCTGAGGAATTTCTAATTCCTTAGATCTGGCTACCCCTTCTTGGGATTTATAGCCGTGAGTATATGTTATGTTATGTTATCTTTTCTAGACACACATCTTATTTTTCCCAATATGGAACTTAAAACCAAGATTACTTGCAATTCAAGGATCACAAATTTGTGCTATAATCATTGTGTAATAAAATTTTTGAGGTCATTCCAAATAAACTCCCCATTTAATTCCTCAATCGCAACTTGAAGGTTCTACGGGAAAAGTTTCGAAGGGTTCCAACAATAAAGAGGTTATAGGATTGAAACTACTGATGTCATAGCAGTTAGGGTTACCACAGGGCGGTAATTTACTTGACTTGAACGAAATATTAGCTGTCTATCGGGGAAAAATGGGAATGGTAGTGAGCACTGAACCGCTTAACGGACGATATATTTTTTAAACTTAACTTACACACAGAATTAAAAATTATAGCAAATAAGAAACCTTTTGTGGAAAAGTCATGAGAATTGTATTTGCATAAGTATTATAGAAGTGTTCACTTGCTGTGTAGTGTCGGTTACAATTGCACTACCCTATTTCTTCCCATGAGTGATCATAAGAGGCGACTAAAGGTATCGGCGCTTTTTAGTTGATTTTGGGAGATGCGGTTGGAGACCCATCACCAACAACATTTATTTTACAATATTTTACCCACTAAACTTCCGAAAGTGGCTAAAGTTTATTTTAACTCTTAAGATACCTCTTTTTTGGGATTTATAGCCGTGAGAATATGTATGTATGTAAAAAAAAAACTTGGTTTCAGACCTGTCAACCCTATACATATAACAGTGGATTTGGTAAACAGGAAAGTATCTGCGGATTTCTTTAATGTTCGCAACGCTATCAAAATAAGGAAATTGGGTTTCATGCTCTCATCTTTTCTTATGCGATGATATTTTTTTATGTATCAAATCGGATAAAAATAGTTTTGTTTTATATTTTTGGCTTACAGTTGCAGATGTAATAATTGCAACCGTGATAGCCCAGTGGGTAGAACACTCGGTTATCGTGCAAACGACTAGTGTTCAAATCCTGGGTCGGGTCTACACCAATTTGTCTTTTCTAAAGACATATGTGTGGTTAATTTATTATGGTTGTTAACGGTGAGGGAAAACATCGTGAGGAAACCCACATGGCTGAGTTGTACTATTCATGTGACAGTGTATTCGTACAAAACGGCGATAGGCCTGTCCCCTATCACGTGAGTACACTGTCCATGCAAAACGTGGGTACTCTGACCACCAGGTGACAACGTCACGTGATGTTCAGAAGTATTAGTACCTCTGCCAACCCCTTCGGGGATATTCGGCGTGAACGTTTATGTTATGTTTGTTATGTTATGTAATAATAACAGTTATATGCAAACCGATTATTGACTAATCTTCATCATAAGCCTAAAGACGTCGACTACTGGTCATCGGCCTCCCCCAAAGATCTACAATCTCAGACTCCGTTTCGGTTGACTAATCACTGACCAATATCTTTAATTAATTACCACGGTAACACCACAATATTAATACCAGAAAAATAAAAAAAGTAAAATAAACGATGGTCGGTCTCTGCCAACCCCTTCGGGGATATTCGGTGAGAACGTTTGAGTCTTTGAGTTTGCCGTGTTTAAAGATCCATTTATTCCTCAGTGCTGTTTAGTGTCGACTTCCATAGGGCATTGCAAGGTTGCAACTACCCACGGATAGTCTCTAGCTACCTCCAATATGAACTTATGGCCTGAAAAATGTAACTCTATTTGATTCAATGTGTATTCACTGATCACATATAGAGTATACATACTTTTTGGCCCACCCTGTACATACATACATAAACCCACGGCTATAGATTCCAAAAAAGAGTAGCTGTAACTTCAGGGATAGAGACTCATCAGCCGCATTTGGAATTTGGTAGATATTTAGTATTATTGGTGAAGGGTCTTCAATCGCATCGCCCAAAAAACACTTAAAACACCCTAACGCCCGATTTCTGAATTGAGTATTCCAGCTGAGAACAACTTAAGTATCGTTCCGTCGCATTGAAATCTTAACAACTGAATGAGACAAAACGATACTTAAGTCGTTCTCAGCTTGAATACTCAATCCAGAAATCGGGCGTTAGTCGTCTCTGACGCCACCCGTGTGGGTAAGGGGTAGTTACATTCTAAGTCAACACTACATAGAGTTTAATTAACCACTTCTTCATATTTTGAAGTCTACAAGACATTAAAGTAAATTCCACCGTTTCAGACCTGAAAGCATTACAAGCAAGTCATGCGAACCGCAAACGTGAATCCGGCGGCATTCACCAACTGCAGCCATTTCCATGTGATTTAGCCGGAACCAATCACTATAATGGACTTTAAACGTATGGGTTTTGGTTCTTTTCATAGTGATTGGTTGTAAGCTACGTTTCTGGAACTAGGTAGCTTGAGGTAGAATAATACATTGAGTAGAATAATTACTTATATTACCTATTTATAGTAACGGTAAAAGTTAAGTTATTTAGTCACGGCTGAAACTTCAAATTTCTCATTCGCTTTTGAACTTTGGAAACTGACGAGAAAATAATAATAATAATAATAATAATAATAAAAGCATTTATTTGTCTTTCTTCAAACACATGACATGAAATAAACAATTACGAAACGAAAAATTATAAAAGACAAAATGGTCCAGAGCTCGTTCTATCCGCAGAAAGCAGATAGCTTCGATTTTCAGCGCTGGCCAATATCTTAAATATTGTAAAAATAACTTTTAACAAAAAGAAAACCGACTTACAACCGTGATAGCCCAGTGGGTAGAACACTCGGTTACCGTGCAAACGACTAGTGTTCGAATCCTGGGTCGGGCCTACACCAATTTGTCTTTTCTAAAGACATATGTGTGGTTAATTTATCATGGTTGTTAACGGTGAGGGAAAACATCGTGAGGAAACCCACATGGCTGAGTTGTACTTAGTCATGTGACAGTGTATTCGTACAAAACGGCGATAGGCCTGCCCCCTATCACGTGAGTACACTGTCCATGCAAAACGTGGGTACTCTGAACACCAGGTGACAAAGTCACATGATATTCAGGAGTATTAGTACCTCTGCCAACCCCTTCGGGGATATTCGGCGTGAACGTTTATGTTATGTTATGTAAAACCGACTTAATAGTGGGAAAAACAACCGAAAATAAAAATCTAGTACTAAAAAGTACGAAATAAGTTTTTAAATTGAATATGCCAGTGTATGAGTGTAACGCCCGGTTTCTGAATTGAGTATTCAAGCTGAGAACAACTTGAGTATCATTCTGTCGCATTGAAATCTTAACAACTGAATGAAACAAAACGATACTTAAGTCTAATAAATAAAGAATAAATACAGGAAAGAAAAAATATTATTAAAATTATTATTAGAATTAGTAATAATTCGGAGGTAGGAAACGCAAACACTACTTTAACGTGTAAAAAGAAATAAAGGATAGAAGAATTTCGCACTGGCAGCCAACTGACACGGTAGCTCAGTTGGCAGAGCGTCCGGGGCGTTTACCCGAGGTCGCGGGTTCGATCCCCGCCTGTGTCGAAATTTTTCTTTCCTGTATTTATTCTTTATTTATTAGTAATAATCCCCACATGAGGTTTTCATGAACAAAAAGATTTAGATACTTAAGTCGTTCTCAGCTTAAATACTCAATTCAGAAATCGGGCTTATGAGTACTGTGATTAATGCCGGTGCCAGCCTGCGTGATGATATAGTAGTAGTGTAGTAGTATGATGATAGTAGGGTGAATTCACTTTTATTTGACTGGCATCGACTCAAAAATTAATTTAAGAGAATTTTAATATTTAGGTAGGTTGAACTGACGCATGTGGAATAAAGAAATTGCAAAGGTATTATTCACAGTACTCATACACTCATACACTGGCATATTCAATTAAAAAACTTATTTCGTACTTTTTAGTACTAGATTTTTATTTTCGGTTGTTTTTCCCACTATGAAGTCGGTTTTCTTTTTGTTAAAAGATATTTTATTTTACGAGTTTAAAAGATAGGTAGACCTGGCAAAGGTGCCTCTCGTATGAGGCAATGCGACGGTTTCTGTATTATTATTCGTATTTCTGGTATTTCTATTATTATACGATATTATTGCCGAGTAGTGCCGGCTTAAAATGTCGCTACCCCTTTCTACCCACGGGTGACGTAAGAGGCGTCTAAGGGAATAGAGGCTTTTTATTGGATTTTTGGGCGATGCGGTTGGAGACCCATCCCCAAAAACCTTTATTTTTACCATCTTTTCTCACTCAACTTCCAAAAGTGGCTGAGGAATTTATAATTCCTTAGCTCTGGCTACCCCTTCCAGGGAAATATAGCCGTGAGTATATATATGTATGTTTACAATATTAAATAGGCTCAACAATATCTAACTTTACATTGTTCTTGAAATCCCTCGAAAGGCGATGGTCTATAATTCTACATCTCAAGAAAGACTCAAACGTTCACGCCAAAAGGGTTAGCAGAGGTAGTAGTACTTCTGAATATCACGTGACATTGTAACCTGTTGTTCAGAGTACCCACGATTTGCTTAGGCAGTGTTCTCACGTTATACAGGGCATGCCTATCGGCGTTTTGAACAAATACACTGTCACATGATCGTGAGTTTCGACAGTCCCCTCAATTTCCTGGGATGCCATCATCAGATCCTGGTCTCATGGTACTTACTCGGAAAAAATGACATAACAAAAGAAATGTTGAGTGAACTTGTACTTCTCTTCATAAAAGCTACGAAGAGGAGCATAAATCTTTATGGAATGTTGAAAGAACTGTTTCCTAACTCCTAGTGATTAAGGACCCACACCTTCCATCATCAGCTTAGCAGCATAACAATATGATTTTCAGAAGCAAATGCCAATATAAGTTCAGAAAATATGTAAAACGCGGTACATTTGCCTATAAAATTTCAAGGTTCCCCTCGATTTCTCTAGGATCCCATCATCAGACCCTGATATCCTCATCATGGTACCAATCCGGGAGTATCTTCTTTTGAACAAAAAAATAATAATCAAAATCCGTTCACAAATGGCGAAGTAATCGGCGAACAAACATAAAAAAAAATAAAAAAATATACGGCCGAATTGAGAACACTCCTTTTTTTGAAGTCGGTTATAAAATAACTGGTTGGATATGAGTCTCAAGCCAAATCGCCAACAATCACTGGAAAAGCCCTTAATCTCTAAATCGCCATTTACGCAGGAAAAAATGAATCAGTGCTATCTAGGCGAAACGAAGTAGCGAATTATAATTGACTAAATATATAACATAACATAAACATAAACGTTCACGTCGAAGATTCCCGAAGGGGTTGGCAGAGGTACTAATACTTCTGAACATCACGTGACATTGTCACCTGGCGTTCAGAGTACACACGTTTTGCTTGGACAGTGTACTCACGTGACAGGGGGCAGGCCTATCGCTGTTTTGAACGAATACACGGTCACATGACTAAGTAAAACTCAGCCATGATAAATTAACCTCACAAATCTATACTAATATTATAAAGAGGAAAGGTTTGATTTTTTGTTTGTTTGTTTGTTTGTTTGTTTGTTTGAATTGAATAGGCTCCAAAACTACTGGAAAGATTTGAAAAATTCTTTCACTGTTTTAATGCTACACTATTCCCGAGTGACATAGGCTATATTTCATTTTAAAAAAATTAGGGATCCTTACGTAAACTTCAAAAATGTAACCCAAGGTGTTAAAGAAATACCAAAAAAAATCCTTACATCGCGTGCGCTGCGAAAACTATTGACAATAGAATAAAATTATGTACTACAATTTTATAGAACACATTATTATCTAAAAAAAATGCCCAGACAGCATGTCTCTAACTATTATAGTTATCTCACAACAAGCGTCATTATATAAAAATATTATTAAAATCCTGCTTTAGAAAAGGCTCTTTATTTGTACCTATCTAATCCTTATAAAACGTATATATTATTTCAGACTACTTCACTACCCTTATATTACTTTTTGAATTATTCAATTCGAACATTCCATTCGAAAGTTATCTCGAATTAAAAAAATAGATAAAACTCCGCTCGATTAGCTATGCATAGTAAGTTGTTGCAGGCGTCACGAAGGGGTACGGGAGACTGCTTATCAAAGAGTAAAAGCAAAATTTGATTGTAGCGACTATTATCACTGGCCCAGCAGCCGGTCAATTAGCTCATATACCGAGGATACCAATGATCCCAACTGATCTGCCAATTCCATTTAAACGGCTACAATTTCCGGTTAAAACATCTTTTGCTTTAACAATTAATAAGTTCCAAGGCCAAACCTTCAAATTAGTAGGGATTGACCTGCGCAAGAATTGTTTTACTCACGGTCAACTGTACGTTGGCCTGTCGCGGGTGGGAGCCCCTGAACATCAATTTATTTTGCTGCCCCAAAATACAACAACGTCAAATATTGTTTACAGGGAAGCTCTAACTCTATAAATTGAATGGCTTTTGATGTAATTACTCATTATAAAAAAAAAAAAAAATATATCTAAATAAAAATACAAAAAAATATAACATACATACATACATATACTCACGGCTATAAATCCCTAGAAGGCGTAGCCAGAGCTTAGGAATCAAAAATTCCTCAGCCACTTTTGGAAGTTGTGTGGGGAAAAGATGGTGAAATAAAGGTTGTCGGTGATGGGTCACCAACCGCATCGCCCAAAAATCTCTCAAAAGCCCCAAAACCATTAGTCGCCTGTTACGTACAACCACCGGAAGAAATGGGGTAGTGCTATTCTAAGCCGAAACTACACCGCAAAAAAATATAACATAGCTTAAAACTTAAAAAAAATATATTAAAATAATAATACATGTAATAAAATAAAAAACAAAATGTTAATGATAATTCATGCCCGAGCGAAGCCGGGACGGGCTGCTAGTGTCTTTATAAAAGACAAATTGGTGTAGGCCCGACCCGGCATTTGAACACTAGTCGCTTGCACGTTAACCGGTGTTCTACCCATTGAGCTATCACGTCGTCATTAAATATATATATTAAGGTATGATTGATGGAGACTAGCTGCAGCTCATCTTCACTTGATTTAGCCGGAACCAATCACTTTTACCTTATTAATCACTTTTAGATTATAGACTTTTAACGTATGGGGTTTTATTCTTTTCATAGTGATTGGTTTTAAGTCACGTTTGTAGAACTAGAGGTAGATAACACACATTGGATAGTAAAATTACCTTTAATAAATTCGGAATATATTCAGCAGACACTTAAACTTACCTATTTAGGGTACCGCGGCTAAAAATTCAATTTTCTCATCCATTTTCGCACTAAAACTGAAGAGGGGAAAAGATTGTAAAATAAAAAATGGTTGGATATGATCCCAAGCCACATCGCCCAAAAATCACTGAAATATTAAATAAAGAATAAGTAAAGGGCAAAAAAACCTCGAAACAGGCGGGAATCGAACCCGCGACCTCGGGTATACACCCCGACGCTCTGCCAATTGAGCTACCGTGTCAATTGGCTGCCAGCGCGAAATTCTTCTATCCTTTATTTTTTTTACACGTTTAAGTAGTGTTTGCGTTTCCTACCTCCGAATTTTTACTAATTTGGAAGGCCACTTGTCTACCTTTTCAGATAGAATGCAAATGTTGAAAACGCCTAACTGTCACATAATTTAAATCTTTTTGTTCATGAAAACCTCATGTGGGGATTATTAATTATAAAGGTTTTCAAGAAGAATAAGAGGTTTTCATGAACAAAAAGATTTGAATCACTGAAATAGCCTTAAAATCCTAAATCGCCTATTTCGACGGCGATAGGCAAAAATGGGTTTATAATATGGTAGTAATATAGGCGACACTAAACAGCGAATTATATTTGATTAATTATATAGATTACGGTAGCAGATACAGGAGAAGGGCAAAATTGCCTCATAAGAAATGATTGATGGATGTAAAAATCAAGAATAGTACGCCGAGACGGTAAGTGAAAGTTGATCGTATACCTACCTATACTCATTCATACACATACTCACGGCTATAAATGCCTAGAAAGGGAAGCCAGAGCTAAGGAACTAGAAATTCATACATGTAATAACTGAAAATCTAAAAAAATGACATGCCATTAGTGCCCCCTGAGGTAGGCAGAGCCTATCATCTCAATAGTCTCTTTGACATTTTCATTATAACGATTTCCTCACCGTTATCGATGGAATGTTTCTACTTTGCAAGTTATTTTCTACGTAATTAAGAATAAATAAAGGAAATAAAAATTTCGACACAGGCGGGATTCGAACCCGCGACTTCGGGTATACGCCCCCGTCGCTCTTGTCAATTGAGCTACCATATCAATAGCTGCCAGCGCGAAATTCTTCTATCTTTTATTTCTTTTACACGTTTTAGTAGTGTTTGCGTTTCCTACCTCCGAAGTTTTAAACTTTCGAATTCCGCCTGTGTCGAAATTTTTCTTTCCTTTATTTATTAGTAATAATCCTCACTTGAGGTTTTCATGAACAAAACGATTTAAATTTTCTACTAAGTTAATTTAACTAAATATTAACTAAGGGCTATAGTCCTAATTTAGGGGAGTAGAAGAACAGAATCGAAAGTTCTTTAGTTAGTATTTTCTTAGACTTCATGATTGCACATAAAAATTAAAACAACTATTGTTCTATGAAACTCAATAGTCGTTTTGATTATAGTTCTCTAGTTAGCTTGAATGATTTAGATGAAAATTTGGCCAAATAACAGATCGCTGGTAAGGGGTTTCCAACCTAATCACATTATATTTACTTCACAAGTACTTACACTTTGTAGGAAACCCGTGGAAATATAGAGCACATTACACAATGAGCCCGTCGTGCCGCCGGAATTGTCCAACGACACTTCCCGGCGGCTTGTCTTTAAAGAATTATGTCTACCTTATGTATGAAGACAAGACCACCGACAAAAAGTAGCCGATTGTTTATGAGCAGCCCGGCGGGATCAGTGTGTATTAAATAAAATAAAAATTCTTTATTTACGTAAACAAGAGTTTTAACAAGTTCTTATTTAAAATTATGTCCTGAGCTTGTTCTACCTGCTTGTTCTGTTGTATTGTGCTTAAGGGAATGTTTTATTTTTTGCACATATAAAATAACCAAATACACTAATAACCAACAATCACTTTAAAAGGCCCAAATCGTCTTCTACGACAACCGCAAAAACAAATGAGAAAGAGTTATTCTTAGCCGGTCAAATACAAATAAGAAATAAATATTTCATAAATAAATGCGTGAACTTTTGACCAATTTCCAACCCTCTCAAAAACCTTTTATTCCTTGGGCGCATTACGAAATAATAAACGTTCCATTTTACTTTTCATCTTAGGCATCTTACGAGTATCTCGCGTACAGCTTTGTATTGATTATCTTGAAGCGTTCCGTTTTAGTCTAAATAAAAGATTGTGGACACGTTCAATGGCGAGCAGTCCTACATAATAAATAACATCTTGATAAATGTCTTATTCCTTTCAGCGTTATGAAATGTATAGCCTTGTTGATTTTAGCCTGTGATAATAAAATGAAAATCTGTTACTTTTCACTTTGAGGTTATTTACAAATTTGAAATAGAGAGTAGATAGATAGAGGTAGAGAGAGAGAGAGAGATAGTAACGATAAACGATGAAAGTAAATACTGTGTATTTGGTTTATATTCTACATTTATATGTTTACTTACGGCTACAAATCCCTAAAAGGGGTAGCATGGGCAATCAGAATTGGAAATCACTCAACGCTTTTAGAAGTTGAGTTGGGAAAAGATTGCGAATGAAGAGTGATTGGTGATGGGTATCCAGCAACACGATATGATAGTCCAATGGGTAGAACATCCGCCCGAAAACAGAAGGGCGTGAGTTCCAATCCTGGGTCGGGCCTACACCATTTGTCTTTTCTAAAGTCATATGTGTGGTTAATTTATCATGGTTGTTAACGGTGAGGGAAAACATCGTGGGGAAACCCACATAGCTAAGTTGTACTTAGTCATGTGACAGTGTATTAGTACAAAACGGCGATAGACCTGCCCCCTACCACGTGAGTACACTGAGCAAAACGTGGGTAGATGGTGCTGCCATGTGAGTTCAGAAGTATTGGTACCTCTGCGAACCCCTTCGGGTATAAACGGCGTGAACGTTTATGTTTATGTTATTTAATCAAGCAACATCACCCAACAATAACTTAAAGCCCCTACACCCTGAATCGCCTCGTCTAACACCCGCGAAACGGGTTAGTGCTATTCTAAGCCGACACTACCTAGCGATCTTTGTATTTCTACCTGTAGGTATAGTCTGTACAGGTATAATTTTAAAATGAGGTAGTCAGATTTAAATTAAATAAAATTGTTTCCTTTCCAATTTGGTTTATTAATAAGACTTGAAAACTGCTGAGTCATTCATTATTTTAAATTATAAACAGAGATACTAATTGTATAATAAGTTTGAGTTATATTAAATATAAATAATTTTATTATATAAATAATTTGAATCATAATAAATTTTATGAGTAATATTTTGGACAGTTTTTATTTTTTTACCCGTGGCCTTTTGAAACGGATTGCTATCGTAAAAGTTATACCATCAAGTTGCAGCCTATTGCAGTTTCTACAAAATATTGTATGGCACCGCGTGTAAGTTTGCATATAAAGTGGCTATGAATATCAGAATGTATGTTATGTTTCGGGCATATCAGGATTTTAATTAAACTTAGTTTGTCCGGAACATATTCGGGAGTAAATTATATTGCTGAAACATAATAGATACAAAGATGTTAAATTTAGAAGCTAGAATTAGTATTTGTCAAAAATATAAGTGAATTAACGACCAGAATGAAACCGTTTTTACGAAGGTGACAATACGAAGTTAGAAGAATCAAAGAGCATGTCTAAGAAGAATAACGAATGCGAGTTAATAGTAATAAATAAATAAAAGCAAGCATTTTTATTTCCTTTCGTGTCTAAGATACTCAAAGTATTACCTAAAATAATTTTCTTTAATAACATACAAAAAAAACTCAATTACTTTTTTTCTTTACTGCAAATTGTGACAACAACAATATTTAACTAAAAATAGCAACAATGTACTCGTGAATATATAATTTAGATTGTCAGCGTAGCTCTTAGAGCCCGTAGCAAAATGTCTGAGATCCCAAAACTAGACATTCTTGCATTCAGCATTTAGTTGGAATGCATTTATAGGAGGAAGCACTAAATGAGTGCGCTATTTCCATTCTTTGGGCGATGACTTTTGTCGGGTTTCCACGGCGTTTCCTACGGAGTTTAAGATTCAATGACCTTAATTTTGGTTGTATGTAATGTACGTTACACGTTTATATTGCATACATACTTACATATACTCACGGCAACCTTTATTTTACCATCTTTTCTCCACTAAAATTTCCATAAGTGCCTGAGGAATTTTTAATTCCTTAGCTCTGGGTACCCCTTCTAGGGATCTATAGCCGTGAGTATATGTATGTATGTATATACTCACGGCTTTAAATTCGTAAAAGGGGAAGCCAGAGCTTTAGAATCAGAAAATTCTTCAGCCCCTTTCGGAAGTTAAGTGCGGAAAAGATTGTAATGTTGTTGTTTTTGGTGATAGGTCTCCAATCGCATCGCCCAAAAATCACTTAAAAAGCCACGATTCGCGTAGACGCCTCTTAGGATCGCCCATGGGAAAAAATACACTACACTTCAAAGCCGACACTACACATTTTACACGATGATATTGAAACCCTTATTTCAGAAATTGATCTGTTTATAAATTTTTTACTCAAATCTGTGTATCATGCAGTGTATTGCAAATCAGTATTTTGATCTCAGTATTAGTAAGCTCAGATTTAAGTGGTCTTACTTTCAAAGGTTCTTACGTAAAATTAATAGTACCTGATAAAATGTCAACATGATAGTCCAATGGGTAGAACATCCGCCCGTAAACAGACTGGCGTGAGTTCAAATCCCGGGTCGGGCCTACATCAATTTGCCTTTTCTAAAGTCATACGGATGGTTAATTTATCATGGTTGTTAATGGTGAGGGAAAACATGGAGAGGAAACCAACATGGCCCAGGCCATGTGACAGTGTATTCGTACAAAACGGCGACAGGCCTGCCCCTATCACGTGAGTACACTGTCCAAGCAAAACGTGAGTACCTACTTTGGACACTAGGTGGCGCTGTCACTTGTTGTACAGAAGTATTGGTACCTCTGCCAACCCCTTCGGGGATAAACGGCGTGAACGTTTATGTTATGTATGTTATGACATTTCAAATTCAAAGCAGTAGTAAAAATAAATCTTTACTATTACATTTTACACTGTATTTTTATTAGCGCCTATTTTTTCTCTTCAACTTTCCCTTTTAGGAATCATACCCTTGAGTATATACATACATACATATTCTCACGGCTATAAATCCCTAGAAGGGATAGCCAGAGCTAAGGAATTAGAAATTCCTCAGCCACATTTGCAAAATTGAGTGGGGAAAGGATGGTAAAGTAAAGGTTGTTGGTGATGGGTCTCCAACCGCATCGCCCAAAAATCCCTTAAAAGCCCCAATACCGTTAGTCGCCTCTTACGTACACCCATCGGTAGAAACGGGGTAGTGCTATTCTAAGCCGACACTACACGGCAAATATATATATAAGTATATCTCATTAGTAATTCCACTTGTCAATGTTATGAAGTAGCAGTTCAGTCTTTGACCATTAAATTCCACCTCAAATGTTCACCATAAAATGGCTACTACTAATTTCTAAACTAACGTGCCTCAGTTACGTACGCAAATACCGATGGTACAGAGTATGAAAGTAGAAACAGCATCCGCGATGAGTATTACTTGAATGGAATCCGATGAAATCAAACGCGTGAGTCATTGATGATGTCACTGACTGACTGAGACATAGACGTCGTAGTACCGAAAAATAAAACTTTTGTATCAGAGATATAAAAAGTAGTTTACAAGACTGCACACAGCTTTAAGGGAATAAAAGAACACAACTAATAAATAACACTTCAATAAATATTTAGGAGCTTAAATATACCTAGAACTACATTGATATAAGAAAGCATTTATTTATAACTAGCTTTTTGCCCGCGACTACGTCCGCGTTGACTACATTTTTTTCATCCAGTTTACATCCAAAATACCAAAACACTATCTAACTACACTAACTTCTGTTTTTTTGTATTTATATTCCCGTGGGCGTTGTAATAGATATAAAGAACATTGAGACTTTTTAAGTGATTATTGGGCGATGCAGTTGGACGGTTGGACGGACCCCATTCAACATCCAAAAGTGGATAAATAATTACTATTTCTGGAGCTGTGGCTACCCTTTTTTGGGATTTATAGCCGTTAGCATATTCTCATGATTGATTGATGGATGAATTTCATACATTCCTTTTTGTAGTTGTTATATCAGTCAATCGCATCAAGATTCAAATTTCTAGATAGGTACATTGTATTTATAGATCAAAAATCTGTATAATATATTTCAATCTCTTAGGGGATGAGTTCCAAAAAACCTTTTTAATTGTTCATAAGAAACATGAAACAAACCATTTTGTAGCCAAGTTTCTATGTTCAAAAATCTCTATGAGAATATTAGTTAAAAACAGTTAAAAAAACAAAAGCTATAAACATATTCTCAAACCTACCAAATGAATACGCAGAATTCATACAATATACTTTCAATTATCTTTATTCATACATATTCGCATAGTTGAATGTGAAAAAGAAGGATTAGTGCATCCTATTATTCTAACCTAACACAAAAGCAAAAAAGTCTCAAAAAAACTTTAATCACACGGGATTCGAACCAGGGTCATCCGTAAGTTTAGTTTTAACCAATCGGTATACAGCTACGCCACAAAAACATTAGTAATGATGTCAAATTTGTGATATAGTATATATCTAGTAGCCATACTATTGACAAACAATTAAATACATACATACATATACTCACGGCTATAAATCCCTAGAAGGGGTAGCCAGAGCTAAGGAACTTGAAGTTCCTCAGCCACTTTTGGAAGTTGCGTCGGGGAAAGATAGTGAAATAAAGGTTGTTGGTGATGGGTCTCGAACCACATCGCCCAAAAATCCCTTAAAAGCCCCAATACCGTTACTCGCCTCTTACGTACAGCCACCGGAAGAAATGGGGTAGTGTTATTCTAAGCCGACACTACACAGCAATTCATTAAATGGACATTTATTTTGATGAAAATGGAAAAAACCCTTATTTTTTTCAAAAAACACTAATAATGAAGAGTCCGATAAAGTCGGTCGATGAAAAAGTTAATCGTGTAAATATGGGGAGCAATAAGTTGGTGATGTGAGAGAGATTGCAATCATCGGCCAATAGATGGCGGTACTGAATTAAAATTGAGATATTTACTTTTATTTATTTAAAAACTATGCATTCTGAGGCTTAAACAGAATATTAATTTAAGCGTAAGTAAAGTATAATATATCTATGAGAATATTAGTTAAAAATAGTTAAATAAACAAAAGTTATAAACATATTCTCAAACCTACCAAATGAATACGCAAAATTCATACAATATGCTTTCAATTATCTTTATTCATACATATTCGCATAGTTGAATGTGAAAAAGAAGGATTAGTGCATTCTATTATTCTAACCTAACACAAAAGCAAAAAAAATACGCAAAAAGACTTTGACCACCCGGGATTCGAACCTGGGTCTTTCGTTCTTAGTGTTTACGGTATACCGCTACGCCACGCAGACATTTGTGTATGTCTCAAATTTGTGATATCCTATATATCTAGTAGTCATACTATTGACAAACAATTAAATGGACAATTATTTTGATGAAAATGGATGAAACCCTTATTTTTTCCAAAAAGACTATTAATGAAGAGTCCGATAAAGTCGGTCGATGAAAAAGTTAATCGTGTAAATATGGGGAGCAATAAGTTGGTGATGTGAGAGAGATTGCAATCATCGGCCAATAGATGGCGGTACTGAATTAAAATTGAGATATTTACTTTTATTTATTTAAAAACTATGCATTCTGAGGCTTAAACAGAATATTAATTTAAGCGTAAGTAAAGTATAATATATCTATGAGAATATTAGTTAAAAATAGTTAAATAAACAAAAGTTATAAACATATTCTCAAACCTACCAAATGAATACGCAAAATTCATACAATATGCTTTCAATTATCTTTATTCATACATATTCGCATAGTTGAATGTGAAAAAGAAGGATTAGTGCATTCTATTATTCTAACCTAACACAAAAGCAAAAAAAATACGCAAAAAGATACGATTAAATGGACAATTATTTTGATGAAAATGGATGAAACCCTTATTTTTTCCAAAAAGACTATTAATGAAGAGTCCGATAAAGTCGGTCGATGAAAAAATTAATCGTGTAAATATGGGGAACCATATAAAAGTTATGTTTTTTTATGCTCCTGTGGGAAACCTTGCGAAATTCGGGATAAATTATATCCTATATGTTGGCCAGGTGTATAAACTACATTCATGCCAAATTTGATCAAGATCGGTCCGGAAGAATTAACGTGATGAACGGACATACAGACAGACAGACAGACAGACAGACAGACAGACAGACAGACAGACATTTTTTTAAAAATAGCAAATTTGGCTTCAGTATCGAAAATAAAACATATTCCACCGGTTTTTATTTTTTTTTCTTCAATGTACAGTTTTGACCTCGTTACAGTCTTATTTATTTATAATCAAAGGAACACTTTAAATACATGACGGTCATATTAAAACTCAAGACTCAAATATTTTAACTCTACCCATGTTTTGCTTGGACAATGTATTATTATAATATTATTATTTTATCTTTAAACATAAAAGTTAGACAAACATAAAATACTAAAATAATTTAAACGAAACTTTTATACAAATATTTAAACAACAACAATAATTTAAAAGCACTAATTACAGTTTAGTGCCCATTGTTTCAATTAAACTTTATTTTTTTTTATGATTCATATCCGTGAGTATAGGCCATTGGATATTCCACTTGTCAATGTTAAAATACCAGTTCAGCCTTTGACCATTAAATTCAACCTCGATTGTTCACCATGAAATGACTACTACTAATTTCTAAACCAACTGAGGCACTACGCAAATACCGTCGGTACAGAGAATGAAAGTAGAAACATTCGCGATGAGTATTACTTGAATGGAATCCGATGAAATCAAACGCGTGGGTCTTTGATGATGTCATTGACTGACTGAGACATAGACGTCGTAGTACCGGAAAACAAAACTATTATAATAGTTTTTTTTTGTTTTATACGTTCTCACGCCATTAGTTCCAATTGAAAAAGGCAGAGACTACCGATCGGCACTTTGTAAGATCCTGGCAAACCTCTCTAGCTCCGTTTAAATTCATCAAAATAAATCATTTTTAAATATTTTTTTTGATAGCTGGATGTAAACTAAATTAATAATATAAGGCAATCAAACTAATATTAGTTATTATAACGGTGGCTTATTGGTAAGCAAAGCTGCAACTTGATCGTGAAAAGCATTTGAGTTTCTAGATTTTTGTTTTAGTTTATTATATTCATGAGGCAATCGAATTAATATGGTGATTATAACGTATGATTTTTTTTAAAAGCAAAACTTCACATGGTGGCGAAAAGTAAGTGATTAAATTATTTTTTAGGAAAACTGTGAGGAATAACCTATTCAGGGAATTGGTAAGAGCCACATTTAAATTCAATTGTAGTTTGTCATTTGTTAAATTTGTTACTTCATAAAGTTATAAAAGCCAAAGCCCTGGTCGAGTGGATAGGTGACTACCTTCTCGGTCAGGAAGTTGCGGATTCGATCCTCGCTGAAAGCAACATTTATGGGACGTGTTGTGGGTGTTATTTATATGTGTATTGTATAGAACTAAATATATCGTTAAGTTAGTATCCCATAATACAAGTCATACTTAGATTGGGGCTAACTTGATTTGTGTATAATATGTCCGTATATATTTATTTAATATTATTAACTTACTTCTTATATATATAAAAGGCAAATATAAAAAAAGAAACGTAAAACATCTATGATTCACATAGTCAGTGTAACCGATTCGCGTACACAGTGGGCCAATTATACAAACATCCACAGAGGAGCGCCACAAGTGGCATCCGTCCCGCCCTTTTATTGGAATATTTTGAATTTATTCAGCTGACGGTGTATCGAAGCAATCCCAGCTTTATATACTGATTTGTTCCACTGTGCATACCGTTGTTCTTTTTCTAATACTTGTGTTGCATTCATGCTACCCTAGTCCTGTTTTTGTGTTGATGTTGAATCAATAGCGAAGAACCTTTTTAATGATCATTTTACAGAAATTAGTAATAAAAAGTTACAACTTCCTAATGGCAGTTATCCATGCGGCCGTCCAGTTGTACACCCCGTAGAAAACTCTATTTATTTATCTCCAGTTTCATGCAAAGAAGTTTTTAAAATCATAAATAAATTGAAAAACAAGCATAGTTGCGGCATTGATGAACTCCCTCCTAGCTTGATAAAAGAATGTGCGGATGAGTTAAGCTATCCGTTAATGAGACTAATTAATAAATCCTTTGAAGAAGGCATATTCCCAGATCCACTTAAAAAAGCTATAGTTAGGCCAGTACTTAAAAAGCCAGGCTATGATAAGTCAGACCTGAATAAATATCGCCCAATATCACTGCTACCAACATTTTCAAAAGTCTTTGAAAGGGCAATAACCAACAGAGTATATTCTTTTTGCGAAAAATATCACGTCTTTGACGAAAATCAATACGGCTTCAGAAAAAAACGCTCCACGATATCAGCAGTGTACAAATATGTACAAGATATAGTTAATATTATTGACAGTAAAGAATACGCAGTAGGTCTATTGCTGGATATGACGAAAGCGTACGATAGGGTCCAGTTTGATATCTTACTAAAGAAACTTTATGACGTAGGTATTCGCGGTAGTACACACAAATGGTTTACATCGTATCTTGAAAATAGGGAACAGTTAGTAGAGATGGAATACTACAACTATGATAGTAGTGAAATAGAAAGACCCCAATCAAGTAGTAAAAAAGTGAACGCTTCTATTCCACAAGGCAGCGTAGCTGGCTGCCTTTTATTTCTCATTTACATCAATGACCTGCCTAAAGTTTTAGATGAAAAAAGTGTCTTATTTGCAGATGATGTCTCCCTCTTAATGAAATGTAAAAGTAATATCAACCTGCGGAAAAAACTCACAACTATCCTAGATAAACTAACAGATTGGATGAATGATCATAATCTTGAAATTAACTATACAAAAACGAACTTAATGGTATTTCATCCACGACAAAAATCTCCCTTAAATATTACACTCAACTACAATAGTACAGACATTCAATTAGTTAACGATTTTACTCTCCTTGGAATAACCATTGACACCCATATAAATTGGAAAAAACACGTCCAAAAGCTGCACCTGAAAATCTCAAAATTTGCGTATGCTCTTAAACAAATAAAGAAAACGACCGACTTGAAAACAGCATTAGCAGCATATTTTGCCTATGCATACGCATGGTTTAATTACGGCATAATTCTCTGGGGAAATAGCGTCGACGCACCTACATTACTTATACTTAGTGATGGGCGCGGTGGCAATATTGCCGTTGCCGGCAATTCCCGGCAAGTCAATGTTGCCGGCAATTCCCAATATTGCCGGCAATCTTGGCAACATTGCCAGAACATTAAATATATATTTTTTATTTGTATGATGTCGTTTGGTGGTACATAGAATCATCAATTACTATCATTTGGGGTATCTATAGTGGCCTGGTACTATGAATACCACATAATACACTGTACACCACACTGTGAATGGTTTTTGTATCAAAAGCGTGCTTAATAGTACAATAACCGAGGTGATCTGCAAAGAAGAAGTTGAGGATCTACGTGCAAAGTATTCACAACGACAAACCCACTCTTTAAAGGCAGTACATTATGCTGCAGCCATTTTAGATCCAAATGATCAGGGAGTGTCCTTAGCTGCTGGGGAAAATCTAGATGGGTGTCAATTAATTTTGGATCATTTACAATGTAATGGCGACAGAGGTATAGATGTCTTCAATGAACTAGCAGAGTACAAGAGTAGAACAAATAGTTATAGCAAAGATTTCATTTGGTCGACGCCATCGGCTAACAAAGTTTCACCTGTGTCTTGGTGGACACTTTTCTTCCCACAGACTGATTTGGGAAAAACTGCTGTAAGAATTCTATCCATCCCATCAACATCTGCTTCTGTAGAAAGAAGTTTTTCGACCTTTGCTAATATCCACTCCTGTAAAAGAAACAAACTCACTACAGAACGAGCCGGAAAATTGTGTTTTATCGCACACAATTGGAAAGTTCTTAACTCAAAAACACAAACGACAAAAGAAAAAACTTTAGTAACTGTGCCTACTTAAGAATCAGATGAAGACTTCGATTTTATTGATGTACTTCAAGAAACGTTTGAGGGTGATTCGTTTCAGGATCTCAATGAAGACCCGTTAACACTTGATTGAAAAATGATATAATTATTAGTTACACGGTAAACTCAATTACGTATAGTTATTTTGAATACTGAAAAAAACTAATGAAAAAAAATGCGAAAATCAATCATTATGGGCAAAAATAAATGAATGTAAATATTTTGATTAAAATTATAAAAAAAATACAAAAAAAATATATTGAATGATTGTAAATACATTGATTGAAAAATTTTAAATGCGCCAGCCGCTACAATAAAAAAAATAATTTACATAAAATATTTTTAACGTCATATAGTGCTTTGACTGACAGTCCTAAGCCTGCAAAGCATGAAGGAAATTTTTCAGTCGTATATAAGAAACTAAAGAAATAAACTTTATCATCAAATTGGATTTTATTTGTTTACTTACAGATAAACTATTTAATAAGTTACCTTGAAATTTAGTAGTAGAAGCAATAGCTCGAACGAGAACTTTAGATCTGTTCAATCAACCGATCGATCCAATTCAATTGTATGAAATTTTCAGACCATTCAGCTAATCTTTTACACAATATATATTTTAATTATTTATTACATATTTTTTTATAAATCCACAAAGAAAAATTTTTTTTTTGGGAGTATAATGTAAGTTCTCACTGGATTCTACTTAAAATATTGCCGGAACGTTGCCGCAGCAATATGATGGCAATGTTGCTGGCAATATTTCCGGTAACATTGCCGAAATTTGGCAATTCAGGTTTAATCATAGATATTTTCAAAATGTTAGCACTAGTATCGATAAAGCATTATATTTTTATAACAAATAGTATAGTAAAAAAACTTTTAATTAAGAATTTCAGGTAAGTTGCCACACATTTCCACTTTTTGGCAACGTTGCCGGCAACTTCCAGGCAACATGGCAATGTTGCCGGCAATCGCCCATCACTACTTATACTGCAAAAAAGACTCATACGAATTTTAGTAAATATAAAACAAACGGACAGCTGTAGACCCCATTTCAAAGAACTCAAATTGCTAACACTACCTTCCATTTACATATTTGAGATCTGCAAACATGTAAAAAATAACACTAATCTATTTCCTACCAAGCATAATGTGCCTATTAGCATTACACTTCGTAACAGAGACAAGTTGACTCTGCCTACCTCTAACCTTGCAATGCACGCATCTAGTCCACATTCTATGGCAATAAAAATTTATAATAAACTGCCAAAACCTCTAAGAGAGGAAGCCACTATAACTAATTTCTCAAAAAATCTTAAGGAGCTACTAATAAATAAATGCTATTATAGTCTAAGTGAATATCTCAATGATAAATGGAAAACAGCATGTCTGTTGCATGAGATTTTTTTACATTACAGTTACAGTTTTTCCACGATGATTTCAAAAATATATGCCGTTTTTATGTAGCAGCTCTAGTTTTGGAGTTACGAAGTGACAGGGTTTTTCATTGAAAATGCACATAGTTTAAGTTTAAAAAAATTATGAAATATATTTATTTTGAAATATAGTTAAAAGCCACGACGGACCCATCAAACAAATTCAAGGCCGCTAATATTAAAATACCATTGTTTATAAACAACGTAGACAAGGACACTAAAGATAACGATATTTTGGAGTATATCTATAGTAAGACGCAAGTAAATGTGAATATGCGAAAAGTTAACTCGAAAGGACCTAAACAACACAACGCCTTTATTGTTTATGTACCTAAAAATAAGCTGTCAATATTTTTGGATGACAATATGTGGCCTGAGGGTGTGTCGTTTCGTCGCTTTATTGATTTCAAAAGGAATCCAAGAGTTATGGCTAAATCTGAAAGTAATAAATCTCATTAATGGATTACAGTGACGCTAAACTTATAACTTTCAACTGTAGGTCACTGGTAAGGTCGATTGATTGCATTCGATCACTATGCCAGACAGCTGACTTGATTGCACTACAGGAGACATGTTTGCTACAGCACGACATTCCGTTGCTGGGTACTATACATCAAGAGTTCGAGTACACCGGGAAGTCTGGTGTTGATGCGTCGGCGGGTATTCTGCGTGGGCGTCCCTATGGGGGCGTGGCTATCCTATGGCGGAAAAGTGCTTTTCGATCAGTGATACCAGTGCAGTGTGACAGTGATCGTATTACGGCTGTGAAGGTAATAACGGAAATGTGTGCGTTCTTAGTCGTTTCGGTATATATGCCCACTGACGAACCAAATAACTTAGTGGAATTCACACATTGTTTGAGTGAGCTTAATGCTATTATTGACAGTTGTGAGGTTGAATATGCATATGTTCTGGGTGATTTTAATGCGCATCCGGGAAGGCGCTTTGGAAACGAATTAAGGACTTTTTGTTATGAGCAAAACTGGTTATGGGCGGACCTAGATAAGCTTGGCGTTGATTCAGGCTCGTATACATATGTGAGTGATATTCATGGAACTACTAGTTGGCTGGACCATTGCATAACTACGCATGGTGCTATTCATACTGTGGTAGATATATCAATTAATTATAATGTGTTCTGGTCTGATCATCTTCCTCTTGAAATAAAATGTAACTTTGGTTTATTAAGATCTAAAATAACACATTGTGATAATCACTTTAATGAAATTAAATGGGGAGAAAGGGACGCATCTCAAATTTTGTTATACACTGAATATTGTAATTCAAAACTTAAACTAATAGATTTTCCTGTGTCTTTCGCACAATGTGCTGATCATGTGTGTAATAATCTAAGTCATAAAGATTTGTTGTTGGATTTCTATTCTAGAATTGTTAATATTTTTAAGGAGGCTTCTCTATATAGTTCTACTAAGAAAACTAATTGTAAACGTAGATATAAACAGATTTGTGGTTGGAATAAACATGTGAAACCATCGCATGATGAGGCTCGTCTTTGGTTTGGCTATTGGGTTCTGTACAATAAACCGCGTAGCGGTTATGTGTATAGGAAAATGTGTGAGTCTAGAAGTTTGTTTAAGTCTAAGTTAAAATGGTGTCAGGTTAACGAACAGCAAATTAAGATGGACATTTTGGCTAGACACCACTCAGGCAAACAATTTAATGACTTCTGGAAACAGACAAAAAAGTTAAATCCAAAATTAAGTGTACCAGCTAACATTAATGGTGTGAGTGAACCGACGTTAATAGCCGAATTGTTCAAAGACCATTTTAGAGTACAGGCGCCCCAATGTTCCGTTGTTGGGAATGACGATCCCCCTAATGTTAACTGTACCTATACAGGTGGAAAGTCAATTCTAATCACGGCTAAAGATATAAGAACTGTTTTAAGAAAGATGACTCGGGGTAAATCTCCTGGACATGATCATTTAAGTATTGAACACCTGCAATATGCAGGTGTACACTTGCCTCGAGTTTTGGCCATGTTTTTCTCTCTTTGTTTAAGTCATGGGTATCTGCCTGACAGCATGTTAAAAACTGTTATTGTACCTATAGTTAAGAACAAGACTGGTAATACTAGTGACAAAAATAACTATAGGCCGATTTCACTGGCAACTATACTGGCCAAGGTGCTGGACAGACTGGTTGATCAGCACTTGGGCAGCCAGGTGAAGTTTCATGATGCACAGTTTGGTTTTAGACCGGGACTGTCTACTGAAACCGCTGTCCTCTGCCTCAAGCAGACTGTCCAGTACTATACTAGTAGGGATACGCCTGTGTATGCTGTTTTTCTGGACCTTTCGAAGGCGTTCGATTTAGTTCAATACGACGTCCTCTGGAAAAAGCTATCTGAGAGTACTACTGTGTCTCATGAGTACATATCCTTATTAAAATACTGGTATGCTAATCAAATGAACTGTGTTAAATGGTCAGGCGAGCACTCAAGCATGTACAGATTGGAATGTGGAGTGAGGCAGGGTGGTGTAAGCTCACCTACACTTTTCAATCTGTACATGAATGAGTTGATCGAGGAGCTCAGCAGCGCCGGAGTCGGTTGCTCTGTTGACGGTACCTTTGTTAACAACATAAGTTATGCTGATGACATGGTGCTGCTGTGCCCTTCGATCAATGCTCTTAATAAACTGTTGGGCGTATGTGAAAGGTATGCGGAGGCCCACGGTCTCAGATACAACACTGCTAAAAGTGAATTGCTGGTGTTTAAGTCGGCTAATAAGAGCTATAAGGTCAATAGCATAAACTTAAATGGCACTCCTTTGAAACAAGTGCAGAGTTTCAAGTATCTGGGACATTGGGTCACCGAGTCTCTGAAGGATGACGTCGACCTGGAACGGGAGCGCAGGGCGCTGTGCGTTAGGGCCAATATGCTCGCCCGCAGGTTTGCACGCTGCACTAAATCTGTTAAAATCACGCTTTTTAAAGCATACTGTGTATCTCTGTACACGTGCAGCCTGTGGATGAATTATACCCAAGTAGCGTACAGGGCCTTGCGCACCCAGTACAATAATGCGTTTAGGGCCCTGATGGGACTGCCACGACACTGTAGCGCGTCGGGGATGCTTGCTGAAGCCGGGGTCGATAGCTTCTCCAGCATCATCAGGCGGTGCACAGCGTCCCTGATGCGCCGGGTGAGGGGCAGCTCCAACAGTTTGTTGCAGACGGTCGAGGCGAGGTTGGACGTGGACAGTGTTATCATGCAACACTGGACTCGCGTTCATCTCGCCAAAGACACAAAAATAACATATAACAATTATTATAGCGTTGTAAATAGATAAGTTACTAACATAGTACGTAAGTTTTGTCTGTTACTAACATTAATATTATAATATTATAATATGATTGTACTAACATAGTTGTAAGATATTTTGTAACTAACACATATGGACCTCGTCCGAAATAAACGATTTTTATTTTATTTTTATTTTATTTATTTATTTATTCTGAATAAAATTTCCTTTTTTTGGACTTTCTAGAGTGAGATGTATTATGAGTACTATTTTGAATGCTCCAACAATAATCTGCCATCATATGTTCATTCCAGTACCCCTGATACCTCTCCTCCATAGTGCGAATATCCTGGTGAAAGCGCTCTCCTTGTTCCTCGCTTAGGTCACCTAGATTTTCAGGAAAATAGTCTAGATGGCTGTGAAGGTAGTGAAGCTTAATACTCATGTTGCATCCAAGCCGCTGGAAGTGTATCAGCAACTGTTCAACGTGCTGAATGTAGCCGTCAGACTTCCTATTGCCCAAAAAATTTCTCACTACCCAAACAAACTCTTCCCATGCACATTTCTCGACAGCTGTCATATAGTTGTTAAAATTTTTGTCATCTATCAACTTCCTGATTTGTGGGCCATCGAAAATACCACCTTTGATTTTCTCACTACTCAATTTTGGAAACACTTTTACAATGTATTTGAAACATTCGCCATCTTTGTTAAGACCTTTTACAAACTGTTTCATCAACCCCAGTTTTATATGCAAAGGAGGCAATATAATTCGGTCTCTGGATACTAGTGGAGCATTAATTACATTTTGCTTACCGGGAACCAAAGCCTCCCTGGAGGGCCAGTCTCTTTTTGTCCAGTGCTCAGCTTTAGCTCGGCTGTCCCATAAGCATAGGAAACAGGGATATTTTGTGTAGCCACTTTGTTGGCCCAGGAGAAAATTTACCATTTTCAAATCAACACATACAACCCAGTTATGTTCCTTGTACTTGATTTTGTCGAGAACTAAAGATATTGTAGGATATTCTTCTTTAGCCTTTGTAGAATGAGCAATAGGCAAGGAACCAAGTTTGTTACCATTATGTAAAAGTACACATTTCAAACTTCGTTTTGACGAATCAATGAACAACCGCCACTGATTTGGATTATACTCTTTTAATCCCATTGCAGTCATTAGGCCCGGAATATCAGTACAAAACACAAAATTATCTTTTTTGGTAAAGAAAGGAAGTAAATCCTTTTCCCTGTTACGGTAGTACGATATCTTCGTTTCTCTGGTCAACAAATTTCTTTCTTTCAATCGGGAAGCTAAAATTTCTGACGCCGTTTTAGAGAGTCCAAGGTCCCTGATCAAGTCATTTAGATCATCTTGATTTAGTGGTCGGGGACTACCGTAGCAATCAAAATCACTGTCGCTACCACTGCCGTCATTTTCGGTTTGTCCGCTGCACTGGTATGGATTTTCCGAAGATGTAGATGGCTGCTGTGGTGTTGATGTGTCACTAATACTCAAGACTGGTCTTATGACAGATTTTAAGTTTGGATATATCCACTTAGAGCAATTTTTATGGTTTATTCCTATGATTTTCGTTACACAGAAATAACAGTCGTCATGATGGTTGGATGGTTCACGCCAAATCATAGGAGCTTTGTACTTAAAAGTGGGTCTTTTTTTGTTTGCCCACAGTCGTAAAGATTCAACACAACTTTTACATGCCAAACTTGGTATCCAAGGTTTAGCGTTTGACGGCAACGGGAACCCAAAGTAGTCGAAGTATGCCTTTTTCACAAAGTCCGACACATTTAAACGAAATTTTTGGAACATATATTGTCCACAAATAACACAAAAACAATCAGGATTATTTAAACACGTCCTTCTTGAGGAAGACATAATGAAATTTATAGAGGAACTACTTAAGTTACACCGCTGTTGATAGAAACTACCGACTACTTATGTAAATTCGAGACGGTACCTGTATCTCACTAACTAGAGCTGCTACAAAAAATCCGAGGGTAGATTTGAAATCAGCGCACCCAAATTAGTAAACAACAGTAGAAAAAATTCATGCAACGAAAAAAAAGTTTGATTTTGTTTTTTTGTGATTACTTCGTCCTCTCCTCTAATTGCTGTGCCCAACAGGGTCCACAATGCTGTAACATAATTAAATACTCAACATCTAAGAAAACCATTGTGGAACGCAATAAATCTATTGAGTATTGAGTATTGAGTATTGAAACTTAGTTGGTTTCATCATGGAGGGAAAGGTGAAGTGTAGATGAGGGTTTATGAATAGATTGGATACATTGTATGTATAGACATGTATTGCATATATACTCACGGCTACAAAAACCTTAAACCAGATTTGCAGTCACTTTTAAAAGATGATTCGGGAAAAGCTTGCAAAATTAAGGTGGTTGGTAATGGGTCTCAAACCGCGTCGCCCAAAAATCACTTTAAAAGTTCCAAAACCCTTAGTCACCTCTTTCGATTCCTCACGGGCAGAAACTGGGTAGTGCTATTTCAAACCAACACTACACAGCTATTATATTATTTAGTATACTTCATGTAACTACATTCTCTAATTATATCCCATTGCGAGTTGGCATAACGACTATTTAGTCAGGGTCTCACGTCTAGCACTCCCTCGGGAAGTTTTACTTTTAAATGTACTTTCTTTATCACTGCTCAAACTGCGTACTCAAGATTTTAATGATATCTTTTGGTTAGTGTCTTTTGGACAGAAAAACAAAGATAAAACCTCAACTCATAATAATTTGGAAGGGGTGGCTGGGTCTATTCCTTCTGAAAATCACATAATTTTCTGTCACTTAGTTTATAATATCTAATTGTCTTGATAGTGAATTTAGCTCAACTCAGCTATTTGGGTTTCTTTATTATGTTTGCTTAAAGTTCATGCGGCATATCTTCGAAGTTTTGGTAGAGGTACTAATGCTTCTGTACATAACGTGATATTAATATTCCCTAATTTTACGTGTCCAGAGTATCGTCGACCTCATCGTCGTTTATTGAGAATACATTGTCACATGACTAAGAACAATTTAGTCGTATGGCATCCCTCACGAAGTTTTCATCACTGTTAACAAACTTGATAAATAAACCAAACATATAACTTTAAAAAAAAGACATGTAATAAATAAAGGAAAAAAAAATTGACACAGGGAATCGAACCCGCGACCTCGGGTATACGCCCCCGTCGCTCTGCCATTGAGCTAACTACCCGAGGTCGCGGGTTCGATTCCCACCTGTGTCGAAATTTTTCTTTTCTTTATTTATTCTTTATTTATTAGTAATAATCCCCACATGAGGTTTTCATGAACAAAAACATTCAAAAAGACATGTATTTAATTTGGGTGTAGGCTCCACTCAGGATTAGAACTCGCATCATCATCGCATCACTATCAACGGTTGTTACTTATTTTCTGAATGGTGAATCTTTGTGATTCGAGGCCAAACTACAGTTTCACATATTCCGCTAAAAGTTATAAAATTTAATCCGAAAATAGCCTACTATATCCATAAAGTGACAGCAAAAGCTTTCAACATCGCTAAAAATTACACTAAGTGAATTGAAATCGATGTTTTTGTTCTCGATTCGCGAATCGATTAAAAAGTTATAATGGAAATCGTAACGAGTGAAGGCTAAAGCTGTGCTGCATGCAACCGAGCTGAAATCAAAACACGCCTGCGGTCTTTACTTCCTTTATTTGTTGACTGAAAACCATATTCTAAATTGTTCTTAAGGCACAGCTAGCGAAAATATTGATAGTTTGTGTTACTTTTTAAGCGTTTTGAGATCAATGATGAGATGAATTCGAGCGTAGTACCAAGGGTATTTTTCATTAAAAAATGGAATAAAAATTAAATATAATTAGTTGTAGATATATTAGTCAATGCTTCAAATGATACGATGTGCAATCGAAAACAAAGAAACATAAATCCGTGTTCTTGCTTTTGCTATAGCTTTGTTAGCATTGTACACATATAAAAGCTTTTATTTTAAATGGTTCGGGATTCAGTGTTTACTTGGTTGGAGTTTTAAATAAAGTGATTTTGTGACATATCAATGAAATTCAATACGAATTATGTAAAATATACTATGTTTAATAATCACAATTCACATGCGACGCCTACGGTTGAGTTTGCTTTATCCAAGTCTGTCTTTATCGGCAAAAATAAAATTATCAAACAATTCGGTATGCAAAGTTTTACTAAAGTGATGCTGATTACAAAACCATTTCGAGATATTATGGTTATAAACAATATTTTCTTGAAATTATATCAATTGAAGCTAAGATGACTGTTATTTTATCAAAAAACTGTAACAATGTTTGACCTTCAATGTTGTTTCAAAGACATACGGTTTTGCAGTTTATTAATAAAATATCGAAAATCATAGGTTTGTTTAGTATAATATCGTAATAATTTAATTTGACAACACAAATTCGTGATATGTTTTGCAATCAGCAACATTTTTATAAAACATTTCGCTTCATTTGCATGTAGCTACATGATTTTATCGATCGATGACGTCATTAAGTGCAAAAGTTGAACAATCTTTAAAAAATCATAACTTTACTATTACTCATTTTAAATGGAAAATATTCAAATTAGTGTTTTATTTTCGTGTTTACTATCGAATAAAATTATTTAATAAATACCAAAAAAACTTTGCATACCGAATTGTTTGTAGATAGCGAAATAAAAGGTATTGGACTACGTGATGTTGTGTAAGAAAGTGACGCCTTGTTGTTGTCGGTTTGCGACAAACATAAATACATATACTCACGGCTATAAATCCCTAGAAGGGGTAGCCAGAGCTAAGGAATTAGAAATTCCTCAGTGAGTGAAAATTCCACTCACATTTCCAAATTCCTTAGAAATTTGGAAATGTGAGTGGGGAAAAGCTAGTGTAAATAAATAAAGGTTGTTGGTGATGGGTCACTCCAACCGCATCGCCCAAAAATCCCTCAAAAGACCCAATTCCGTTAGTCACCTCTTACGTACACCCACCGGAAGAAATAGGGTAGTGCTATTCTAAGCCGACACTACACAGCAATTGTATTTTATTTCGATGTTTGCGACAAACATCGAAATAAAATGCAATAAAAATATTAGCGAGTGTTATATTGACCTTAAATGTCAATCTTGAAAATGAAATTTGAAGAACAGCATTGTATAGGAAACACGAAGGAAATCATTCAAGTTTTGGTGTTGAATTCACGGCAACTGCAGTTTAAGTAGCCAATAAAACAAAAATATTAAGTGACTAGTGGACCGTTCCAGCCCGGCTAGTACGAGCGGTGTTTAAACTAGTTATCGCGTGGGATAAAGCAGCCATCTCTTACGCACTTACTTAGTATCGTATACTGCCATCTCATTCTAACCGTTGTCGTGTCGATATAATAGCGCTCGTACTAGCCGGGCAGCTTTGCACTTGTAGTGTCTTTCAATGTCTCAGGTTTCTTAAATGACTCTTCAGTCCTCATAAATTTGAATATTGTTGCTTTCTGATTATGAAATATTTGTTATATACTCGTATTGTATATACCAGGGGTTGAGCAATTTTAACTACTAAATATCAGGCGTTTTTTTTACTTTATGGCTTTTACTTTAATAATTAAAAGTGATTAAATTTAAAAGATGCATACATAATTACATAGCTATCACCTAATACATGCACCCATACAAATAAACATAACATAACATAACATCCTCTTTTGGATAAAATTGGGAATGAATTTATAAAACTGAAGAATTATTGTTGAGTACTCTAGGCGATGAGGCTAGAAAGTACTTAAGAAAAGAACATTTACTTAAGAAATCCTAAAAATTAATACCTAAAGGTATCTTTATTTATAAGATGAGGTTTTCATGAACAAAAAGATTTAAATTATGTGATAGTTAGGCGTTTTCAACATTTGCATTCTATCTGAAAAGATGGACAAATGGCCTTCCGAATTAGTTAAAATTCGGAGGTAGGAAACGCAAACACTACTTAAACGTGTTAAAGAAATAAAGGATAGAAGAATTTCGCACTGGCAGCCATTGACAGGGTGGCTCAATTGGCAGAGCGTCGGGGCGTATACCCGAGGTCGCGGGTTCGATTCCCGCCTGTGTCGAAATTTTTCTTTCCTTTATTTACCTATTCTTTATTTATTAGTATTTTTTATTTATGACCTAAAGGTATTACCTAAAGCAATAAGAAATTTTATACATTTGTATGGATTCACATTTCTCTTATTACCTTTCTTAAGTCTGTTAATCTTTGTTATGTATTTTAGCCAATAAGATCATGTTATTGTTGCCGCCAATTTTCCAAAAAGTATAGATCATTATCCCTCGTTGAAAACATAAATAAGGAAGGCGGCATCATTTTGTCAAGTTGCAGCACGCATCGATTCGTTCACTGTCTCGACTCAACAACGAGTTTTTGTTGCTTGGTGGGCTAGCATGGATCGTATGTATTTTATTTATTAATATATTAATATAATTGTATTGTATGCTGTGTAGTGTCGGTTTAGAATAGCACTACCCCATTTCTTCCGGTGGGTGTACGTAAGAGGCGACTAACGGTATTGGGGCTTTTAAGGGATTGTTGGGCGATGCGGTTGGAGACCCATCAATAACAACCTTTATCTCACCATCTTTTCCCACTTAACTTTCCAAACGTGGCTGAGGAATTTCTAATTCCTTAGCTCTGGCTACCTCATCTAGGGATTTATAGCCGTGAGCATATGTATGTATGTAATTGTATGGTCGGAAATAAAATAATGATCTTCAAATATACCTTTAACATTACTAGTATACCAATTTAGAGTAGTGTTATCTTTCAAATATCTCAATTTTATTTAATGGCTGCTTACATTTCAAGAGAATAAGCGTGATATTATAAAGCCTATGCTTCTTCTAAAGTTGTAGTTTACTATAGATAAAAGATATTAGATTGAATCAGGCGTTACTTTGCGGAAATCTATAGCAATACTAATATTAATAAATTTCTTCGCTTAATTCCGCTAAATACCTGCAGTCTTCATGCAAGCACTCGGTGGTCAGCTGCCGAACTGTCTACTGCTCGACAATGACTCGTATTGAGTCGAAACGCGTCGCATATTTGTGGTTGCCTGTGCTTTCGCTTGCAGGTGTGTGTGCGGTGCATTGTCTGCTTTTCGATTTCTTGTAAGTGGGAGGGCGGGCGGTGCACAGTGCATGTTGCATGAAAACTGCAGGTATTTAGCGGAATTAAGCGACGAAATATTTTTTTTATTAGTATTATAGATAAAAGCATTTTTGGAATCAGTGTGGTGGTTTCAAAGCCTTCTCATTACTGAAAAACAAATACAACAAACGAATCTTGAATAAGAAAAACACAAACGAATCTTTTGTCTATGTAATAAGTATAGACTAGCTGACCGTGTAAAGACACGATTTTTTATTGAATTATAAATATTGCAAAGTCGGCTTGCAATAGTACTAACCCATTTACTCCCGTGGTCGTTTGACTAGAGACCCATCTCCAACAAGCTTTATGTTGATTTAATTTACCACTTAATTTACAAAAGTGGCAGAGTTATGGGTAATGGAGCTCTGTATAGCTTTAAGTATATGTATGTATGTTCCTATTAAATTGTCTTCGTTCATACAAACTTTTTTTTGCTGGTCCTTCTTTCCTTTCTTCCTATCCTTTCCCGATAAATGAGTTATCTAAAATTGAGATAGTCGTGTCAGTATCTGTCTGATCAGTATTTTTTTCGTAAGGCAAACTCTTAAGTATTATATTAGTTAATCTATATAGCCAATTGTTAAATGTTATTAAATACATACATACATATACTCACGGCCATAAATCCCAAAAAGGGGTAGCCAGGGCTTCAGAGTTAGAAACTCCTCCACCTCATTTGGGAGTTAATAGGAGACAAGATGGTAGAAATAAAGTATCGTTGGTGATGGGTGGCCGACAGCATTGCCCAAAACCCACTTAACATGCCCCATACCCTTAGTCGCCTCTTACGACACCCGTAGGCAGAAAGGGGTAGTGACATTCTAAGCCGGCACTACACGGATCAATGTCAAAATTATTCTTCAAACAGAAGCTCGAACTTAATGAAGCTGTATAAAAATCTCCAACAGGGATAAAAAATAAATGGCAAACTAGATTTAGTTTCAAGAGATGAATGGAAGTTAGGAGTAAGTTTAATTCAATTAGCCAGTGCTCCGAAGCTAAAGTGATTTTCAGTCAGTTTTATTCTTGTAAAATAATACGATAATGAAACTTGAATGAATAATACAAGAATGACATTATACAGATCTTCGTTCAAAATTCTATTCTCTCTATTAGTTCTCATTGGGGTAGGCAGAGATTATATCGATTGCAACTCTTTACGACCTTTCATACTTAATTTAAATTCACCAATCACTTACACATGCCTTCTTATTGAGTGCATTCTCTAGTTGGTGCAATTGTGTCTTCCGTGGTCGTCCTCTACTGATACTACTGATTTACCACTTAAAATAGGCTTTATATCTCTTTTACCACCAATTTACTCAACAATTCAAAACTCTTAAACTAAATGAGGTCAAAGATATTCGCAACAAACAAAAATGGTTCAATAACTTTAAAACAAACAAAACCCTTTTTTTTTACTTAAGTTTTTATTTTAGCACTTCTACAGCCCACTTCAGCTGAAATGCAGCTCAATCAATTACCATCACAAGATCGAACCTTCTAGCACAATTACGACCAAAGCGTAAGTAGTATGAGAGTAAGTGAAGCGAGACGAGAGGTTTTGAAATATTGCGGTAGTAATATTGAATTAGTACGGCGGTTTTATTTTAAAGTTCTTTGTTATGTTTTCATATTTATTTATGATATTTGTCACGTTTAAATAAAAAATATTTTATTATGGCTCCAGTTTCATTTCATATATTTTCTATATTTGAATGAGTAATCAGTACATTATGTTTAATTTCACTTTTTACGACACAAAATAGAGTATGTGCTCATTAAGAAAGTATATGCAGCTAGCCAGCCATGCTAGCCCGCCATAGTGAGAGGAATTCCCGTCACGTGTGCTCATGGTACGAAGATTATCACGAGTCGTGTTAGCGCTGATGAAATGATAGGCCGGGTCACCCTTTTTGTGTTACCCTGTCGAATTGCTTGGTTGTAGTTGAAGTATAGGTTTATTTATGAATCGGTTACAAGCGGGAGGTTCTAAATTTGACTCTATGTTGTTATATTTGTGTGTTACTTTGCGTTTTACTGAATTGCTGAAAAAAAACATATTTTTAAATTTAAAGTACATAAATAAACCACGTTTATTTAAATGACAAAAATGCTATCAAAATGCAAGTCGAAATCTTATTGTCAAATTAACTTACGAAATACTTATATACATACAAGTTATGGCAATTTCTAATTGTTTTATAATCAACTTCTTCATCACTAGCTGTAAAATGGTGGCTTGGAATAATTTTATTGCCTCTACAAATTTTCCTTCAACTCAACGTCCAAAAGTGCCTAAGTTATTTGTCAAATCATAGCTCTGGCTACCCCTTCTAGGGATTTATTGCTGTGAAATACGTATATAGTACGGAATTGCTCAAAATTGCACAACATTGTATTTTGCAAGACGGCGTGAAAGATTTATTTTACTGATATGTTCTTGCCAAGGCGTACTATTAATCAGCTTCCTATCAGTATTGCACGCTGTCAGTCTATTTCTTTAAGTAATTTTCCTATTTAAAATACATACATTCATTATCAGTTTAGAAAGAAAGTAGTATCATGATCCTCCTACCTTGTTAGGGTTCCGTAGCCAAATGGCAAAAACGGGACCCTTATAGATTCGTCATGTCTGTCCGTCTGTCCGTCCGTCCGTCCGTCCGTCCGTATGTCACAGCCAGTTTATTCCGAAACTATAAGAACTACATTATTGGAAATTGATGCGTAGATGTATTCTGTAAACCGCATTAAGATTTTAAAATAAAATCTGAAAAAAAAACCCAAAATTTTTAGGGTTCCCCATACCTAGAACTGAAACTCAAAATTTTTTTTTTCATCAAACCTATACGTGTGGGGTATCTATCAAAAGGTATTTGAAAATAATGTTGAGGTTTCTTATATCATTTTTTTCAAAACTGAATAGTTTGCGCGAGAGACTTTTCCAAAGTGGTAAAATGTGTGCCCCCCCCCGTAACTTCTAAAATATAGGCATGATAAAACTGAAAAAAAAATATGATGTGTATTACTATACAAACTACTAACGAAAATTGGTTTGAATGAGATCTAGCCAGTAGTTCTATTTTTAAACGTCATAAATCAAATTACTTACCTAATTTATTAATTTTACTCAAATATGTAACAATAATTTTACTATCACAGGCCTTACGCATAAAACGTGAACCATTGTTTTCTTATAGTAAATCAGTGATAAGTAAATAACATTTTAAACCAAACATTTTAAACTTGTATATTACTATGTTACCTACCTGCTGCTAGTGCTGCTACGTTACCCTTCATTAGCGAGTCCATCTCGCTTTTGGCCGCTTTTTATATGTATTTTGTTTGTTTCGATTTTTTAAATTAAAGCACTGTTGTTTGTTGTCAATTCAAATGTAAAAAAGTATTTTTTGTTATTCTTGTCTTGGGCCATGAAGTAAGAGACCCATCATCAACAACCTTTATTTCTTTTCTATATAAAATTTCTTATTACCTCGCTCTGGCTACCCCTTTAAGGAATTTATAGCCGTGCTGTGTAATGCCGGCCTAGAATTGTCACTACCCCTTTCTATTCGCAGGTGTGATAAGAGGCGAATAGGGGTTTGGGTGTTTTTAAAGTGGTTTTTGGGCGATTCGGCTGGAGACCCAAAACCAACGATACTTTATTTCTACTGTCTTGTCCTCTATCAACTTCCAAATGTGGCTGAGGAGTTTCTGACTATAAATCTCTGGCTACCCCTTTATGGGATTTATGGCCGTGAGTATATGTATGTAAAATAATAAAAGTTTTCATTCTTAATAATGCTAAATACTCGAAGTTCTTGTCCTAAATAATGAATGAGAGTTTGTCAGAAATAAGGGAAACCCGAGATTACATGCAGTTATTTTCCTCCACCCTGTTTGAACAGTATCAGTAACAATAATATCAACTTATACAACGCTGTCAATGATATCATTATCATTTCGTTACAAATATTTTGTATTGTTCAGATAAATTCATCGATGTGGTCTAAATCCAAGGAATAAATAGGAGAATAGAAGAGTATGTATGAAAAGATTGATGGATGTGAACGAAGATAGAGAGGTTTGCAGAATTGCACAAAGTGGTGATCGACAGTCTCTGCCTACCGCAATGGGAATAAACGGTGAGAATATATTTATTTTATTTTATTGAGGAAACAAACAGTCGTTTTAGCAAATATGTATAAAGTTTACAAGGACATATCATAAACCTATAGTTCCCTAAATATATAGAAACAATTGAAATTAGCGTAGTTTGATTCTAGCTACATGTATGTTTAAATAGTTATAATACATTCTACAAGTTACCAAAGGTTCTCAAGTGAGATACAATAAAAATAACAAAAGTAATAAGAATAACAATAACAACAAAAGTAACATTACACATTCAAGAATAGTTTTTTATGGCATCTTAGAAATGAGCTTCGACTATTTTCAAACAAATCAATTTGAGATGAAAATTCCTTATTATATAAATCAACACTACGTCTAAAGAAATTACTGCATGTATAAACAGTTCTATGTTTAGGAGCAGAAAATAAATAATTGTTACGAGCACCTTGTCTGGGTATAGGGAATGAAATTTTTTCTAAAAGATGAGGGGAATCTACAATATTATTTAAAATTTTGTAAAGGAACGTTAAGTCACGCTGTTTTCATCTATTTTGAAGAGAAGACAATTTATGGGTTTTAAGAGAATTGCTATAGTTGATATAATTGTTATTACACCTATATTCCAATGATTTAATAAACTTTTTTTGTACTTTCTCAATCCTAGTGATATGACAGGCATAAAATGGTGACCATATTACGCAGGCAAATTCTAACAGCGATCTTACATAGCTAAAGTAGAGGACTTTTAAAGTATAGGGGTTTTGTGTATGTATGTAATAGGTGAAATGTTTTCAGGGCCTAGTTAGAAAATATTTCTTGAGGTCTTAGAGAAAACTGGTTAAGCAGAATCTGAATATATAGCGATTTATTAAAATGTATGTAATGGAAGCTATGTAGAGTCGGCTTAGAAAAGCACTTTAAAGGCAATTTAGGGTATGGGGCTTTTTTGAGATTTTTAGGCGTTGCGGCTACAGATCTATTACCAACAATCCTATATTTTACACATTATTATGAATCACATACTTTTTATGACAGTATTGCCACTGAACTTCCAGAGGTAGCTCTGAAACATTCAATTCTGATGGACTGGCTACCCCATTATGGTATTTACATACATGCATACATACATATACTCACGGCTATAAATCCCTAAAAGGGGTAGCCAGAGCTGAGTAATTCGAAATTCCTCAACCACTTTTGGAAGTTTAGTTTGGAAAAGACGGTAGAATAAAGGTTGTAGTGTCGGCTTAGAATAGCACTACCCCATTTCTTCCGGTGGGTGTACGTAAGAGACAAATAACGGACTTGGGGCTTTTCAAGGGATTTTTGGGTGATGCGGTTGGAGACCTGTCACTAACAACCCATTATCTGGAGGCACGGTAGTGCCCCCGCCAAGACAAGCCAAGCGAAGCGCTCGGGCACTACCTACTTTTTCTCGAAGCGCTTCGTCGTTTTTTTGAACCCTCATAACTTGGGTTTGGGTTATGCTAGATCAACAAAATTTTCGGGATATATTGTCAGTAGCGGACTTATTGAACATCTTAATTTTAATTACATTAGCTTTTATACTTCAGATTTTATTTATATATAAAAAACGCTGATTTCGTCACTGACTCACTGATGATCATCAAAATTATTAAGGTATTTCCTAATGTCCTAGAAATCTGAAATTTTGTATGTAAGCTAGTATTAGCACACAAACAACAAAAAAATTATAAAACTTGTAACTTTCATCCTCCAACCCCTTAAACTAGGGGATGGGAGTTTGTATGAGACCTGTAATTTTAAAAGATTAAATTTTGATGACGCTAGAGGTCTAATCTAATAATAATCTAAAACTTGGTGCCCTCAGATATATATGGTATGGTAGATAGGTACTCCTTGTTATAAAAAAATAATAAAAAATGTTATAAACAACTTACAAAAAGAAATGAAATCCCACCAAAAACATTTTCATGTAAAATGTTGCCAAGACGAGCCCATATGACTCGCACTGTCAAAAAGTTATCAGACCTCATATAGAGCGATGCTTCTAACACTACACGCCCTAACTCTACAAGGTCTAACTTCACAAACTCTACATCTTAGTCAAAACATGTGGCTTGGCCGTTCGTTACTACAAGAACTATTGTATAACACAAAAGTAATGAACAGTAAATTGATTTTTCACCTTACGCCGATGTGAATGTAGCGAAATGGTGTAGAGATAGGTGTAGAGTCTGTGAAGTTAGGCCTTGTAGAGTTAGGGCGTGTAGTGTTAGAAGCTTGGCTCTACATGAGATCTGATAACTTTTTGACAATGCGAGTCATATGAGCTCGTCTTGTCAACATTTTACATGAAATTTTTTTGGTGCGATTGTATTTATGGAAATATTAGTAAGTTGGTAGGTTAAAAAGCACTTAATGAACATATACTCTTGGCTATTAATCCCTAGTGGGGGTGGCCAGACTTCAAAAAATGGAATTCCTCAGTCAGCTTTGAAAGTTGCGTGGGTGAAAGATTGTAAAATAAAGGTTTTTTGTTATTAGGTTTCCAACCGCATCCCCAGAAACCACTTACAAAATCTCCAATACTCCTGGGGGTATTACCCCTAAGGCTAGTCGCCTCACACTAAGACCCACGGGATGAAATAGGGTAGTACTATTCTAAGCCGACACTACTATACTATTCTATTTATAAGCTAATAGTCCTATGTTTATATATTTATATATATTAATTTATGAAATACGGTTGAAGTACGGTTGTAAGCCACATAGTGATTGGTGACAAGCTGAATTAACCGCAATTCTATTTTGCTTACTATGCTATACAGTTGCTTTATTCGAACTCTTTTAATGTTACATTTCCTATCCAAAATTTATTAATATTTATTTTTTTCTGATTGATAATAAAATAACATATAACATAACATAAACTTTCACGCCGAATATCCCTGAAGGGGTTGGCAGAAGTACTAATACTTCTGAACATCACGTGACATTGTCGCCTGGCGAATGATAATGTATTCAAAAATAACTGTAACTATGGTAAAAAGTCACAGCGAGATGATAAATAAATGATATATGCAAGAGTGTAACATCGTAACATCATGAGGAAACGCATTGAGTTTCAGTTAGTCATGTGATTCTGACAATAACGGCAAAAGACTAGGCCTCTAGCACGTGGATAAACTATCCAAGCGATATGTGGGTACTTCGATCACCCGGTGACAAATGCTAGGCGTGGTTCAGAACTATTATTACCTCTGTCCCCCTTTCGGACCTTTCAGGCTTGAATTTGAGTTGAGTATTTTATTTAATAATTACTAGTGGGTAACCCTTTTTTTTTTTTTTTTTGTCGTGGGTAAATCCTCATGGATCCGACGTCACCCGGCGGGGTGACGAAGGTATGTCGGACTCTTACCGACTAAAACCCCACGGTGGCCATCTTTGGTGCTTTGATGCGGGATTGGTGGGAACGCCCGTGGCAGTCTACCTCCAATCCCGCGCACCACGCCTCTCGGCGTCCATCTCGGGGGACATGAAGTCCCCCACTCCCCTCTGTGCTTCCTCAGCACCGCAGACGTTTGGGCCACAAGTTCCAAACGCCCGCCCCCTCGAGGTTCTCCTTGCGGAGTAGCAGACTGCAACCCGCCGGTCGCAGCCCACCACCTCACGGATTTTTTAACGAGGTTTTGTCCTCGGATTTTTGCGGAAGGTTTACTCCTCCTCCGATTTTTTATAGAGGTTGACTCCTCGCGACCTGCCAGTGACGGCAAGGCCCTCGGTCCCAGCAACAGCGGCTACAACTGTTGCTAGGGTTACGATTTGCGTCGCTTCCCCTGTCCCCTCTCCTAATGAGAGGGATACTGGGAGCGACGCCACCTCGGTGCATTAGCTTCACCCCGGATGGCTAGTCCGGGGCTACTGAGCCCCCACGCCACGACAAGGCTGCACCGTGTGGGGGTAGTGGGTAACCCTGACGCGACTACGGCGCGTCCAATAAAATGAGTTTATTTTGAAAATACCCGACCAATCACAGCGCAGCTCTTTTGAATTTATAGTGAATTTTTCTGATTGGCTGGTTTGAAAAAAAAACATCCGACCAACCACAGCGCATCTCTGATCGACTAAAGTTTGCGCGCGCTTATGACACTCAAGCAAAGTCTATGGGCCAAAATCGAAACTTTGAAATTCTGTAACAATTAACTTAATCTAGTTACATCAGATGTCTGCATTTTGTGCACACCAGGGCCGCGAACTGTACTTAACGATACCTGAACCAAATTTCTAGCTTAACTCATCGCGTCACAGGCTTCCGGGCAAGAAAGAGGCTTATAGAAATAATATATAAAGATAATATTATTCGGAAATCTCACAGCTTTATACAATGGATTATTTGTACACAAAACGCACAATAAAAAGAACAAAGGTAAACGAGATTAATAAAAGCGAAAGGATAAAAAATGCTGCCCTAGCCATTTAAATACACTACATACATGCATTCATACACTCACGGTTATGAATTTAGAATAAGGGTTGGTCAAATCTCGTAATTAACAATGTCTTAGCATAAATTATTTTTAGTTCTATGGCCACATCATCCAACAGCCACTAAAAAGTCCCATACCTATAGAAATAGAATGGTGCTATTCTAGGTCTACATTACATACATACATACATATACTCACGGCTGTAAATCCCTAGAAGGGGTAGCCAGAGCTAAGGAATAAGAAATTCCTCAGCCACTATTGGAAATGATAGTGGGGAAAAGATGGTAAAAATAAAGGTTGTTGGTGATGGGTCTCCAACCGCATCGCCCAAAAATCCCTTAAAAGCCCAAATACCGTTAGTTGCCTCTTACGTACACCCACCGGAAGAAATGGGGAAGTGCTATTTTAAGCCGACACTACACAGCAAACACTAGGTCAACATTACACAGTAAATTAGCTGAGTATCTTACAATTATTCTAAAAATAAATGAGTCCGAATAGATCAACACCCGTCGGCGATTTAACCCACGCCAGTGGAATATTGCGCTTGCCGTCACGAATCCCGTGACACTAGCCGTTTTAATATCTCATCGTGTTTGGTATGCTATACTATCTATATATCATGTTGAGGATTCATTAAGTTGTCACCGTTTCTGATATTTATCTCATATATATTGAATACTTTTACTGAATATTGAGTACGGTGGGTTCGACTTGTTACTTTTGTGGGTATTTTTAAAACAAATCTATTGATAGTTTGCTGTGTAGTGTCGGCTTAGAATAGCATTACCCTATTTCTTCCGGTGGGTGTACGTAAAAGGCGACTAACGGTATTGGGGCTTTTAAGGGATTTTTGGGCGATGCGGTTGGAGACCCATCACCAAGAACCTTTATTTCACCATCTATTCCCCATTCACCTTCCAAAAGTGGCTGAGGAATTTCTAATTCCTTAGCTCTGGCTACCCCTTTCCTGGGATTTATAGCCGTGAGTATATGTATGTATGTATGTTTTAAAACAAATCTATAGATATTAATTTTGCTTGACGATCAAACTCTACACGCTAGTCCACCATGCTGGCCTAGTGGTAGACAGTTTTAGTTTTTTGTGATTCCAATAACTTGAATAGAAATACTCACACTATTTTGCCCATTGGGGTAGGTAGATACTATATAACCTCTCAAGTTTCATTTAGATAATCAATCTTTCTATACATACATATACTTACGGCTATAAATCCCTAAAAGGTATAGCCACAACTGTAGAATAAGAAATTCCTTAGCCACTTTTGTAAGTTGAGTGGGGAAAAAATGGTGATAAAAAATAACTGTTGGTGATGGGTCTCCAACCACATACATACATACATACATATACTCACGGCTATAAATCCCTAGAAGGGGTAGCCAGAGCTAAGGAATCAGAAATTCCTCAGCCACTTTTGGAAGTTGTGTGGGGAAAAGATGGTGAAATAAAGGTTGTTGGTGATGGGTCTCCAACCACATCGCCCAAAAATCCCTCAAAAGCCCCAAAACCGTTAGTCGCCTCTTACGTACACCCACCGGAAGAAATGGGGTAGTGTTATTCTAAGCCGACACTACACTCCAACCACATAGCCCAAAAATCACTTAAGAAGCCCATATACCCTTAATAGCCTCTTACGATCACCCACGGATAGGAATACACACAGCGCTCTTTCCATAAATGCCCTTTTATCATTTACGCGTCAACTTTCAGCTTTTTAAACGTTCTATATCTAATAAGTACTTATTTTATCAATGGTGATTAGTTCCTTATATTTAATCTAGTTTTTTTTTTGTTGTTTCATCTCTACAACTACTACAATTAAGAGTCACCAATCAGAAACATAATATTCATAGAGTTACATTTTATTCGTCCCCGAAAAGAGTCATTATTCCAGTCTTTACTGCCCTATTAAATAGGTTTTTTTATAGACCTAATAAAGATTAGAAGTATTGTCTGAACAGCATAGATTTTTGTAGAAATAAAAGTTAGGGTGTCCTGTTATCACACATTAACGATTTCTTTGCATTTTCAGTAGGTCAGGAATAAGAATCTTGATGGCTCATCGGGAAAAGCATCAACGCTGTAACTAACAGTCATGGGCTCGAATCCTATTACAGACCTACACATACATACATACATACATATACTCACGGCTATAAATCCCTAGAAGGGGTAGCCAGAGCTAAGGAATTAGGAATTCCTTAGCCACTTTTGGAAGTTGCGTGGGAAAAAGATGGTAAAATAAAGGTTGTTGGTGATGGGTTTCCAACCGCATCGCCCAAAAATCTCTTAAAGCCCCAATACCGTTAGTCGCCTTTTTCGTACACCCACCGGAAGAAATGGCGTAGTGCTTTTCTAAGCCGACACTACACAGCTTTCTACACATTTCAGACCTACACATTTTATGATTACCAAAAAAAAAGGAGTAAATACATATACCCAAGCCCCAAGTTATACTAATCTGTGTCCCATGTATGTGACATAACAGAAAAAGAAACTCCTTAGCTACTTTTGGAAGTTGAGTGGGTAAATTATTTATTACATACATACATACATATGCTCACGGCTATATTTCCCTAGAAGGGGAAGCCAGAGCTAAGGAATTATAATAATAATAATAAACACTTTATTGCATACAAATACACAACACACAAATAGTATTTAAAAATTACAAAATAGTAAATGTACACAAAGGCGGACTTATCGCCTTAACGCGATTTCTTCCAGTCAACCTTTATGGTGAGGAACAAATGAACAACTCTTTAATTTAAATTACGGTCAAATATAAATGCAATTAAAACGGAACTTAATAAAACACAACTTACTTACAACCTATATATTAATTTATATACCTAATAATAATTATAAATTCCTCGGCTACTTTTGGTAGTTGAGTTTGGTAAAGATGGTAAAAATAAAGGTTTTTGGTGATGGGTCTCCAACCGCATCGCTCAAAAATCCAATAAAAAGCCCCAATACCCTAAGTCGCCTCTTATGACACCCGTGGGTAGAAAGGGGTAGCGACATCCTAAGCCGGCACTACACGGCTGAAAATTATTTATTATTGTAAAATAAAGGTTTTTTGGTGACAGCTCTCCAACCGCAATCTAAAAAAAACACTATATAGCTCCGATACCCTTTAGTCACCTCTTACAAAACACCTACGGGAATCAATGGAAGAAATTAAGTAGTTATTCTAGTTAGGTATTCTAAGCCGAACTCTATACAGCCTTTATACTTAATATAATATATACAAGGCGACGTGATAGCTCAGTGGGTAGAACACCGGTTGACGTGCAAGCGACTAGTGTTCAAATCCCGGGTCGGGCCTACACCAATTCGTCTTTTCTAAAGACATAAGTGTGGTTAATTTATCATGGTTGTTAACGGTGAGGGAAAACATCGTGAGGAAACCCACATGGCTAAGTTGTACTTAGTCGTGTGACAGTGTACTCGTACTAAACGGCGATAGGCCTGCCCCCTATCACGTGAGTACACTGTCCATGCAAAACGTGGGTACTCTGAACATCAGGTGACAAAGTCACGTGATGTTCAGAAGTATTAGTACCTCTGCCAACCCCCTCGGGGATATTCGGCGTGAACGTTTATGTTATATTATGTTATTATAATATATACAATACATTCTTAGATGAGGTAAGTAGATTTAACTAAGCGCTCCCCATCGTACATGATAATATAATATTTCTAAAATGTGTATCCACAAAATGAAAGCGGGTAAGGGTATAGCAACACGATATTGAGGTGAAGGCAATGTATCATGACGATACGATCTTCCTCATTACATGTGCTCGAGAAACTTCTATCAGTTTAAAATGAACTGCCCGACCTTCCATAGATACTTGTATAACTACAAAGCTTTTAGCTTACAAATGGCCGCATATATATCATTTTTGCTATTTATTAGTAAAACCAACAGGGTGGTAGATGTTCTTATATTAAAGTAACAGAATATACGTAAACTATTTAGAATGAATAATAGTAAAAATAATAGTAACCTGTGTAGCGCCGGCTTAGAACAGCGCTATCCGGTTTCTACCGGTGGGTGTGCGTAAGAGGCGACTAAAGAGCTTATTCCATTACACTTTGTCGTTGCTGAATTCAGACGTCCTTCGAAGTTACTGCCGCAGAGGCTTGTTATTCCACTACACAAATTTTAGTTTGAACGTTATTTCACTAGTCTGAATTCAGATTCTATGACTTTCAGACGTCTTCATTCAAACAAATGGAATAAGCCCTTAACGGTATTGGGGCTTTTAAGGGATTTTTGGGCGATGCGGTTGGAGACCCACCACCAACAACCTTTGTTTCAGCATCTTTTCCCCACTCAACTTTCCAAAAGTGGCTGAGGAATTTCTAGTTCCCTAGCTCTGGCTACCCCTTCTAGGGATTGATAGCCGTGAGTATATGTATGTATGTAACCTTAAGAATGTCTGATGTAAAACATACATACAATCTACTCACGGCTATAAGTCCTTAAAAGGGGTAGCCAGAGCTTCAGAATCAAAAACACTCTTTAGCTACTTTTGGAATCACATCGCCCAAAGATCACTTAAAAAGCCCCTATAAACTTAGTGGCCTCTTACTATCACCCACGGGTAGAAGTGGGGTAGTGCTATTTGAAGCCGAATCTACGCAGCCTATAAAATCAATATAACATAAATACTATTTTTTTTTTAAGCGCTTCCCGTGTTAAATGATAATATAATATTTCTAAAATGTGTATCCACAAAATGAAGGCGGGTAAGGGTATAGCAACACGATATTGAGGTGAAGGCAATGTATCATAACGATACGATCTTCCTCATTACATGTGCTCGAGAAATTTCCACCAGTTTTAAATGAACTGCCCGACCTTCCATAGATACATGTATAACTACAAAGCTTTTAGCTTACAATATATAGTTTTGCTATGTATTGATCAGGGTGGCAGAAACTGTTACTACTATTTTGAATACTAATGATAAATAATAATATTGCTCGTGCTCGTAAGAGGCAACAGAGGTAACTAATACTGATATTAATAAATTTCTTCGCTTAATTCCGCTAAATACCGGCAGCTGACCACCGAGTCCGAGTCCAACTCCGTGGTCAGCTGCCGAACTGTCTACTGCTCGACAATGACTCGTGTTGAGTCGAAACGCGTCGCATGTTTGGGGTTAGTCCCGCTATGGTATGTTCCCGGTATGGCACCCTCTTAAAATACCTATCAAAAATTCCCGCTATGGTACCCTTCAGTTTTTGGTACTGTTGTAAAGAAAAGTTATACAATGCGTTAAGAAAAAAATAGTATGAATAAAAAATATCTTTTCTTAACTATTATAGTTAAGCAAGATAATATTTATTAATACTATTTTTTAAACAAATCACGCTCGGTAATTGTCGTTTCACTTCAGGTAGTTGACCTGACCAACCGGTTTTTTCGTAAAACAATAGAGACGAGCCCTTCCTCGAATTCGTATCTAGCTCTTCCCTTTTGTTTTTATGAAAATAGAGAGAGACAGTATTATTCCGGGTTTAGTTTTCTATTTGCAGCTGTACTTTTGCGATATGAGTAATTAGGATAGCTTGTTAGATTATCTATTGCAATGTCTGGGTCAAGTAGTGCACGTGGTGTAAATTTAATAATTATTGACAGTCGACGCGGTGGAAAAACTTTATTACGTGCCGGACATAAATATATTAAACGCAGAGAAAATAAAAATTCAAGTACTTGGCATTGTGTAAATAGGAGAAATAGTGTTAAATGTAGTGGATATATAACTATTGAGAATACCAATAATACAATAATTAAAGATTATAAACACAGTGATCAGTGCGTGCCACATTTTGAAGACAATGAAGTTCAAATGGCTATAAGTGAGTGCAAAAAAGAAGTAAATTCATATTACGGATCAGTACAGAAAATTTTCGAAAAACACATGGGTAACTTAAAAGACAAAGGGTTACACCTTACAGTGTAATGTTACACCTTACAATGTTTAATACTTTTTCTCGATGTTGATTATTTTTTGTAGTTTATGTTTACAATTTGCGCCTTTTTCTCCATGTTGATTATTTGTAATTAATATATTTGTCTAGTTGGTTGTTGATTATTTTTGTAGTTTATATAAATTTACAATTACTGCCTTTTCTCAATGTTGATTATTTGTAACTAATATTTATGTCTGGAGGTTTTTTTATTTGTAGTTTATAATATTTACAGTAATACTTTTCTGAGATGTGGATTTTTTATATTTTTTTTATAGTTGATGATTGGTAATTTATATTGTTGATTATTTTAAAAATTACATTGCAATTAATATTTCGTTTTACTGTTTGATATTTTTTTATAAATATTTTGAATTAATAAAAGACTGATTTAATATCGCAAACAGACGTTTTATTGATACACTCCTAAAAGTATTTATTTATAGATACACTTTTCTTTTCAGTTGTACCTTCTATTGTCTAACGTAGATCTAAAAGATGGGTACCATAGCGGGACTTTTTGATAGGTATTTTAAGAGGGTGCCATACCGGGACCATACCATAGCGGGACTAACCCCATGTTTGTGGTTGCCTGTGGTTTTCGCTTGCGGGTGTGTGTGTGGTGCATTGTCTGCTTTTTTCTTGTAAGTGGGAGGGTGGGCGGTGCACAGTGCATGTTGCATGAAGACTGCAGGTATTTAGCGGAATTAAGCGAAGAAATTTTATTAATATTAGTATTGCTATGGATTTCCGCAAAGTAACACCTGATTTAATCCAGAGGTAACTAAGGTTATCGGGGCTTTTTGTGAATTTTCGGCGAAGCAGTTGGAGACCCATTACCAAGAACCTTTATTTTAAAATCTTTTTTCCTTTCAACTTCCAACAGGGGGTAAGTAGATTCTTATGCTATAGCTTTGGCTACCCTTTTTAGGGATGTAAATATGTGCCCCATCGAGGAGATTTAGCCTTCCCTGTACGCTTCTGTGTTGCCTAGTCCAAAAGTGGTTTTACACGACATAGTGGTAGAAAATGAACGTGTAGTACAAGAAGCTTACTGAGACTTATTAAGTTTATCGCAGTACGTTTCACTTGCCACAGATCTTATTTTAGCATGTCATGCAATACCCAAATTCAAAATCGGATTAGTGAATTTACACTGGAGGGTTAAACTCAAAGCTCCCTGGTCAATAGCCGAACGCGTTTGCTGTAAAATTACAGTTGTAGTGAAATAGATAAATAAATCTGTATATCGGAAGCAAGGTATCCATAGTCACATTTTGCAAAAGTGCCAGTATTAACGTTTAAAGCCCAAATTGAGGTGGAATTGCCTTTAGTAAAGGAATAAAATGGTTTCAAGAGATTATCGCGTTAATATTTTTTGACATTCTTATTACGGACTAGTGGATCGGCCCAGCTTCGCACGGGTAGCGTAGTTTTAAAAATAACTAAGGTTTCTTCAATCATTGCTCAAAACCTTTGTGAAATTTAGCGCAACTTATAGCACTCCTGAATAGTTTAGCTTTGTGATTGTGAAAGCGCTTTAATGAGCGGTTTAGTATCTCCGAAAATAAACCCATGCAAAAAAACAATCAGAGTTAAAATTTTTGCATACATCATACATACCCCACTACCCCATTTCTTCCGGTGGGTGTACGTAAGAGGCGACTAACGGTATTGGGGCTATTAAGGGATTTTTGGGCGATGCGGTTGGAGACCTATCACCAACAACCTTTATTTTACCATCTCTTCCCCATGCAACTTTCCAAAAGTGGCTGAGGAATTTCTAATTCCACAGCTCTGGCTACCCCTTTTAGGGATTTATAGCCGTGAGTATATGTATGTATGTATGTATCATACATTTACTCACGGCTATCTTTTGCTTGCGCAACCATTACTAAAAAATAATACGTATAGCATGATTCAGTATTCACGTGCGACGACAGGACGCTATGGCTTATTTCATGTATAAGTTTGGTGTTTCTATACCGATTTCTATGATTCTTTTTTATTGAATAGGTAAAAATGTAAACTTATTTAAATGAGAGATAAATGAGAGAACTATAAATGTAAGAGTAAACAAATATAATCAGAATGCTCCGAACTGCTAAGCTATCAGGAGTTACACGTGTTATTGTGAGTCAACCATAAAAGATAGACATATGCTGTTGACAAATATTTTTTAGATAATTTTAAGTACAATATTTCCGTTATACATGATTTCTATGTAACTATAACCATTCAAGCTGCACACGCGACGGAAGCTGAAAAAATGGAGTAACTTTCCCCGTTTTCCCGAAATATCCCAAAATTATCCTTCACTACTCAGCTAAAAAGTACACTATAACCTGCCCAAGAGTGTGAAGAATAATTCTACCAAGTTTCGTTAAAATCCGTCGAGTAGTTTTTTTCCATAAGGAACATACAAACCGACAGACGGACAGACAAACAGACTGATTTTACTGATTTCATTTTTGTTTATTACAAGTATCGATACATATATATCGAATATTATATTATATCAGCCATCATCCTAAGTCCGTAATCTCAATTTTGCTTACCTTAAATTTATGAATCCAACACGAATTTCTAAATTATGAATCGAAAAACATGTGGCAACCATTTTCCTTGATGTGTCTTTAAAACAGAGACCTTAAGTACTAAACGCTTAAAGCTAGAAAATATACGTTTCCCAGTATTTATTTCTCAATTCTACAATTTAAATAACAATTAATTGTATCCTCGGGAAAATCGGGAGAAATGGGGCAAATTTTTATAATAATTATGGCATTACGCAAGCAACGCAGCAACAAATCCTTTATATGTTATGTTTCTTAACTTATACAGGAATAAAACTTTGGCCGATCATTTCAAGACTCTTTGGGATTATTATTTCCTGCCTATTATATAGACGGCTTATTCCGTTTATCCACCCTAAAACAGCCTCCCTAAGTCGGATATTCGGAAACGCATGTCCGTCTAGCCACCCTGAACGGGGTGGATATCCGGAATGCATATGATATGGTTCTTCCGATTTTCTACCCTGCCTACGTACAGTCATTTACAGAAAAAAGACCCTAAGTTTGTAAGATATTTTTATTCAAACTGTAAGTAAGATAGTAGGTATGTTAATCTTAAGTATTTTAATGTTCACGATGTTTCTTGGACCCATTTTGTGTTGTGTATGTTTCTGTAAATTACTGTACTTGGGGTAAAAATTCGGAAGAACCATATTATATGCATTCCGGATATTCACCCCGTTCAGGGTGGATAAAAAAACATGCGTTTCCGAATATCCGACTTAGGGAGGCTGTTTTAGGGTGGATAAACGGAATAAGCCATATAGACTATCGATCACCACTTTGTACGATCCATCCAATCTTCTGATACATGCTCTTTTATTCTTCATACTTCAGATGCCTGCCTTTTTGAGCTACTAGCTATTTGGTCCGAATGTGTCCTCCGTAGTCGGCCTCTACTAACATAACCCTCCACATTAGCTCTTATAGAGATAGATCTCTTTTACCAATTTACTATCATCTATCCTCTTTACGTGCCCAAAACTTAACATTCCTTTTTCTATCTTTTTACAATATAATTTTTCAAACCGTCTGTCATTTGTCACGAAACACGCTATTTCTAACTCGATCACATAATCTAATATAACAAACTTTTCTCAGGGACCTCATTGCTACTACATTTACTCTACTTTCAGGTTTCTTTTGCCACACCAAACATTCGTTGCCATACATAAGCGCAGAAACTCTTATTCCCTTTCTACCAAATGACGCACGTGCAATATTAATCATCTCTTGCAGCTCTTCATCCGATGATGCAATGCAAGTAGCACTTGATCGTAAGCGTATAAGAGGCACTTAATGATGAATCGACCCATTCTCAGTCATCCATGAACAAATTGAAGAGCTACGGAGAAGGTACACATCCTTGTTAGGCACCCTGAGAGATTCCGAACCAGTCCGTGCTTTCTCCGTTTACTCTTACACATGCACTGGAATCCTCATAAAGTGATACTAATACACGTATAAGTTGACTCCCCAAACCGAAGTTGGAAAACACCTCCCATAAATACTTTCTTATGGCCCTGTCATACTCCTTCTCTAACTCTATGATGGAGCAATACACCTTTTGGTGAAGGACTACACCTAAGAACTTTTATGACGTTCCTTAAAGAGAAGATTTGATCCATGCATCTCATACCCTTTCTAAATCCTGCTAGTACATCCCAAATTTTATCATTCTTTTTGTTCATCAGTCATCACTCTTTCCTTCCGATACCTATTCCCATTCCCATAATACCTTCGCATTAAATTTACCGACAATGCTAAGTAGGCTGACTCCACGGTAGTTTTTAACCTCCTGGTGTGACCTCTTTCCTTTATATAAAGGCAAAATTACCATCTTGCACCAGTCTTGTCGTACTTTGCCACTCGACCAGAATTTATGTAAAAGGAAGTACAAGCAGGAAGCCACCACCCCTTTAACAGCCCTCAGAATTTCGATATTTAGCCTGCCATACCCTGCCGCTTTCCCTAGTTTCATATTTTTTTTTGCTTCATTATTTCTTTTCTTAATTAAGTAATCTTAAGAGGACTTAAAATAAATAAAAATCCATTTATTGAGGGGCATACTCGAAAAGTCAATTAAGGATTATATACCACGTTCATGATTTGGACTTACAATTAAAGTTAAAATACTTATTTCATCTTTCTTTTTTACTGGACTTGCGACAATTTGTCACCAAATAAAAAAATCGTGATTTTAAGGATATTAAAAAGTAATTTTCCGTAAAAATGGACTTAGGATACCTTGCCTCCGATATACAGAAATATATTCACGCCAATCATTCTCATTGGGGTATCGCCGCTTGCTACGAACCTGGCAAACTAATGTTTATTTATATGCATTAATATTTTCATAAACTGCATTAAAGCTTTAATTAATTACATTTTAAGTTAATCATCCACGTTAAAATAAACTCAATGTTTACGCTTTTATTCCCTGACGGGGTTGCAGAGGTGCTGATACTTTTGAACGTTGCGTAACATATCTGTCACCTGTGCTGAAAAAATTCGTTAATTTGCAGAATACCAAATACGTCAATGTGTCAAAAAGTGACGTAAAATGACCTTGTAGAATAGCAAATAAGATCTTAGCTGTCTCACTATTGTGACAGTGACACAAATGACATCTGTCAATTTTACGTCGAAAATGCCAAAACCACAGTTTTGATACACCTAAGACCGACATACAGAAAAGATGGTCGTGTAGAATTGGGCCCCTGATGTTAAGATCCATTTTTATTGGACAGTGCATCCACGTTAAAGGGGGCAAGCCTATTTCTAACCGGGCCTTACACCGGAAAAGCGGTGTTTCTATTTAATAACTAGTGAATCGGGCCCAGCTTCGCACGGGTAGCGTAGTTTTAAAAATATCTGAGGTTTCTTCAATCACTGCTCAACCTTTGTGAAATTTAGTGCAATTTATAGCATTTTTGAATAGTGTAGCTTTGTGATGTTGAAATCGCTTTAATGAACGGTTCAGTATCTCCGAAAATAAAACCATGCAAACAAACAATCAGAGTTACAAACTTTGCATACATACAGGGAGTATATGTATGTATACTGCCGGCTATCTTTTGCGCGCGCAACCATTACTAAAAAAATATCCTTATAGCATTCACGTGCGACGACAGGGCGTGACAGCTTATTTCATGTATAAGTTTGGTTATTCTATACCGATTTCTATGATTATTTTTTTATTGAATAGGTAATAATGTAAAAGTAAAACAACAAAATAATAATAATAATAATAACAACAAAACAATACAAACACACACAACACAAACAACACACAAAACAAAACAAAAAATTGTTTTGCTAACTATTGGAGCGAAATATGAACTGTAAATGTTTACAATACGTTGATCTGCCACCCGTGATACCGTGATAGCCCAGTGGGTAGAACACTCGGTTATCGTGCAAACGACTAGTGTTCAAATCCTGGGTCGGGCCTACACCAATTTGTCTTTTCTAAAGATATATGTGTGGTTAATTTATCATGTTTGTTAACGGTGAGGGAAAACATCGTGAGGAAACCCACATGGCTGAGTTGTACTTAGTCATGTGACAGTGTATTCGTACAAAACGACGATAGGCCTGCCCCCTATCACGTGAGTGCACTGTCCATGCAAAACGTGGGTACTCTGAACACCAGGTGACAAAGTCACGTGATGTTCAGAAGTATTAGTACCTCTGCCAACCCCCTCGGGGATATTCGGCGTGAACGTTTATGTTATACATACATACATACATATACTCACGGCTTTAAATCCCTAGAAAGGGTAGCCAGAGCTAAGGAATTAGAAATTCGTCAGCCACTTTTGGAAAATTGAGTGGGGAAAAGATGGTAAAGTAAAGGTTGTTGGTGATGAGTCTCCAACCGCATCGCCCAAAAATCCCTTGAAAGCCCCAATACCGTTAGTCGCCTCTTACGTACACCCATCGGTAGAAACGGGGTAGTGCTATTCTAAGCCGACACTACACGGCGAGTATGACGTTTATGTTATGTTATGTTAATAATGTAAAGTTTTTTAAATGAGAGATGAATGAGAGAACTATAAACGTAAGAGTAAACAAATATAATGAGAATGCTCCGAACTGCTAAACTATCCGGAATTACACGTGTTATTATGAGTCAACCATAAAAGATAGACATATGCTGCAGAAAGATATTTTTTAGATAATTTTATGTAAAATATTTCCGTCATACATGATTTTTATGTAACTATAACCACTAAGGCTGCACACGCAAAGCTTAAAAAATGGAGTAACTTCGGCCGTTTTCCCAAATTTTCCCAAAATTCTCCTTCACTACTCTAATGAAAGTACACTATAACCTGCCCAGGAGTATGAAGAATAATTCTACCAAGTTTCGTTAAAATCCGTCGAGTAGTTTTTGTTTCCATAAGGAACATACAAACCGACAGACAGACAGACAGACAGAACGACAGACGGACAGACAGACAGACAAAAATTTTACTGATTGCATTTTTGGCATCAGTATCGATCACTAATCACCCCCTGATAGTTATTTTGAAAATATATTTAATGTACAGAAATGACCTCTCTACAGATTTATTATAAGTATAGATAAATATACGGGCAAATTACACACAGATCAAGTTAGCCCCAAACTAAGTAGAACTAGTATTATTGCATACTAACACAACGATATATTTAATACATACATACATACATATACTCACGGCTAAATTCCCCTAGAAGGTGTAGCCAGAGCTAAGGAATTATAAATTCCTCAGCCACTTTTGGAAGCTGAGTGGGGAAAAGATGGTAAAAAATAAAGGTTTTTGGTGATGGATCTCCAACCGCATCGCCCAAAAATCCAATAGAAAGCCCCAATGCCCTTAGTCGCCTCTTACGACACCCGTGGGTAGAAAGGGGTAGCGAAATTCTAAGCCGGCACGACACGGCAAATATTAAAGATATATTTAATATGATATAATATACATATAAGTAACATCCAAGACTAAGAAACAATATTCTAAGCTCATCACATAAATGTTACTCTGAGCGGGAATCGAACCCGCAGCCTCTGGACCAAGAAGCCTGACACTTAACCACTCGGCCACGGACATCGTAAATATCAAGTTTGTTAATACAAATGACATCAAAATGAAATTTCAACTTTACACCATGCAAGTACCTACCAAAGTCACTCGGATTTACTTTTCTTGGAAGTTAAACCCCCAACTTAAAAACGTGTAATATGAAAATAGTCCGCGGTAATGACACTCCCCAAGAGCCGTAGCTCAAACCAAGATGGCCGCCCGCATCACAGTTTTCAACGAGCCATTTGGTAATGGCGTGGAAAGAGCAGATTAAAAATTACTGTATGTTATTGGATTTGGCAACACTCGACCATTTTCCGAACTCTTTGCACGCTTTTTGTAACCGTTTCAGGCAGCGTTATATTATCTTCAAATATCAGAAAAAGGCTTGTGTTAAACAGAATTTATACCATACGACTTCTTGTTTTTCGTCTTTATTTTTTTTTGCAGGCCCTGTGGCCATAAGCTTTTTGTGTGTCAGGCAGCTGAAGGCAGTCTTGGGCCCAAAGGTTTGTAAGTTAATGTAAATAGAAAGAGGTAAAGACATAATTTCTTCAAGGAGCTTTAGTAAAGGCGTCAATATATGCATAGTTCAATTCACAGCTGTAACGCTCGAAAGGGTAGATACATACATACATATGCTCACGGTTATAAATCCCTAGAAAGGGGTAGCCAGAGCTAAGGAATTAGAAATTCCTCAGCCACTTTTGGAAGTTGAGAGAGGAAAAGATGGTAAAATAAAGGTTGTTGATGATGGGTCTCCAACCGCATCGCCCAAAAGTCCGTTAAAAGCCCCAATACCGTTAGTCGCCTTTTACGTACACCCACCGGAAGAAATGGGGTAGTGCTATTCTAAGCAGACACTACACAGCATACATAGATACAACGTTGTAAGTATCCATCGATCAGTAATTTGGAATTATCCAAGAAAATATGGTCTACTGAAGTGCAATTTTTAAATACAATAACATACAGGAAAATAAATTCAACCAAATAATTTATGACTCAGAACTCGTATCGATATTAAAATCCTAAAAATCAATCAAATCTCAGAAATCTAAGCTCCTTTTACTCAAATTTCAACAACAATACTAACAACAAACTGGAACTAAACTTTAACGTACAGTATACGTTACATTTTATTAATATTCCCTCCCTATCCCGAAGTTAAGAAACTTAGCCGGCGGTCAAACCGTGCCGATGTTCATAAATACACATTTCAGCCTATACCAGTAAAGTTTCTTTTTGTACAGTTTTTCCTTAAGATGGACGAGAGCTCATTTCATATTCCTTTTAGAGATCCGTGATTCAATTGCTACAGAGACTGATGTCTTTCGAATTCTGCGAACATTATCTTTGAGCCTCGGATAAATCTGAATATTTAAGATAAATGCGTTTATTAATATAATATCAAGAGTTGAAATAGGTCATGACATTTTCATACTTATATAGTTATATATTTTATACAGTTATTTTTTTTTTCTAGTCTCCTATAGCCAGGCGAGTTTTAATTTAAGTAAACGTTGTGCTGCGAATGAGCACTCTTAGATAAAGAGTGGAAAATCTTTAGAAACTTCATGTATAAATTCCAGTCTAGTTGCCGTGTTCTGTTGGGATAAATATCACTTCCACCTCTCTTCCTGCAGGCAACGCAAAAGACAACCTAGGGTACGAGTCTTTTTTTATAATAAATGGGTTGTGTGACTAGGTTATGTAAGAACGGAACCATTTCTATTTCTATTAGAAAATGGAGTACCGTATATCAACATACTATTCTGACATCCTTTTCTCAAACCCAAAACCCTACAATTTTGTTACTATTCGTTACATTATTTATTGTTCTGTTTATATAAGTATACTTGCTTACTTAATATTACTTATACTCACGCCCATTATTCCCATTGGGGTAAGCAGAGACTATCAATCGCAACTTAGCAAGATCTTCACAAATCTCTCTTGGTGCCCTTATATTCATTATTCTTCTTATACATGCTCTTTTATTTTATTGTTATAACTTTGGACCCCCGCCTTTATAAGAACGATTTCATTCTGGTTCAGAAACGTTTCTATAGGTATATTTGTATAAAAATTTCAAAACTGAAAATATTGATTTTTTTATGTACAGTCGCCATCAGATATATCGGAGCGGCGGAGGTACTCAAATATATCTGAGCAGCAATAAATTTCAATAATTTCTTTACGGTAAATAAGGTCAATTAGATCTGAACATCCAATTCGCCACAAATATATGAGCAGTGGTTCTCAATTAAATCTGAACACCCAAAGAGACAATAATATCTGAAAGCGCAACTCGTCAAAGTTATCTGCTCAGACAGAATGATCATAAATATCTGAACACTTAGGGAAAATATGCCTTAAAGCACTTAGCATACAGTTTAAAATTCTTTAACGTACTACGCTGGAATACATTTTCTACACAACCACAATTTGGTTTTATCAATGTCAAAACTAAAAAGAGTCTTCTGCTGGGAGGTATTACGCACTGACTAACTAATCCGTACAACTAGTTGTACGGTTAGTATATTATTAGAAAAAAATAATTGTTCTCCACTGACCAACTCCTTTTTTTGACAGTAACGGGTATGTACATGGTGTTAATAGAGGAATGGGTTTGAAGTTGTATACTTTTCACCGGTACAAAAACATCAAGAGATAAAAAAACTCAGAATTTTTAAAACCATGTATGTCATTTTTTACATTGTGTGTACCAGGGTAGCATAAATATAAATGCAGCTTTAATAGAATAAAAGAATAAACTAGTTCTTACAAAATTATACTTTTTCCTGCTGTTTTCTCTAATGTATTATATGTATTCATATATATATATATATATATAAATAAATATATATAATTATATTAAATGAGGACAATAAATCTAAAGGCTTAGTAAATAAAATAGAAAAAAAAAGAATTCTTGATAAAATACAAAAAATAAACACAAGTTAGAAATTGAACCCTGACGCAACGTATTATAATTATGACTTTTAATCACTAAACCGCTAGGCCATGGTGACTGACACGAACGTGGATGAAATATTGCAAAGCATTCGTACCTATTTTAATTTGGCAGCTTTTATATTACCATAGATACCATATATAGTAGCGCATAGATGAGCAGTAAGTGACAAACGTCATAGAATAAACATCAACAAAGGCAGGACCTCTCACAGACGATAACAGCCAACAACGTTTTCGGCATAAAACATGAAAGAAAATAATTGACTTATTTTAACCTTGGTGATTTTTTGATAAAGTTATTAATATTTAATAGCACAGAATTTAAATCCAATACATATTTTTTGGCAAACACAAAATTATTAGCCATTTATGTCCAAACTAAGACTGTAATAAATAATTACAAGTCTATATGATGTTAAACCAAAGTTTGCAATGCAAATATACGATAAAAAATATCTTGTGTCATTATAGTACTACAATCACTGTAAACATTACAATTTGGCAAAAAAAACATATATATACATACATACATATACTCACGGCTATAAATCCCTAGAAGGAGTAGCCAGAGCTAAGGAATTAGAAATTCCTCAGCCACTTTTGGAAGTTGCGTGGGGAAAAGATGGTAAAATAAAGGTTGTTGGGGATGGGTCTCCAAACGCATCGCCCAATATACCCCTATAAGCCCCAATACCGTTAGTCGCCTCTTACGTACACCCACCGGAAGAAATGCAAAAAGAACAAATATGTGAAATTTTAGCAATTTTAATAGGGCTAGTGTGGGATCCGCCATACTAATGTCACGCATTTACGCACACCGTTGTACTTTTTTTGGTCTCGCCTATTGTATTTGTATTGCCAATTATATATATTTGATAATAACATGCAGTGAATTATATGCAATGACAGTTATGTTACCGTTTTTGTGAATTGGCAAATATTTTATTCATGTGTTATGTCTCTTGTTACAAGATTGTAAAGTTACTTTTCGCAGATTTCTATTTTGTATACCTACTCATTTTGTAAAAGGAAAATTCATTACATCTGTACGATTACATTTAAACTGTATGCCTAGTGCTTTAAGGTATATTTTCCCTAAATGTTCAGATATTTATGATCACCCTGTCTGAGCAGATAACTTTGACGAGTTGTGCTTTCAGATATTATTGTCTCTTTGGGTGTTCAGATTTAATTGAAAAACCACTGCTCATATATTTGTGGCGAATTGGATGTTCTGATCTTATTGACCTTATTTACCGTAAGGAATTTATTGAAATTTATTGCTGCTCAGAAATATTTGAGTACCTCGGCCGCTCCGATATATCTGATGGCGACTTTACAAACGTCTGTGACTCAACTTGAATCACAATTCAAGGTTCTTATACTTCTGAAAATCACGTGACATTGTCTTGCTTGGACAATGTACTTGATAGAGGGCAGGCCTAATAAATCTAATTAGTTAAAATCAATGTGACGTTTGCCAGGGACGTTAAAAGTGAAGGAGGTGAGTTAATAAAAAATAGGGTAGGTAGTTCTGAGTTTTCATTGCCTAATAAACAAAATATTTAGTTTACGCCACGTCCTACACCCAGATCTTAGTGAGTTATTAAGGCTGTTACTGTGCCCTTAAAATCACAAAATGCTAATGCTTTTATAATCTGAATTTATGTATTATATTATACTATTATTATATTATATTATTATATTTATTATTGCCGTGTAGTGGCGGCTTAGAATGTCGCTACCCCTTTCTACCCACGGGTGTCGTAAGAGGCGACTAAGGGTATCGGGGCTTTTTATTGGATTTTTGGGCGATACGGTTGGAGAACCATCACCAAAAACCTTTATTTTACCGCCTTTTCCCCACTCAACTTCCAAAAGTGGCTGAGGAAGTTATAATTCCTTGGCTCTGGCTACCCCTTTAGGGAATTATAGCCGTGAGTATATGTATGTATATTTATTATAGTATAAGTTCATAAATATCAACCTCGATAGCTTACCGCTTATCGTGCAGACGATGAGGGTTTGAATGCCTACACCAGTCATATGTGGTTAATTTATCCTGATTGTTTACGGTGAGGGCAAACATCGTGAGGAAAAATACATGTTCTTCTGTTCACTCTTCAGACTCCTGCCCTTTTGCTTATTAGAGTAAGTTGCTAATTTTATTAGGTCCTTGACCCTTCAAGGGTGTACTTAAATATTTATCAAATACAAACACTTCCCAATTCGGTACGCAAAGTTTTTTTTTTGTATTTATTAAATATTTTTATTCGATAGTAAACACGAAAATAAAAGACTAATTTGAATATTTTCCATTTAAAATGAGTAATTGTAAAGTTATGATTTTTTAAAGTTTGTTCAACTTTTGTACTTAATGACGTCATCGATCGATAAAATCACGTAACGAAATGCAAATATAGCGAAATGTTTTATAAAAATGTTGCTGATTGCAAACATATCGCGGATTTGTGATGTCAAATGAAATTATTACGATATTATACTAAACAAACCTATGATTTTCGATATTTTAGTGTAAAACTGCAAAACCGAATGTCTTTGAAACAACATCGAAGGTCAAACACTGTTACAGTTTTTTGATAAAGTAACAGTCATCTTAGCTTCAATTGATATAATTTCAAGAAAATATTGTTTATAACCATAATATCTCGAAATGGTTTTGTAATCAGCATCTCTTTAGTAAAACTTCGCATACCGAATTAGAGGTAAAGATTCCTCATGTTTACACTGCACGACATCGACGAAGGTATTTAACTATGTACGACACTTGTTGCTGTTCTCCTATGAATAAAGAAGTGGTTTTGTCTTGAATACAGACTAAACGTCTTTTGGACATATCATTACATACATACATACATATACTCACGGTTATAGATTCTAGAAGGGGTTTACACCACACAACTACATTATTGTTATATTTATTTCTCTATGCCTGGCGAGGTGAATGGGTGTAAAATTGGATGAGAAGAGAAGGAGTCCTAACCAGTGACCAAGTAAGAATACAGAATTCAGTTAGAAAACCTTAGAATGAATAACTAGCTTTTGTAAGTTTATACATGTTATATTAATGAATTGATTTGATTTAGTAGAGGTCAAGGGTTGTCTGAAAGAGATTGCCAAAAGGAATAATAAAACAATTCAAAAATAATAATTTTATAAAAATTTGAAAGTAGTTTCATCTCACTCTTTAGATATTGTTACAGCAACAAAAGTACAGGGAAATCACGGCGTGAGTATGTATATGTATAAAAGGCGGTTGTATTTACAACCATTCTCAACACAGGCCAACGCTAGCACCCACAGTAATCACGAGCCCTAGAAACAAAAAAGTGTGATGAATAAAAATATAATTTATAAAAATATTGTTTTTTGAATGTCTGTTAGTTTAGTTCATCTCTGGTCCCAAATATAACCGGCAGTATGTTGTATAATGCAGTAGATAGTTGCAACGTAACGTTCTGTCCTCAAAACAGAATGGTGCAGCCATTCCAGCTGATTCCCAAGTGTGTCACATCAAAAATGCGAGGCTAATAGCTTGGCCGGCGGTCGGTGCAACTATGTCTTTCACTTTGAAAGCTTTTTCGTGGATTTTTTATTTAATAAACAGATAAAATTGCCGCGTAGTGCCGGTTTAGAATGTCGCTACCCCTTTCTACCCACGGGTGTCGTTAGAGGCGACTAAGGGTATTGGGGATTTTCTTGGATTTTTGGGCGATGCGGTTGGAGACCCATCACCAAAAACCTTTATTTTTACCATCTTTTCCCCACTCAACTTCCAAAAGTGGCTGAGGAATTTCGAATTCTTTAGCGTGAATATATTTATGTATAAAATTGTCAAATGAAAACTCTTAATTGCTCATTTTTCTTCTTACATAAAATAAGTTTTATAAAGCAGTATAATTGGCAGTCTCGTCTTCCTCTGTCAATTAGTTCAAACCGCAAGATTACTACTTAAATGGGTATTTATAAAACAGATGTAAAATAATCACAAGATACCTATTGACACGGCTACAATCCTAGAAAGGGATAGAAATGGATTATACCAAATACGTTCCTAAATTACTATATCACGTTCTGCTGTGTAGTGTCGGCTTAGAATAGCACTACCACATTTCTTCCGGTGGGTGTACGTAAGAGGCGACTAAGGGCCGGCGCTGACTCCCGGCATGGCATGGCAAAGCATTTCGGTACAGATATAGCATTTTTAATCTTGTTCCCATGCGTATCGAATTCATTTTGACACAACGATGCCGAGGGAGGCCGCGGTAGGACAGAACGTCGGCATCGTTGTGTCAAAATAAAGTAAAATGAATTCTATATTCATGGTATTAAGATTAAAAATTGCTATATCTGTACCGAAATCCTTTGCCATGCCATGCCGGCAGTCAGCGCCGGCCCTAACGGTATTGGGGCTTTTAAGGTATTTTTGGGCGATGCGGTTGGAGACCCATCACCAACAACCTTTATTTTACCATCTTTTCCCCACTCAACTTTCCAAATGTGGCTGAGGAATTTCTAATTCCTTAGCTCTGGCTACCCCTTCTAGGAATTTATAGCCGTGAGTATATGTATGTATGTATGTAAGTTCAGAGGTGAAAAGATAGTCAATTAAAGAAGCAATCGTTATCCGCATTCTAGCCACATCGTTAATTAATTAAAAACGGCTGTAATCATTCATGAAGAATGATAAGCTGGTCAGTAATTAGGGTACTACACGGAAATAAAATTAATGTTAAGTAAAATATATATATAAATAATAAACTGCTGTGTAGTGTCGGCTTAGAATAGCACTACCCCATTTTTTCCGGTGGGTGTACGTAAGAGGCGACTAACGGTATTGGGGCTATTAAGGGATTTTTGGGCGATGCGGTTGGAGACCCATCACCAACAACTTCTTTTTCCCTAATTTAATGTTTTTTGACATGAATTCCTCATGTGGGGATTATTACTCATAAATAAAAGATGTTATTAAAGGAAAGAAAAATTTCGACACTGGCGGGGTTCGAACCCGCGACCTTCGGGTATACGCCCCCGTCGTCAGTTGACACTGTAGCTCAGTTGGCAGAGCGACGGGGGCGTATACCCGAAGGTCGCGGGTTCCAACCCCGCCAGTGTTGAAATTTTTCTTTCATTTAATAACATCTTTCTTTTTCCCTTTTCCTCTCTCAACTTTCCAAAAGTGGCTGAGGAATTTATAATTCTTTGGCTCTGGCTACCCCTTCTAGGGATTTATAGCCGTGAGTATATGTATGTATGTATATTAAGTTAAAGTGCAAAGGGATGTGATCGTGGAGAAAAATATATTTCTCAGTATCGTACAACGAAAAAGAATTAAGCCGTGAGTATAAGCAAGCTTTGAAGAATTAATACCTTTGCCCTCTGGCGATGTATAGCGTGAATGCTAGGTTGATATCTTCAATTGAAGAGTTCAGTAAAGCTGTTTACGTACTATGTAACTCTAACGACTAAATCTCGTGCTTAAGCCCCATTTCGCAACTGGTTCTACTATAGTCCTATTCATGCATTTCACGTGAATAGAAATGGAATGGGATTTACTGAATCGCGTTTTAGTAAATTGGTATTTTGCGGTTGCACTTTGCATTATATTTATGAGAATGAATCTTAAGTATTTGGTACAAAATTCTGATGAAACAGTTTGGGTTTTGACTCTTGTGATCAAAAGCATTTTTGTTTATATGCTTTTAAATTACATAACATAATAACATAAACGTTCACGCCGAATATCCCCGAAGGGGTTGGCAGAGGTACTAATACTTCTGAACATCACGTGACTTTGTCACCTGGTGTTCAGAGTACCCACGTTTTGCATGGACAGTGTACTCACGTGATAGGGGGCAGGCCTATCGCCGTTTTGTACGAATACACTGTCACATGACTAAGTACAACTCAGCCATGTGGGTTTCCTCACGATGTTTTCCCTCACCGTTAACAACCATGATATATTAAATTCTATATTCTTATCTGTAATATTTTATTTCTTCTTAACAGATTCGAAAGAGATGAAATTGATTAAATATAACACACTCTATACGTGTCTTGTAGAATATTTCATCCTACATTTCTTCAGCTGCTATTACTCTTCTAGTCAGTTATAATGACCACAGAAAATACAGATAATAACGATTTGAGATTTTAAAAGAAGAAAAACCATTGCATGCTAATCTTTATAGCTCAGTAGACAAATTCATTCATTAAATTTCACATTGCCGTGTAGTGTCGGCTTAGAATAACACTACCCCATTTCTACCCGTGGGTGATAGTAAGAGGCGACTAACGGTTTAGGGGGCTTTTTAAGTGATTTGTGGGCGATGTGGTTGGAGACCCGTCACCAAAAACATTTATTATAACCATCTTTTCCCAATCAACTTCCAAAAGTGGCTGAAGAATTTTTCATTCCAAAGCTCTGGCTACCCCGCCGTGAGTGTATGTATGTATGTATGTAAATTTCACATGGCCGGTTATGTTATTAAAAAATAGAATTCACTTTTCAAGCATGTTATTTTATCCGTTCGCCTCTTAAATTTCATGTGAGTTTTAATAAATAAGACTCAATAATCTAAAGTAAGTAAAGAGTTATTATTCTTTATTATGACCAATAAATAAAATCTGAATGCAGAGTAGTGCCTAGAGATTTAAAATGTAACTCTTACTTACTTTAAACCAATAAACTTCAATAGTAAATTTAAATTAAAATTTAATTTAAATAAATTTTAATTTATAAAAATTTATAAAAATTTTAAATTTCAATAATATTGTTCAATAGGCACAGATTGTATGGAGATAGAGATAGATTGTAGATAGAAAGCTGTGTAGCGTCGGCTTAGAATAGCACTACCTCATTTCTTCCGGTGGGTGTACGTAAAAGGCGACTAACGGTACTGGGGCTTTTAAGGGATTTTTGGGCGATGCGGTTGGAGACCCATCCCCAATAACCTTTATTTCACCATTTATTCCCCATGCAACTTCCAAAAGTGGCTGAGGAATTTGTAGTTCCTTAGCTTTGGCTACCTCTTATAAAGATTTATAGCCGTGAGTATATGTATGTATGTATGTATGTATAGTCAAAAAGTACAAAATCAGTGAAATGAAGGACACCACTCTAACAGAAATTGAATTGAAAAACCAATTGTCTAAACTTTAGTTCCTTCCTCGGGAAGCAAGAAAAGAAGATCCATTTGTTTATTACATAAACTTATTTATGATACACTGATCGACTAATTCGACTCGTAATTATTTTTTCTAGTGTGGTTTATTTTAATTTTCAGTTATGACTAGCGGCTCAGAGCCTTGGCCTCTTACAATGAGCTAGAGCCCCTAATGTTTTAAAGTTGCATTGCTTAATTGAATCCAAAACAAGGTCATCAGTATTATAATAGAGGTAGCTAACATATCCTAAGAAATTGCAACACTTAAGGGTAATGAATAATAACCGACGGCTGTTGAGACTCGAAGGTTCTGAAGTGACAGCCACGTACCGGACAACGCAGTGAAAGTAGAACTTCGGTGGACAAAAAACTTTGAAAACGTCACGGGAAGCCGATGGACGCAAGCAGCACATAACCGCGGGCTGATTATGTATTTTTAGCGACCGCGATTGTATCGCAAGTTGCAATATTGTCGCTGTCAAAAGTATCAAATCGCATACAAATTTATGACATTGACAACGACAATCGTGCCACTTGCGACACAATCGTCACTCGCAAAAGATACATAATCAGGGGGCCGGTCTATTCGCTGATTATGTAAATGAGTTTGGTTTAAAAAGTAAAATGAAAACAGAAAACTATTAGTCAAACCAATAATGAAACTCTAAAGTGCAAACAACAAATCCTATCATTGTGGCAAATATTGCAAACATACTATCAAATCGTTCATCGAATGCAATTACAGGCCGCAATGAATTGAAATCACGCGATGGAAGCCATTTTACATGTTTTAGGCTAATTTGCGCGCGATCGCATTGTTTTGGCGCGAAATTCCGTGTTCCCGCCTTCGGACAAGCGAACGGTATTTCAGTAGTATTTTATAGGAACACAACTTGTTTGGGATATTAGATCGTAATTAGGTCGATTGTGAAGTGATGACAGGAATTTATTGGCCGAGCTAAACTACTAATATTTCATGCGAAATTATCATATATGCGTAATTTTGGTTTATTCATTTTAGTTACATTCAAGTAACGTAAATGTTTTGAATACAGTTTGATCGAGATCATACAATTATTACTGACATTAAATTTTAAAAAGGGGAGTTTTTTGAGATTTCGCAGCTATTTGATGAGCAAGGAAAAAAATAAAGAAAGACACATCGACCAAGAATCATGTAGAAATGGTTGTGTCTGTGATAATCGGCGGAGTCTATAAATTAGGAAATGATAACGAAATTGTTATGTAATGAAAGTACGTACAAGTTTCTGGCTACATCTCTCACGGTTTTGAGTTGATTTCGTTGGTACAGAAACCTAACTTTGTATTTTCTGTAGAAAGTACTGAAAGGATCTTCATATAATTTGGTATTTGTGTAGCACTGATATCGGATTAACAACTAGAACAATATATACCTCAAATGTCACAAGAATTTTTGCAGGAACGTTATAAAATAATAGGTCTTATATGCACTGGACTGCACTTATATCGTAATGTTTTTTTACATCATAAAATTGCCGTGTAGTTCCGGCTTAGAATGTCACTACCCCTTTCTACCCACGGGTGTCGTAAGAGGCGACTAAGGGTATTGGGGTTTCTTAAGTGTTATTCGGGGGATGCGGTTGGGGACCCATCACCAACAGACTTTATTTCACCATCTATTACCCACGCAACTTCCAAAAGTGGCTGAGGAATTTCTGATTCCCCAGCTCTGGCTACCCCTCAAAGGGATTTATAGCCGTGAGCATTTGTATGTATAAAATAATAAATAATGCTGGAATGGCCAGCCGAGTCGTATTATATAAAAGTAGTCAGAGCGGACATAGTTACGGGCAGAAAGCTATTGTACAGTAAATCTTAATTATTTTATTTCTTATTTCAGTCCAAAGTGGAAACCCGATTACCGTCATTACCACAAGGCAAGTCAAGACAAAAGCGCATTCTTATCTATTTCTTATTTACATTGTTCGTGGTTTATCGTTCTGCCACAGAGATTTGTACTCTTAATACTTTTTAGAATATTCGAGAACAAAGAAAAATCAAGAAAACGAGTTCTTTCAACTTTGGGATCTTTTCAATGTATATTTCATGCTTAGATATGACCCGGATTCTCTTGTTTATTGTTTTTGGATTAAAAGCACAACGCACATTGCCATGGTCAAGGAGGAATGAAATGTATAGTTTTACAACAAGCAGATGCGTTAATTGAAAATAATTAATATTATGTTAATGAAAGTCAGTCATTGCTGTGTAGTGTCGGCTTAGAATAACACTACCCATTTCTACCCGTGGGTGATCGTAAGAGGCGACTAAGGGTATAGGGGCTTTTTAAGTGATTTTTGGGCGATGTGGTTGGAGACCCGTCACCAAAAACATTTATTATTACCATCTTTTCCCCAATCAACTTCCAAAAGTGGCTGAGGAATTTCTCATTCCAAAGCTCTGGCTACCCCGTTAAGGGATTTATGGCCGTGAGTATAAGTAAGTAAGTAAGTATGTCAATGAAAATGAATGTTAGGGAAACGAGAGAAGTTTGCCAGGATTGTAGAAAAAGGCTAATCCACCCTATAGTTTTTCCTTTTGTGAGTCATCATAATACACAAACTTTCACGCCGCATATCCCCGAAGGGGTTGGCAGAGGTACTAATACTTCTGAACATCACGTGACTTTGTCACCTGGTGTTCAGAGTACCCACGTTTTGCATGGACAGTGTACTCACGTGATAGGGGGCAGGCCATGATTTGTGAGTCGTGTAAAAAGTAAAAGAGAGTATTTTTTCTTCCAATAATCATGTTATTTAGAGGACATAAATAATGACATTTTGAGGCTTTGGGAAGTAAATGTAAAGTCAGAAATCAAAGATTGGGGGTTATGGTTTTCAAACAGTATATTCAAAAATCCATTATTAATTATTATTTGATTTAAAATAAATTCTAGGCAAATTCTCTAGAGACCTTACCCTAAAAAAATATATTGTATAAGAATCAAGGCAAATTACCTTTTATATCTAATTTAAAACACACTAGAAAGCAAGAACCCTTTGTAATCTAGATATACCCTACTACTGATATTGTGACCTGCAAATTGGTATTATATTTTAATAGAAATATCTTTGTAATTTAGTGTCTAAGTAAATATTTATTCAATAAAAATCTAGGCAAATTCTCTTCTCGGTATATCTATTTTCAAACCCGGTAGAAAGCTACGTCCAAGTAAGACGGGAGCTACGCGCATACATTACTCCAGTCTACTTCAGAACTACTTTCTATTAAAAGTTTACGTCATTTTCTCCCTTATATTATACAAAGCTGAAGTTTTTCATATTGTCCGAGAAAAGTCGATACGGACTTGTGAAAGTTTTCTTGTTATGGACATAAACTTACTTAACCCTGGACGTACATCTAACAAGCCCTCTTCTACTAATGATTTCCAATACATTCGAGTATTTATTGACGACACAAGAATTGGGACCGTCAAAACATATTTGTTTGAGTGGCTACTTGTGTCGGAAGATTTGGGATGTTTTCTATTTATTCAAGTATTTATACATTTTACTTAAATAGTATACTTAACAGTATATGTTTTGCTTATTTTAATAGAAAATCTCTATTTTTCATTTTTGTATCTTGTTGTTGTGTAGTGTACATACATACATACATATACTCACGGCTATAATTCCCTGGAAGGGGTAGCCAGAGCTAAGGAATTATAAATACCTCAGCCACTTTTGGAAGTTGAGTTGGGAAAAGATCGTAAAATAAAGGTTTTTGGTGATGGGTCTTCAACCGCATCGCCCAAAAATCCAATAAAAAGCCCCAATAAAAAGTCACCTTTTACGACACCCGTGGGTAGAAAAGGGGTAGCGACATTCCAAGCCGGCACTACACGGCAAATGTTGTGTAGTGTGTTATATTTATATAAAAAAGAATTAGTCATTCGACATCGATCTAGGTATTTATTTTTTTGGTTAACATCAATGTGTGATAGATAATGCGGCAAGTAATAATAAATAACGTACGTAAGACGACGTGATAGCTCAATGGGTAGAACACCGGTTAACGTGCAAGCGACTAGTGTTCAAATCCCGGGTCGGGCCTACACCAATTTGTCTTTTATAAAGACATATGTGTGGTTAATTTATCACGGTTGTTAACGGTGAGGGAAAACATCGTGAGGAAACCCACATGGCTGAGTTGTACTTAGTCATGTGACCGAGTATTCGTACAAAACGGCGATAGGCCTAACCCTTTCACGTGAGTAAACTGTCCATGCAAAACGTGGGTACTCTGAACGCCAGGTGACAATGTCACGTGATGTTCAGAAGTATTAGTACCTCTGCCAACCCCTTCGGGGATATTCGGCGTGAAAGTTTATGTTTTTATTATGTTACTAGTGGATCGTCCCAGCTTCGCACGGGTAGCGTTGTTTTTTTAAATATCTGAGGTTTTTTTCTTTAGTCACTGCTCAAGCATTGTGAAATTCAGCGCAATGTTTTCAATTTATTAAATTTATAGCTCTCCCTAAACAGTGTAGTTTGGTGATTTTTAATGCGCTTTAATGAACGGTTCAGTATTTCCGTTTAATAGCAAATTTTGGAATAAAACGCTATGAAGTATTTATAACAATCTAAAAAATAAATCATTACGTGTTGTAGGATGCAACTACTGGCGCCATCTAGTATGTTATATGTAAATAAGTAACGATTCGGTTTTGGTCATGGGCGCGATGGCTTATTTTATGTATAATTTCGGTGTTTCTCTACCGATTTCTATGATTCTTTTTTTATTGAATGGGTAATAATGTTACCTTTTTTAAATAAGGGATAAGTGAGAGGTTTACAAACGTAAGAGTAAACAAATATAATCAGAATGTTCCGAACTGCTAAGCTATCAGGAATTACACGTGTTATTGTGAGTCAACCGTAAAAGATAGACATAAACTGTTGAGGATTTTTTTTTAGATAATTTTATGAAGAATATTTCTGTCATACATGATTTCTATGTAAGTTTAACCATTAATGCTGCACACGCGACGGAAGCTTAAAAAATGTAGTAACTTCTCCCGTTTTCCCAAAATTTCCCCAAATTCCCCTTTACTACTCTGCTGGAAAGTATACAAAAACCTGCCCAGGAGTATGGAGAATAATTTATGGTTAAAAGAACTTACCTAAGTGAATTTCTACCAAAATTATATGAAATGTTACATCCGAAGAGATTTAGTAAACCATGTAGTCCGATTCAGGATACACTGCATGGTCACACCATTTCAGAGCGAAAATAACGATTTTTCAACTCATTCCGGTCATCAATCGGTCCCTCGTCCTCCAATCTCGTTCCTTCATTTATTTTAGAGGTATCTTAGCTGTGAATTTGCAACTGAAGGGTTAGATAGGTTCACCTTTCTCTGGGTTAGGGTGGGTACTAAATCTCTTCGGATGTAACATTTCATATAATTTTGGTAGAAATTCACTTAGGTAAGTTCTTTTAACCATAAATTATATTTCAATGTTACATCCTCAAGATTTAGTAAACCATGTAGATGTTTAGAGTTCTGGTTGCAAATGATAACATGTATTTGGTTAAATAAATTATTGCAAACAATAAAATTATTACAATTAAAGGTATTGGTGAAAGTCCATTTCCCATTAAATTTCAAAGTATTTAAAAACTGTCATTTACTACTAAAACTAGTATAATACCAAAAGTCAAAATACATATTTTGTTTATCACATATAGGATGATAAAAAATAAAGCTATACCAAACAGGTCGACTAGCCAGTCTATCTACTTGCTTTCTTAAACTACCAATGGGCATCCCTGATCAGTACGCAGCCAAGAAGTGTTTATGTCATTGTAAATGTAAAATGATTAACGAAAATTTCTTTCAAAATAGAATGATGAATCTTTGTAGCCAAAGTATTTGAAAGAAGAATTAAATACATGTAGCAACTATATCTTGAGATCTATACAAGAAGATAAGAATGCTTTTCTTAATAAATTTATTTTTAACAATAATATTTATAAATTACTTATACTCCTGAGATTTAAAAAAAATATATATTTATATGCTTAGGAATAAGTCCAAACCAAGAGGAAAGGTTTGATTTGAATTTGCGTTCCATGTCTATCCATATAAATCAATATTCATAAGTTAGGTACAAAACTAACACCCATTTATATTTCACATAAAATCGCCAAACTGTTGTTGGTTGATTAATTTAAGACATAAAACTTATTAATGAGTGCACTCTGTATTTGATACACCATACCTATAGAGGTATAATAGTACTCACTAATGCCAAGCATATATCTATACTAATATTATAAAGAGGAAAGGTTTGATTTTTTGTTTGTTTGTTTGTTTGAATTGAATAGGCTCCAAAACTACTGGACGGATTTGAAAAATTCTTTCACTGTTTTGATGCTACACTATTCCCGAGTGACATAGGCTATATTTCATTTTCAAAACAATTAGGAATCCTTACGTAAACTTCAAAAATGTAACCCAAGGTGTTAAAGAAATACCAAAAAAAATCCTTTTACCGCGTGCGCTGCGAAAACTATTGACAATAGAATAAAATTATGTACTACAATTTTATAGAACACATCATTATCTAAAAAAAATGCCCCGACAGCATGTCTCTAATTATATAAAATTATTTAAAAATTAAATTAAAAACCTGCTTTAGAAAAGGCTCTTTATTTGTACCTATCTAATCCTTATAAAAAAAAACGTATATATTGTTTCAGACTACTTCAATACCCTTATATTACTTTTTGAATTATTCGATTCGAACATTCCATTCGAAAGTTATCTCGAATTAAAAAAATAGATAAAACTCCGCTCGATAAGCTATGCATAGTAAGTTGTTGCAGGCGTCACGAAGGGGTACGGGAGGCTGCTTATCAAAGAGTTAAAGCAAAATTTAATTGTAGCGACTATTATCACTGGCCCAGCAGCCGGTCAATTAGCTCATATACCGAGGATACCGATGATCCCAACTGATCTGCCAATTCTATTTAAACGGCTACAATTTCCGGTTAAAACATCTTTTGCTTTAACAATTAATAAGTCCCAAGGCCAAACCTTCAAATTAGTAGGGATTGACCTGCGAAAGAATTGTTTTACTCACGGTCAACTGTACGTTGGCCTGTCGCGGGTGGGAGCTCCTGAACATCAATTTATTTTGCTGCCCCAAAATACAACAACGTCAAATATTGTTTACAGGGAAGCTCTAACTCTATAAATTGAATGGCTTTTGATGTAATTATAAAAAATAAAAAAAATAAAAAATATATCTAAATATAAATACAAAAAAATATAACATACATACATACATATACTCAAGGCTATAAATCCCTAGAAGGGGTAGCCAGAGCTAAGGAATCAGAAATTCCTCAGCCACTTTTGGAAGTTGTGTGGGGAAAAGATGGTGAAATAAAGGTTGTTGGTGATGAGTCACCAACCGCATCGCCCAAAAATCCCTCAAAAGCCCCAAAACCGTTAGTCGCCTCTTACGTACACCCGCCGGAAGAAATGGGGTAGTGCTATTCTAAGCCGACACTACACAGCAAAAAAATATAACATAGCTTAAATCTTAAAAAAAATATATTAAAATAATTATACATGTAATAAAATAAAAAACAAAATGTTAATGATAATTTATGCCCGAGCGAAGCCGGGACGGGCTGCTAGTATATATATAAGACCATACCATATTTAACAATATTATCGACGATTTCAGTAGAAACTGCATAACTAATTCGACTGGAAAAATAATCAGAACAAGACAAAATTAACAATGCTTTCTTTTTGTTAAACTTTAGGTAATAGACATTATTATAATATCTTTAAAGTTTATAAGATTTTCTTAAAGATATTTTCTGACTTAATGAGAGAGCCTTTGAATTTGTTAAGGCCAAAAAAAAAGTCTGTATTTCTACACCTTTATTTAATATATGTCGAATGTTCAAAAAAGGAAACATTGAGAATTGCAGTTTCAAGGTACAAATGGAATGAAAAAATATTATAAGCATGAATATCATGTTGCAATCAAGAATATTTCTGTAATAAAATTAAATATAACATATGTATGAATATTATACAATATGTTTTGCTTGTGATGTAAATAGGTATGTTTATGACTCGCCTTGACAGAATATGTGTTTAAAAAGAAAACCATATCTTTGCCTGTATCAGTATTTTCCTTTAATTATACGAAAATATTGTTCGGTTGCACAAAGCGGCGATCGACAGTCACTGCACACCCAAACGGGAACCAATGGCGTGAGATATGATTGTATGTATACATACAAAACAAAAAACGATAGCATGCTCTTGATCGTAATATCCAATTAAATAAAAGTAAATTATTGACGTAAGAAATATAACCCTACCCTGCTACATACCCGCGATAGGGAGTCATACGTTTCACCGAATGTCGCGAGCTCGACGCACGCGAGCTCGAAAAAATATTTGAGTGGTACGCCAGCTCGAAAGTACGTGAATTCGAAAGCCGCCAGCTCGAAAGACGTTGGCGCGAATCACGTTTCACCGAAAATCTTTCGCAATGGTTTATCAGTTTGAGAAGCAGATTATAATTAATGTCTTAATCTTATTAATATTAAACATATTTTCTTTTAAGGTACTTTGATTTTTTAGTTATTGATGTTATTTGCATCCACCCTCATTAAAATAATGTAGAACAAAACATATTGGTGCATATAACTTAGCGCAGTATATAGCTATAGCTCCTAATACTCATCTTTACTGATTTTTTATACAATTTGGTTTTATGTTTTGTCAAAACAATGTTTCTTATATAGGAGGAGTTTACCTATTTTCAATAGCAACTTAGTATTTTTCATTTAGTTCGTTCAGTTTTATATTGATTTTTTTACGCTAATATTAAATGGCAAAGAAACAATAGTTAGAGTTTCATTTCATTGTACCAAAAATTAAGTTTAAGCAAAAAACAGATGCTGTTTAGTATCGGTTTAGAATAGCACTACCCCGTTTCTTTCCGCGGGTGTACGAAAGAGGCGACTAAGGGTATTGGGGTTTTAAAGGCTTTTTGGGCGATGCGGTAGAAGACCCATCACCAACAACCTTTATTTTACTATCTTATCACCACATAACTTTCAAAAATTTGCTGAGGAATTACTAATTCTCTCTCTCTGGCTACCCATTTTAGTGATTTATAGCCATGAGTATATGTATGTATGATATCTAATTTTGTGACTCTGGCTACTTTTTGGGTCTTTTAGGTAAGTTTAGGTAGGTAGCTAGGTGATTTTCCAATAAGCGTAGATATTTTACTGAGGGTGGATGCAAATAACATCAATAACTAAAAATCAAAGTACCTTCAAAGAAAATATGTTTAATATTAATAAGATTAAGACATTAATTATAATCTGCTTCTCAAACTGATAAACCATTGCAAAAGATTTTCGGTGAAACGTGATTCGCGCCAACGTCTTTCGAGCTGGCGGCTTTCGAATTCACGTACTTTCGAGCTGGCGTACCACTCAAATATTTTTTCGAGCTCGCGTGCGTCGAGCTCGCGACATTCGGTGAAACGTATGACTCCCCCCGCGATATGCTTTTGTATAGTAATATTTCTAAAACCAACTAGATTCAAACCCAATAAAAGGGAACTATCTTCAGTTCGTTTTCCTCGTATGACCATGACAAGACCATAGACATAAAAAAAGAACCGCCTTCAAAAATCCAACTGAAAAGTATAAAATAATTTTTATTTATTTTATTATGTACAACTCTATTCAACTTCTTCTTTTTGAAGTCGGTGCCAAACCAATTTTCATGACAAAGAAGAACGAATATTAGTGGCCCGCCCAAGTTGAGTGAGTTCTCCACCCCATCAGCGTATGTCATCCTTATAAACCTTCCTTTTTAATCAATTAATAAAAAGAATCGCATTAAAATTCATTTCGTAGTTTTACAGATTAAAATATACATAAGGATGTCCGTATATTCCAGACAGGGAGAGAGAAAGCGACTTTGTTTTATACTATGTAGTGATTTAGATTCTCGATCGTCTTTTTACAAAGTGTTAGAAGTATTGGTTGTGCCAACTCGGTGCATGCATGTCTCTGTCGAATTGTTAATTCCGTTAGTTTGAAATCTGATAATCTTACATAACCTAACCTAACGTTAGTTTACTATCTCGCTATCTATCTAAAATTATAATTTACTAGTATTTACAGTTTTACGGTGACATGTATATTATGATAATTTCTCTGTGGAGTGCGACGCAAGCACACCAGGCTAAGCACCGCTCACTGTCCCCCAATTCCATCCTTTATAAAGCGATGTCGTTGCGAGCGGAAGAATTTTCTTGATTTTTGAGCGCGATTGTGTTACCTACTGTTGTTGAGGCACTATCGATTGATTTATTATTCGTATGGTTTTCTCTATGTAGCAATTTTCATTTTGGATTTGTCTGTTTGGCACCGACTTCAAAAAGAAGAAGTTGAATAGAGTTGTACATAATAAAATAAATAAAAATTATTTTATACTTTTCAGTTGGATTTTTGAAGGCGGTTCTTTTTTAAATAAAAAATAATAATATTTAATTTTTCTGTTTAGTTTTTAATTTGAAGTTTTTGTTTTTCTTTTTTATTTTATACTTTTTAGTGATAAGTTCTTAAATCACTCTGAGTTTTTTTAGTGAATAAGTGATAGTTTTTGAGAGATAAATTTTACTGTCCGTTTATTTTATAGTTTTTTAACAGGTAGTTATAATATTTGTTATTATGACTTTAGCTTACTTGTTACTATTTTGTTTACCTGCGGGCCTAGATAGAAAAGCAAAGGATGCTTTAAGGAAAAGTCGCGTAAGGGAGAACGAAACACCCATCGAAAAAAAAACAAAGACTTCAGCAGGGCAAGCACGAGCCGTATTTAAACTAGTTATCGCGTGGGATAAAGCAGCCATCTTTTACGCACTTACTTAGTATCGTATACTGCCATCTCATTCTAACCGTTATCGTGTCGATAACTCGTGTTTGCCCTTCAGAATGAGAGAGATCGTCAGCGTGCTGCTCTTGCTGCCGAAACAGATGAGCAAAGAGAAGTTCACCTATCACAAATGCGAAGAAACACTCTTATATATATGTAGCGTTGAGTCGAGTAAAATCCCTTGATGAGATGGCTTTTAGTGATAAAGATTCAAAGAAATTACCTAAATGGTTAAGACCATTTCGAAAGCGCGAAATTCCCCATGACGAAAGCGCCTTGATTGAAATGACCAGGATGAAAAACATGATGTTGCAATATATATTTTTTTCTTTAATATAATTAAGAGTAATTTATTCATGTTTTTATATACTTTTTGTTCAATAATTTAGTAACTCTGTTTATTACTAATAAAAAAACTTTATTAACATATATTGATAAATTTCTGTCTAGTATTGATAACTTTACATACATACTTATATTTCAAACTAAGAAACCTCCTTTTTTTCGAGTCGGTTAAAGAACTTTTAACCCATCTTATAAATGTAACGAATACTTTTCTGAAAACCGCATCCAAATAGCTTAAGCCAAACGTGAGATAATCGCGGACCAACACACATACATACAGGTCAAACACAGAACCTCCTTTCATTTTTTGGTCGGTCAAGGCACTAAAACCTTCTCCTAAATGTAACAAATACTTTTCTGAAAACCGCATCCAAATAGCTTAAGCCAAACGTGAGATAATCGCGGACCAACACACATACATACAGGTCAAACACAGAACCTCCTTTCTTTTTTTGGTCGGTTAAGGCACTAAAACCTTCTCCTAAATGTAACGAATACTGTCCTGAAAACCGCATCCAAATAGCTTAAGCCAAACTCGAGATAATCGCGGACAATTATACATACATAATTATACAAACATACATACATACAAACAATCGAACTGAGAACCTCCTTTTTTGAAGTCGGTTAAAAATAACCGCCCTTGCATGCGGATCCATAAGCAGTTATAAATACGTTCTGCAAAAGACGATTCAGATAAAATGTAATGATATAAGTTTAGTGTAAAAACTTCCAAAGACCAACTGCTTTTTATATATAATTTTTATATTAGAAAATTATTTATTTAAATATGTAAAAATATATGAACAAGTAACAAATTCAAATTTGTATGTTGGCAATTGCAAACATATAAGTGGTTTTGCGATGGAGAGGTTTCAATTGTGTCAGTTATGCTATTGGAGCCCTGTATTTACTAAATACCAACAGAGACATTCGTAAAGATAAACGGTAAAGGTAATGGTCTAGAAGGAAAACGATAAAACTTGTCAAGTTTGTGAAAACTGAATTTTTTCGTGTTCTTTACCTTTGGTAAAGGCATACGTACAATTGCTAAAAGAAACAAAATGTAAGATTCCTTTAAATCTATTGTGTTATTCGAGATGATTCCCTTATGATCTCTGAATGAATTTCTCGGTTTAAGAACTAATCTACAATCTCAATCACACATATATGAATATTTGTATATAATACATATATTTCATTTACAACACATGAATAAAACGTTTCTCGTACGTGGCCCTCAAAAATTTCAAAAATTAGTTGACATAATGAATTTTATGAAAAAAAATTCTTACACCCTTCCACGACGTTATAATTTACAAAGATATGAATGGATCATCAGCATCATCAGCACCTATGTGCATTGTGACAACACTGAGAGTACCTGTGAGTGTCTAGCAGGTGGCGGCCGGCGGCGGTGGCGGCGGCGGCAGTGACGTGACATGTCCATCACGGTCTTCATCACGGCAGGTACAAGCACAACCGTAGCGAGCGGGGACAGTTGCGGCGGCGGTCTTGTAATGCCATGTGGGCATCATAATTAGACAGCAAGATAGTCCGTCGTTTTTCGTATGTGGGTAATAATGAAAACTATTTTAATTTTCATATGTGAGTAATAATGAAAAACATTATTACCATGTGATTATTCAAAATAATGATGTTGATTTATCCATAACAAGGTTATTGGATATGTAACTAAGAGCCAAAAGGCAATCAAAGCTGATATTGTGTTTGTGATTTTTCCAAACTATTATTACGGCAAAGTCAGCACCTCAAGTGAAATTCACTGAGTAGATTATCAGGTACCTGTCGATATACTTTCCATCATACTGTTTCATGTTAATCCTGCTGGGATATATAACCCCAATGTTCAGAGAACTCGTCAGTGATGGGAACTATGGTCGTCTCGACCTTTAGGTTGTTCTTGCTTGGGTATGTCATTCGTACTGGTTCGTATGACACATTATTTTCCGACAACTCAACGTTTTTACAGTAAAAACGTACGGTCGGTGCACACCGTATTATTTAATATACATGTAGTAACTATTTACTGATTGATGATAATGCTGAAATGAATAAAGCTACTTTCTGGGAAGTATCTCGTACAACCACTTTAGGAAAGCGCATGCCAATTGATCTTCTGGATAATAACTCGTATTACCTCTTTAAGAAGATTAAAAAGTTGTCGATGTATAATATTATTCATCGTGATAACGTACGGTAGGTGCACACCGTATTATTTGATATACATGTAGTAACTATGTACTGAATGACGATAATGCTGAAATAAATATAGCTACTTTCTGGGAAGTATCTCGTACAATCACTTTAGGAAAGCGCATGCCAATTGATCTTCTGGATAACAACTCGTATTACCTCTTTATGAAGATTAAAAAGTTGTCGATGTAAAATGTTATTCATTGTGACAACGTACGGTAGGTGCATATTGTATTATTAAATATACATGTTCAAGTAAAAGAAGAAAATACATTATGACAATCAATGTTCTGGTTAATATTACTTATTATCTCTTTAAGAAAATTTTAATATTGAACATCTTTACTGTTTTTATGATTCATGACACTTTCTGCGCTGTATCGCGTAGGTAAAACCACTTTAGATATACATGACATCAATCTTCTGGGTAATATTACGTTACTGATTATCACTTTAATAAGACTCAAAAGTGGGTCATTGATAAAGTTAATAACAATTATGTCACTTTCTGCACAGTATCGCACCATCACTTAAAAAAGTGGATTGAAGAAAAAACTGTATAATAACTCATTAAGGGGCTTAAGAACATAAAATGATTATATTACTCACCACCATTTTTGCCGCCAACTATCAAAAGTGAATTTAATATATAGTATTTCGGAAGTAGAACCTTGTCAATTCATATGTTTACTTGAATAGTCATTAATATACACTGGCATTTACTAGTTGAACATAAATAATTATGTTACAATTTTTATTTTACGGAGACGAGACGTGTTTCCAATGCAGCACACCTAAAAAGAATGAAGGAACGAGATTGGAGGACGAGGGACCGATTGATGACCGGAATGAGTTGAAAAATCGTTATTTTCGCTCTGAAATGGTGTGACCATGCAGTGTATCCTGAATCGGACTACATGGTTTACTAAATCTTGAGGATGTAACATTGAAATATAATTGTACCAAGTTTCGTTAAAATCCGTCGAGTAGTTTTTGTTTCCATAAGGAACATACAAACCGACAGACAGACAGACAGACAGACAGACAGACAAAAATTTTACTGATTGCATTTTTGGCATCAGTATCGATCCCTAATCACCACCTGATAGTTATTTCGAAAATATATTTCATGTACAGAATTGACCTCTCTACAGATTTATTATAAGTATAGATGTAATAGTAGTAATAGTAATAGTAATAGTAATTTATTCATAAAAAGAGTTTACATTATTTGGTGTCGACTGCACCCGAACTAGGCTCATCGCCCGTATCTCAGGTTACAGTACTTACAGCTCTTGGTTTCTATGAATCTAATGGATTGGAATTTATACATTTAAAAAAGATTAAAAATATAAAAATATTAAAACATTTACAATTATTATTAATATTAGTAGAATTGCCAATTATAACAATTAGAGTGACTCTTTAATTAGAGTAATCCAATTAAAGTATAATACTAATTTGACTCTCGTCTATTGATGTAGTGTGATGACGTGTTCCTCTCTATGTAAATGTGTTTGAGTGAATGTGTGTATAGAGAGGGTGTGTTATGTTGTTTAATATTTATAATATATATTCCGGGGCACAGTAAGAAATCTAATAGACTCTAAATATAAGTAAGGCAGATAATGTCACTGAATAATAAATTTATGTACTAATTTAATTATTATAATTTAGTGTGTGCATAAAATTACAATTATATTAAGGCGTAGAATTAAATTAAGTATTAAATAAAATGTAATAGAAATATCAAAATTAGGATTATAGTTAAATAAAATAATTAAATAAAGTAATGTCATTAAATTGAGTTAGACTAATGTTTTAAGTAAAAACTCAGTCTCTTTGTAATCATGTTTTTGCAACCAATCAAATAATATTTTTTTACATTCATAAATGTTAAGAGGGTAAATGTCAATTTGTTTATTAATTTTATTATATAAAAAAGGTGCTAAGAAACAGTAAAATTGATGACTGAAGGCATATTTAAAGGTAAAATTCCTAATAATGTTAGGTAATGTTAATAATAAATAAATAAAAGTGGCAATAAATGATAAATAAAAAAGGAAATATTGTGATGGTTTGGGCAAATAGATAGGATGGGTGCAGATGAATTGGTAAAAGAGATATATAGAGTGAAGCTAATGGGGGTGTCAGTAGAGGACGATCGAGAAGGTGCCGGGATCGTACAAAGTGGCGATCAATAGTCTGTGCCTACCCCATTGAAAAGTAATGGAGTGTGTATACGTAGCAAGTAACTTTTATCTGTGACCTAAATCTATATGTAATAAATAAAGGAAAGAAAAATTTCGAGTTATTCCGGTCTGATCCCCCTTGTTCTGATCCACCAGGGGGATCACCATTATTTTATTTAATTTTTTATTCCGGTCTGATCCCCCTTATTACAACGCTTAAGGGGGATCACATATTTTAAATTATTTTGTATTCCGGTCTGATCCACCTACTGGTTAAAAACATAATTTTCGTACAGTTGGCAACAGCGATGACATCGATACGATCTGTTTCACATCATTCATGTTTAAAATCTTAGTAATTTTATACATAAACATATCTATTTCTATTAATTGTATCGACATCATGCAAATCTTATCGTATGACAAATTTTTTACCTGCGAAATGGTGCATTTGTCCAAAAACCAATCACCGACCGTTTTGCAGCCAATTCCAGGAATTATTTCCTACTTTCAACTAGTTGACCCCAAGAAAAGGGTTATCTTTTTATTTGTTAGTCGTCATTTTGCTTTTAATGTGAATGTATTAAATGTAACTTGACATTGTGAAGTGCGTCAATGAAAAAAGTAAGTAAATTATATTATACTTGTTTCTAAGGTTTACGCGAATGTCAGACATTGAAATAAAACTACTTATTAAATTCGCGGTTTACTTAATTAAAAATTTAGTAAATAAACCGCGAATTTAATCCGTTTAAAGTAGTTTTATTTCAAATTATATTATATTCCATAGATTTCTGGGATTCAGTTTTATTTATAAAAGCACATATGTAAAATAAATGTTATTCGTATTTTAAAGGTAAAATTTGTTGTTGAACAGTTAAAGCATACATTTTGTAAACTTGACCTTACTGACCGTACTTGCATACCTACTTACTTTACAAAAAAATAGGTGGATCCGTTCGGACGAACAAAACATAAGGCGGATCAGTCCGGAAATTGTTAATAATAATTACAAGAGGGGGATCACAACAAGGGGGATCACCATTATTTTATTTAATTTTTTATTCCGGTCTGATCCCCCTTATTACAACGCTTAAGGGGGATCACATATTTTAAATTATTTTGTATTCCGGTCTGATCCACCTACTGGTTAAAAACATAATTTTCGTACAGTTGGCAACAGCGATGACATCGATACGATCTGTTTCACATCATTCATGTTTAAAATCTTAGTAATTTTATACATAAACATATCTATTTCTATTAATTGTATCGACATCATGCAAATCTTATCGTATGACAATTTTTTTACCTGCGAAATGGTGCATTTGTCCAAAAACCAATCACCGACCGTTTTGCAGCTAATTCCAGGAATTATTTCCTACTTTCAACTAGTTGACCCCAAGAAAAGGGTTATCTTTTTATTTGTTAGTCGTCATTTTGCTTTTAATGTGAATGTATTAAATGTAACTTGACATTGTGAAGTGTCATGTGTGTGAAGACAGGCGGGAATCGAACCCGTGACCTCGGGTATACGCCCCCGTCGCTCTGCCAATTGAGTTACTGTGTCAATGGCTGCCAGTGCGAAATTCTCCTATCCTTTGTTTCTTTTACACTTTTAGGTAGTGTTTGCGTTCCCTTTTTCTTTTTTTTCCGTTTTTATTTCCTTTATTTATTAGTAATAATCCCCACATGAGGTTTTCATGAACAAAAACATTAAAAATAAATCTATATGTATTTAGTTTAGGTTTTTCAATTAATATGATTAATACTAACTTATTGTACTATCTTTAAGAGAACTTATGCTGTTGTTTAATCTCTATCGTATGTTACTTCTAGTTTATAAAAATATTTTTTAGGAACCTGAAATGTTTGTGAACCAGTTTTATGGGTTGAGAAAAGTACTTATCCTAAGTTTACAGGGCTTTGCCTTTTTATTAGCCTTTAATCCCTAAAAGCACAATTTGAAGACCATCGCTTCTAATACAGAGAGGTGATTCATAAACCAATTATAAGTCGGGCCTGTCTAACAGTGTCTTTTCTTAAATTATTGTTGTTAACGGTGAAGGAACTTCTGAGGAAAACAACATGATTGAGTTGTACTTAGTGATGCAGAAGTGTATTCGTTTAAAGCCGCGATAGGCCTGGCTCCTATCCCGCAAATGCACAGTCCAAGAGTGAATATTTTAAACACAAGGTGGTACCTTTAACATAACATAAAATAAATATATGTGTCATCCTTTTGCAGCGTGAATCCTATTGATAAAATCTGTATTTCATTCTTACAAATTCAAACATTGCAGATTGTTTCAGTGAAGAAGTTTCTCTTTACTAACTCTACAATCGTCATTACTAAGATTAATTTCTTAAGTTAGAAATACGGTTCGTAGCTACAAGGGTTTGCGGGAGCGGCAGTCAATTTGGCAACCCTAATTGTCACTTAACTATTCCAAGTTGACAATAACTGCTTTCTTGACTGTATGAATGTAATTTCTAAACTTCAATTACAGATTCTCGATATTCAGATTCAAGAGTTATATACATACATACATACATATACTCACGGCAATACATATACTAAAAGGGGTAGCCAGAGCTAAGGAATTAGAAATTCCCCAGCCACTTTTGGAAAGTTGAGTGGGGTAAAGATGGTAAAATAAAGGTTGTTGGTGATGGGTCTCCAACCGCATCGCCCAAAAATCCCTTAATAGCCCCAATACCGTTAGTCGCCTCTTACGTACACGCACCGGAAGAAATTGGTTAGTGCTATTCTAAGCCGACACTAAACAGCATTATATAAGAGTTATATAATATAAATAAATATGTTTATATTTATTTACATATTGTACACAGATCTAGTTAGCTCCAAACTAAGTAAGACTTGTATTAGGGGATACTAACGCCCGATTTCTGAATTGAGTATTCCAGCTGAGAACAACTAAAGTATCGCTCTGTCGCATTGAAATCTTAACAACTGAATGAGACAAAACGATACTTAAGTCGTTCTCAGCTTGAATACTCAATTCAGAAATCGGGCGTAACTCAACGATACATTTATTTATTTATAATACAAGTATATATAGCACCCAAGACTAACTACTCGTACTAAGATGGTGTTTTGCCTTTCAAACTGTAAAGGATAAAAAACCCTTTCAAAAGGGTTTTCTGAATGAGTTTCCTTATTTTTATTGCTAAGTTTCCTTATTTAGCGGCTTAATTCTAAGAAAAATACTTAAATAAAAATCCTCTAAATGTTCCATTTATGGTCCCTGATCTCCACTCAACGTTTTTACGTCAAAAGTAGTTTAAGTATTAGGTACTCGTCACTCAGTCATACTCCAATTTCATCAATATTACACTCGAATAGTCTCTTAAATAAGTCACAATCACATAACTGTCGTTGAGGATTGCTCAGAATCGTATAATAATAATAGAAAAAGAGAAAATGCCTTTACTTGCGAATACGAAACATTTTCCTCAATTTCTCGATTGAGAGACTCGATGCTCAAATGTATAAATCTTCTATAAACCATGGTGATCTTGGCATTGAATATTGACAGTCATTTTTATTGGGGATTCGGCAAAATAAAAATGTTCTTATTTATATTGTAGTGTCGGTTTGCAATAGCACTATCCCATTTCTACACGTGGGTAACGGAAAGAGTATAAGATATGATAACAGTAAGTATAGGGACTTTTAAAGCGGTTGGAGACCCATCACCAAAAACCAATATATTAAAATCTGTTCCCGACTCAACTTCCAAAAGTAGCTGAGTTATTTCTTATGCCAAAGCTCTGCTTACCTCTTCTGGGGATATATAGTCGTAAGTAAATGTATGATGAAACATATAAAAAATAATACTTTTCCTGTTTCTTGCTTTTATGCGGAAGGAACTTTCTAGCCAAAATACACACCGGTATAAAATAGTTGATACGATCTCCTTTGAGGAATATAATTTATGAACTCACACTAAAACCGGCTCTTTTGTGTGAAAAAGTTACATAGTGTATTGTACTGACGTAAAAATATAAGTTATAAAACGAGTGCAGTTTTGAATTTGTCTTAGTGAGAAAACTAAGATAAGATACAAAACAAATATGTTATTAACATATAAACATACTTATACTCACGCCATTAGTTGCCTATGTGGTGGACAGAGACTATCGTTCGCCACTTCGAACGATCCTGGCAAACCTTTCAAGCTTCGTCTGTATAATAATTTTTTTTCACACATATTCTTTCGCCTGTGTCGAAATTTTTCTTTCCTTTATTTATTCTTTATTTATTAGTAATAATCCCCACATGAGGTTTTCATGAACAAAAAGATTTAAATTATGTGATAGTTAGGCGTTTTCAACATTTGCATTCTGTCTGAAAAGATAGACAAGTGGCCTTCCGAAAATTCGGAGGTAGGAAACGCAAACACTACTTAAACATGTAAAAGAAATAAAGGATAGAAGAATTTCGCGCTGGCAGCCATTGACACGGTGGCTCAATTGGCAGAGCGTCGGGGCGTATACCCGAGGTAGCGGGTTCGATTCGCGCCTGTGTCAAAATTTTTCTTTCCTTTATTTATTCTTTATTTGTTACTATAATCTATCCTCTTTATGTGCCAAAACCATTTTAACATGTATATTTCTTTCTGTTTTATTAAAAATCATCAATAACATGATTTGAATGTTTTGTGCATGAAAATCTAATGTGTGGATTATTACTAATAAATGGAGGAAAGTTTTTTTCCGCCACCATTGAACATCAAAAACACGCAACAGACGTCGAGTGCTGCACATAGGCATCTTAACATGGGATAAAATAGCGTGTTACTGCATTTTTGCATATAATCGGGATCATCTGGGGTTCCGTGATAGCTCAGTGGGTACAACACCGCTTATTATGCAGACGATGAGAATTCAAATCCCCGGGTCGGGCCTACACAAATTTGTCTTTTCAAAAGTCATATATTACAGGCCATAAGACCTAAAACAGAAGTCCTTGAGTCTTTGACATTTTTCTATTCGTGGATTATTTAAATATTAATACATACATACATATACTCATAAATATTAATCATTAGGAAAAATAAAAAAAATAGGAAATATACTCACGGCTTTAAATCCCTTAACGGGGTAGCCAGAGATTTGGAATGAGTAATTCCTCAGGCACATTTAGAAGAAAAGATTGTATTAATATTAGTGAGTGACGGGTCTCTAACCACATCGCCGAAAACTCACTATAAAGGCTCCTATACCCTTAGTCGTATCCTACAATCACCCACGGGTGGAAATGGGTAGGTAAGTGTTATTCTAAGTCGACACTACACAGCCATGCTTATTATTAGTCATTGTGGTGGCACTAGATTATACACACATAAGAATAATATTAATGCTCAAATACTTAGCTAACATAACATGCTGGTCAGCGGGTTGACAAATTTGCAAACTGCCCCCAGCTTTACGGGAAAAATTGAGGCAATAACTGAAAGTCCTGTATAATGTTTGCAATATGTCTTGCTGATATTGCAAGGGATATTACCAACGATTAGGGATAAGTAGAGAAGACAAATCAGGTATGCATGGCATAAAGTCATACCATTATTTCCCATTGGTGTAGGCAGGTACTTCCTGGTAAACCTCATCCGCGGACGCCTACCTTTTTGAGCATATTCTCAATTTAGTCCAGGTGTATCCATATTGGATCTGTATATTTCTTTTACAAATTAACAATCATCAATCCTCCCTTTGTACCCAAACCTTTTTTTTATCTTCTTTACAATATAATTTTTCACATTACAACCTTCACGAATCACACTTAGCAATCATTTTCACTCTAAACGTCTATACCTAAAAATTCTGTAGCTCTGGCCGTGATTATATGGCCATATTTCACAAAAAGGGGTAGCCAGAGCTTCAGAGCTAGAAACTCCTCAGCCACATTTGAAAGTTGACAGGGGAGACGGTGGTAAAAATAAAGTATCGTTATTCATATTCATATTTTACAATTTTGCAATGTATGTATATATCATATATTGTAAGTTCGCTGCTTATGTATGAAGCTTAATTGTTCAATAAATTTACTGATTATTCAAATACTTATTGTCGCGAATGGCATCTTCAGACCAATCTTTTCACTACTTACAAGGAGTGCCTCTATCTCTTTCAAAAGAACTACAAATGGCATCAAAAAAGACTCGTTATCTGTGGAATTGGAGATCTGCTTGCTTTTGTTATGAACAAAATTAATATGAATAAGTATGACTATGATTTTTCAGTAGAACGCAGTGTTCTTAGAGAGTGTTAGTTTTTGTATGATGTAATTAAAGTAAGTGCCATTTTTGGAATAGAATAGTTATTTCATGATGTTTCATTGTTTTAATTAATTGCCGTGTAGAGCCGGCTTAGAATGTTGCTACCCCTTTCCACCCACGGGTGTCGTAAGAGGCGACTAAGGGTACGAGGGCTGCTATTTATGTATCCGGAATAAAAAAAAGAAACAAACATATATCAATTAATATGGTTTTATTGCTTCTCAAAATATTCGCCGCTCAGATCTATACACTTTTGCATGCGTTGAAACCAATTTTCATAGCACTTTTTCCACTCAGACTGAGGTATCTCCAAAACGTGCATTTTGAACGCATCGACTGCCTCTTCGCGGCTCGAAAAACGTTGACCACGTAATTTTTTCTTCACATTTGGAAATAAATAAAAATCATTGGGTGCCAAATCAGGGCTGTACGGCGGATGACCTGTCAATTCGATCTTTTGAGCTTCTAAAAACTGAGTTGTGACGGCCGACCTGTGACAGCTAGCATTGTCGTGATGCAGAATGATTCTACGTTGTCGGTTAGTCTTTCTTATTTGTTCAAAGACTTCCGGCAAACAAATGGTCGTATACCACTCCGAATTAACAGTTTTACGATTCTCTAAAGGCACTGTAGCTACATGGCCATTTATACCAAAAAAACAAGCGACCATTTGCTTCAATGTGCTTTTTGCACGAATAACTTTTGTTGGGTTCGGCTCATCTTGGAACACCCACACCGTGGACTGCTGCTTAGTTTCGGGGTCGTAAGCGTAGATCCAAGATTCGTCACCTGTGTAGATATTATAAACAGCTTTTGACGCACCACGGTTGTATTTTTTTAACATTTCTTTGCACCAATCGACACGAGCCTGTTTTTGATCAATACTCAAGTTGTGCGGAATCCAACGGGAGCAAATTTTTTTTACAGCTAAATGTTCATGAAGTATCTTATGTATGCTCGTCATACTAATGCCCAGAGATGCCTCTATCTCACGATATGTAACATGACGATCTTGAGTTATTAGTTCCCGGACAGCATCGATGTTTTGAGGTACAACGACCGTTTTAGGGCGACCTTCTTTAATTTCATCAGTAAGCTTAGATCGTCCACGATTAAACTCGCTAAACCAGTGATACACAGTGGTCTTTGAGGGTGCTTCATCCCCAAAAGTTGAAGTAAGCTGATCGATGCACTGTTTTTGAGTTAGACCACGCCGAAAATCGTAAAAAATCATGGCACGAAAATGTTCACGAGTTAAATCCATGGTGGTGAAGACACGCAATTTTCAAAATGACGCTACGATGTGAAAACAATTGACAGTCACATAAAAATAAATGTATTCTAAAGCTAAAGAGTTCTATTTTTAAATGATGTAATTACTTTTTAAATTATTGTTCTGTAAGTGGCCAGTTCCGGATACATAAATAGCAGCCCAATTGGGCTTTTTTGAGTGGTTTTGGACGATGTGTTTCCGTATAATATATTTTGTATATTTACGAATATAGCACCATCTATCTATCAAAGAGATTACCGATCACCACTTTATGTTATCCTGATAAATATCTTCAGCCTCATTTACATTCGTTATTCTTTTCATAAATCTTCTTTTATTCTTCACCTCTCGACTTAACTTTATTCCTAAGTTGCGGTTAATTAACAATATTTTATGTACATTATTAAACGTTTAAATTAACCAAGATCTTAAAGTGTTCTGATTAACTTAAGGCGAGTTGGCATAAAACAGCAGAGGAGCAGGTAATCTTCTAGTTAAGGATAAACTGCACGTAGGTACGGTACAGTCGCGTGCTGAAGTTCTTTAGCTTCATACGAGATCTTGTACGTGCGGTGCGTCGTTTTGTCATTTGAGTTTTTCTTGTTAATGACGGTATGAGATTGGGATCAAATTGTTTAGAGAAGGTTATCTTGCTGTGTAGTGTCGGTTTAGAATAGCACTAGCCCATTTCTTCCGGTGGGTGTATGTAAGAGGCGACTAACGGTATTGGGGCTTTTAAGGGATTTTTGGGCGATGCGGTTGGAGACCCATCACCAACAACCTTTATTCTACCATCTTTTCCCCACTCAACTTCCAAAAGTGGCTGTGGAATTTCTAATTTCTCAGCTCTGGCTACCCCTTTTAGGGATTTATAGCCGTGAGTATATGTATGTATGTATGTTTAGAGTAGGTTATCTTGCCGTGTAGTACCAGGTTAGAATGTCAATACCTCTTTCTACCCACGGGTGTCATAAGAGGCGACTAAGGATATAGGGCTGTTTTAAGTTGTTTTTGGGCGATGCGGTTGGAGCATTATCACCAACGATACTTTATATCTACCATCTTGTCCCCTATCAACTTCCAAATGTGGCTGAGGAGTTTCTAGCTCTAAAGGTCTGGCTACCCCTTATTGGGATTTATGGCTGTGAGTATGTATACATATTTTAAGTTAGATTTAGCTGGCTTAAAGTCACAGCTTAGCTTGAATAAATTAATATTAAATGGTTATTGTGGAAATCTTTGATGGGGGCTTATTTCTAGCAGTAGACGTCTATAATAGTAGGGGAGGCCTGGATGCTAAATTTGCAGTTGCTCGAGCATCGTAGAAACCTATTGGATTTGATAGTTCATGTTCCAAAATTAAAAGAAGTATATTACAAGTTTATATTTTAGTGGGGGAGAGAGCGTGTGAACATTTATAAAAATGTAAAAAAAATAGTAGTATAGCAATACTTGGGCGCGTCAGCCATTAACAGTATAAATGCGATTTATAATTCTGATAACCATTATATATTAATCTGATGATTAATGTAAGGGATGTCGTTATTCTGGCCATTTAAAGGAAATTTAACAACAATGTTCAGTCTTAACGCCTGCACAAATATTACACCAAAACACCACCGCGGGAACATTGCCGTCACCCGCATCACGCGCTTAAAGATTCTTGACCATCTTATTTCTTAACGTCACGCCCAAATCGTCAGATCTTCTAAATGTAATTAACCTACCTTTACTTAGCCTGAAGCGCTCGAGTTTTTTGGAGGATTGTCTTTTTTTACTAATCTGACGGATTCCCTTCAGCATACCCCGCTATACGAAGGGTTCATACTCGATAGATGTACATCAAAGGGTACAAGGATTCTCCCTATATAATAATCTGATATGCTCGAGTCACTTCAAAAATCCCCGCTTCGCCTCCCCTACTATTAGTTGGCTATCATCAAAATATTGGAAAGTTCATTTTACTATTCAGTGAATTATATCATAGAAAAGGTAAGAACTCATTAATTGGTAAAATTAAAATATTTGTACCTGAGAAAATAAATCAAAATTAGCTACAAACTTATACCCGCGGCTATAAATGCCGAAAAGGTAACCAAATCTTAAGAATTAGAAATTCTTCAGCCACTTTAGGAAATTGATTTGGTAAACGATTGTAAAATAGTTGCTGGGTAGTGTCGGCTTGGAATAACACTAACCTATTTCTTTCGGTGGGTGTACGTAAGAGGCGACTAACAGTATTGGGGTTTTTAAGGGATTTTGGGTGATGCGGTTGGTGACCCATCTTTTCCCCACTCAACTTTCCAAAAGTGGCTGAGGAACTTCTAGTTCCTTAGCTCTGGCTACCCCTTTTAGGGATTTATAGCCGTGAGTATATGAGTATATGTATGTAAGTATGTATGTAAAATAGAAGCTAATATAATAACCGTGATAGCCCAGTGGGTAGAACACTCGGTTATCGTGCAAACGACTAGTGTTCAAATCCTGGGTCGGGCCTACACCAATTTGTCTTTTATAAAGACATATGTGTGGTTAATTTATCATGGTTGTTAACGGTGAGGGAAAACATCGTGAGGAGACCCACATGGCTGAGTTGTAGTTAGTCATGTGACGGTGTATTCGTACAAAAACGGCGATAGGCCTGCCCCCTATCACGTGAGTACACTGTCCATGCAAAACGTGGGTACTCTGAACACCAGGTGACAAAGTCACGTGATGTTCGGAAGTATTAGTACCTCTGCCAACCCCTTCGGGGATATTCAGCGTGAACGTTTATATTATGTTATGATTATGTTATAATAACGGTGCTATATAATGCTGTGTAGTGTGGCTTAGAATAACACTACCCCATTTCTACTCGTGGGTGATCGTAAGAGGCGACTAAGGGTATTGGGGCTTTTTATTGGATTTTTGGGCGATGCGGTTGGAGACCCATCACCAAAAACCTTTATTTTACCGCCATTTCCCCACTCAACTTCCAAAAGTGGCAGAGGAATTTATAATTCCTTGGCTCTGGCTACCCCTTCTAGGGAATTATCCACTTCACTTCCAAAACTGGCTAAGGAATAATTAATTCTGAATTTCTAGCTACCCCTCTTGGAATTTATGGCTGTGAGAATATGAGTAAATATATAATTCTTTGATTTTTATAACATATCATAACAGAAACGTTCACGCCGAATATCCCCGTAGGGGTTGGCAGAGGTACTAATACTTCTGAACATCACGTGACTTTGTCACCTGGTGTTCAAAGTACCCACGTTTTGCAAGGACAGTGTACTCAAGTGGTAGGGGGCAGGTCTGTCGCCGTTTTGTACGAATACACTGTCACATGACTAAGTACAACTCAGCCATGTGGGTTTCCTCACGATGTTTTCCCTCACCGTTAACAACCATGATAAATTAACCACACATATCTTTAGAAATGGTGTAGGCATGATCCGGGATTTGAACACTAGTCGCTTGCACATAACCCATTGTTCTACTCATTGAGCTATCACGTCGTTAATTTTATATTTTAGGAATTCAATAAAAATAAAGAAAATAAGATAATATAGCCGTTGTTAAAGTTACAATTGATTACTACTATCTGAAAAATGATCTGAAAATTTTTAGTTATTCAAGTCTAATGCAATGAATTAACCAAGATTCTTCTTACAATTTTACTTTGCCAGTGTACTTTACAATCCTCAAATAACCCAGTGAAAACCCATATTCACAAAATAGATTTTTTTAAGATCAATAATCACCTTTCTCATCGACTGTACAAACGACAACTAGCCTGATGGGGGTTATCTGTCTGTTGTGCTCCACAGTACTCGTTGCACGGGAGCCGAGACGCGACACTTTATTTTATCAGACACCCTATTCAGGGCATTTAGCAACTAAGTATATAGGACGTAGAACTTAAATCTATTTTTATTTGTCGTTTAGTTTTGAATAAAAAAAAAATATAGTGTATGTTTTATTTCTTGCAGTTAGTTTGTAAAAAACCCATAATTTATTAATCAATCTAGATAATAAAAGTCGACACTAGCACGACTTGAACCCGCGACATCCTAGTCTGCGCCCCGCTCCCTGATTATGTATCTTTAGCGACTGTCGATTGTGTCGCAAGTTGTACTATTATCGCTGTCAATGTCAAATAAATGTATGCAATTTGACAGTTTTGACAGCGACAATATTGCAAGTTGCGACACAACGTGTTTGCAAAAGATACGTAATCAGGGTGCCTAGATGATGAAGATGGAGCTATGGTGCCAAGTAACCGCTGTTGCGAAATTCGTCTTTTCGGACCGGGATCTACCGGCTAGATTGACTAGTAAATATGATATATGATATGATAATATGATTATGAAATAATCCCCACTTAAGGTATCACGCACAACAAAGTCTAATTAACCATAATTTCAATTTGTATACTCTCTATGTAGCTACATGCACATATACATCCATACATACATACATATACTCACGCCATCAGTTCCCATTGGGGTAGGCAGAGACTATTGATCGCCACTTTGTACAATCCTGACAAACCTCTCTAGCTCTAGCTCTCGTTTACATCCATCAATCTTTTCATGCATGTTCTTTTATTCTTCATACATCGGACGCCAGCCTTTTTGAGCACACTCTCACATATACAACATAAAAAAATATTTATACAAAATGAATAAATAAATACTGCTAGCCAAATTAGTAAAAGAAGTAAAACTTGAACTACACAAGAATTAAACTATCATCAAAGATTGTGAAACTAAACACTTGGCAACTTTGAAATATTAACTTGAACCCTCAAAGTTTCAATCCAAATATTCAATAAAGCTATTAGCCAGTGCTCTAGAAAATAATGAAAGCTGAAATAATATTTTCTCATGACGTTTAATAGTTTTCAGATAAAGATAAACTTTTCACCCCGGAAAAATTTGACCAATAAAATATTCACGGTGGATTAAACTAAGAGAACGCAATAAACGCCTAAAATGTAGTCATAAGCAAATTCGACAGTACAAAGTCTGTCGGGTCAGCTAGTAAATAATATATTCGGACATAATATTACACAGATCAAGTTAGCTTCAAACCGAGTACAATAGAGCAAGAGCCCGCGACTGCCAGACCTTCCTGTAATAATAAAAGCTAAAAGTTTTTCTATGTGCGCCTATAGTAAAGGTAAGAACGATCCCCACCCGTGATACCTGGCTAGTGGTGGCTTTGGCAGGTAACAGGTAATAAAGGTGTATACAATTTTATCTTAAATTTATTAATTTATAAAACTATTTTTTTATATATTTTACTTATAACAATATCAGAACTTACGTCACGCATTACCAGACGCTTTTTACGGTTCCAACCCCTTGCCAGACACCCCTAAACTATAATATTTTGTAATTTTACTTACGTTATGTTTTAAAAGCTGAATTTTATATATGTTAATTGGGGAACTATTAAATGATGTTTCTTTAGGAGCCAGACACATTCAAGGGTTCTATCATTCTGCCAGACGCATTGAAATGCGTAGAAAATGTGAGAGCGCGGTGCTGATGTACTAACTGGTATGTACGGGTGACGGCAATTGTTCTCGCGATGGTATTTTTGCGTAATATTTGTTCAGGCGTTAAGTCTGAACAAGTACTCTTATGTTTTCTTTCAGATCTTCCATAAACCTTGTTCTGATAGTTTTTTCTTTATGTGGGCGTTAACTGACTGACTCACTGATTATCAAAATAGAACTAGTACTTCCCATAGACCTACAGAGCTGAAATTTGGTACAGAGGTAGATTATAACGCCCACATAAAGAAAAAACTATTAGTATTAGTACATCAGTACCGCGCTTTCACATTTTCTACGCATTTCAATGCGTCTGGCAGAATGATAGAACCCTTGAATGTGTCTGGCTATTAAAGAAACATCATTTAATAGTTCCCCAATTAACATATATAAAATTCAGCTTTTAAAACATAACGTAAGTAAAATTACAAAATATTATAGTTTAGGGGTATCTGGCAAGGGGTTGGAACCGTATAAAGCGTCTGGTAATGCGTGACGTAAGTTCTGATATTGTTATAAGTAAAATATATAAAAAAATAGTTTTATAAATTAATAAATTTAAGATAAAATTGTATACACCTTTATTACCTGTTACCTGCCAAAGCCACCACTAGCCAGGTATCACGGGTGGGGATCGTTCTTACCTTTACTATAGGCGCACATAGAAAAACTTTTAGCTTTTATTATTACAGGAAGGTCTGGCCGTCGCGGGCTCTTGGACTACAATTTTATGTCATGTATAAAGGGATACTAACTGAACAATATATTTATTATGCCATATTAATAACACCCACGACTAAAAAACAATCGATTCCAACCGGCACCCTGCAGACCGATAAGTTATCCTACTAGTCACCTATCAATGGTAATAATTGATAGATTCTGCCAACCTGCACTACACCAGGGGGCTGGGTCACCGATGGGGGCTTAGTTTTTGAGTGGAGGAGGCTTTTTATAAATATATTCATTACTCACAGCTATAAATCCTAAAAAAGGGTAGGCAGAGCTTGAGTATTCTTTAAACCATTTATTAGTTGCATACATACATACATACATATACTCACGGCTATAAATCCCTAGAAGGGGTAACCAGAGCTAAGGAATCAGAAATTCCTCAGCCACTTTTGGAAGTTGTGTGGGGAAAAGATGGTGGAATAAAGGTTGTTGGTGATGGGTCTCCAACTGCATCGCCCAAAAATCCCTTTAAAGCCCCAATACCGTTAGTCGCCTCTATCGTACACCCACCGGAAGAAAAGGGGTAGTGCTATTCTAAGCCGACACTACACACCAATAAAGTTAATTACGAAATAAAGTTAATTAAATTTTTATCCCTAATGTCTAAATGTGATCAATAAAGCACCTTCTGTATAATTTGAAAATAGGTTGAAAGCAATGAATCAAAATAAGTAGCAAAACAACAAATTGAAATAACTTTCTTACGAATACAATAACTTCGCAGTAAAATTCTTCAAAAATTAATTTAAAACTTGTTTTCATTCCAAACAGTAAACAACGTTATAAATTACCAAATTTGTTTCTTCCTTCTCATAATGAAAGGGGTAGCCAGTTCATTGAATCATAAATTTTATGGTTTTTACGGCATAGAATAGCACTACTCCATTTCTTCCGGTGGGTGTACGTAAGAGGCGCCTAACGGTAATGGGGCTTTTAAGGGATTTTTGGGCGATGCGGTTGGAGACCCATCACCAACAACCTTAATTTTACCATCTTTTTCCCACGCAACTTCCAAAAGTGGCTGAGGAATTTGTGATTCCTTAGCCCTGGCTACCCCTTTTAGGGATTTATAGCCGTGAGTATATATGTATGTATGTTCTTTCCCTTTTGCTCTTTCCGACTAACAAGAAGTGGTATGTATAAATGTGACGCTGATCTTGTTCCTATTTTGTTGCACCATTGTCTTTCTCTGATCTAAAGATATCTTGAGCAACTATACGGCCGGTTTCACATCTGAGAATTCAACGATAAAAGCATCTCAAACTGTATTTAAGTACGTACTTACCAAAATTACGTTTCTGATTTGATGAAATATTGTAATTTGATCAAGTTTTGATTAAATGATCAAAATATTGCGCATCTGTCAAAAAACTGACCTAAATGTCGAAATTTGCGTTTCTGAACTCGTTTGATAATACTCAAACAGCCATCATCGCAGATTTGAGTGAGTGACAGTTAAGTTGTCGAAATCGGCTTCTTAAACGGTGCTCCAATTTGTAATTGTGAAATATTAGACGATAAACACATTGTTTTCGACAATATTCTGAAGATGTCTACGGATACATCGTTATCTTCACTAGAGGAAGCACAGCAGATACCTCAGATGTAAATACGCCGTCGCCGAGGAGTTCCTAGGATCCGGCCAAATTTCTTTGAAACGCTCAGTGAAAACCAATTTAAAGAACGTTTCAGGTTCAGTAAAGAATCGGTGCACAGCATCTTTAGGAAAGTGCAACGAAGGATCCCACCAGCAAGAATGCAACGGAGTGATTGTTCATCTGGAACTGGGAGCTTCCAAGCTGTCATTGGGGATACTGCAAATGTCAGCAAAGATATCGTGTGCCGTGTCACGGATAGGGTCACAACAGCAATAGCACTATTGAGACCAGAATTTATTTATATGCAAACTCAAGAGCAGCGTCCTACAGTGGCTTCAAGATTTCATGACATAGCTGGATTCCTAGATTTTATTGCAGCTGTTGATTGTACCCATGTCAAAATAAATACCCCAGGTGGCAATAGGGCTGAGCTTTACCGGAATCGAAAAGGCTTTTTTTCAGTGAATGTGCAAGCATTATGCGATGCAAATGTAAGAATATGCAGTTTGATTGCAAGATGGCCTGGATCAGTTCATGACGGGTGTAGTTGGGAGACCTTTTTTTTAATTATTTTTCCATGTCTAGTCCCCCTGCTCGGTGTTACTTAATTAATTAACCACGAAAGATTACACGTAACTCCATAACTATCTTTCCTCATTTACAGCAAGCACGAACTACCGATACCGAACAAATGGATCATATATATTTATATATTAGATTTTATTGATATATATTCCAAGTCATGTTGGTATCTTTGGTAATGAAAAGGTAGATAGTCTTGCAAAACTGACATAAAACACTATTATATTATGGGTTATGACCAGCGTAATGCAGCTCTTCCTCATCTTCGTTCTGCCTGGCAAAGAAGATGGGACGAGGCTAGCAAGGGGTTTTATTTCAAATCTATTCAACCAATTATTCCATGCAAACCATAGTTTAGTAAATTTAAAATAATGTCAAAATCAGTCACATCAACCTTTGTCCGTCTACGTATTGGTCATTGTTGTTCTCCAGTTTTTCTAAATAAAATTAGGGTTCGAGATAACTCCCTATGCGATTGTGGTGTAGATGAGGGAACATTAGATCATATTTTTTTTTGCATGATCACGTAATTTATCTTTTAATCTATACATTGCTTTAGCCAGAATTCGCATCCCGCTTCCCACTAATTTTCATAGTATGTTGAGTTTATCATCTTCTTCCTCCGATCTAATTACGGTTCTAGGTAAATTTATCAGAATCAACAATATAAGATTATAGTTTTAATAATACAATAATTAATGTAAAATGTCAGTTATTGCTTAATTTTTGATTTTAAGATAGTTTTTGATTTTATTTTTATTTGTTTCTTCACTTAAATTATTTTTAATTTTAATTTAATTTTACTTTTATATTCTGTCTAAACTTTAGAGCATGACATAATTTGTTGGGATTCGCGATAATGGGATTTCATTATTGCTTTTATTTAATTTTATGTTCTTCCCAAAATATAAATAACTCTTAACTTAGTCTTTACTTAACCATTGATTAAATACCTTCAAGATCTAATTGTTTAATAATTACATTCTTTATATATATATTTTTTCGCTTTAATGATAAAAATGTTTACAACTAAAATTCACATGCGAGACTAAATCACGCTGTTTGTGGCGAAATTGCTGAAAAAATATTCGGCAGATACCACCAATAACAAAAAAAAATAATATAATTTTGATTGACGTTTGATCACAATAATTGGTTTGCTCTATGGTTTGGTGTATGTACGTTCCGTTGCCCAGTTTTATTGTTTGTTTATTTCTATTTTTTATTTAATTAAATGGTCTTAAAACCTCATAATAAATGTAACTACTAATTAAATATTATTGAATCAAGTTTGTAGATACAATTTGCTAATTAATATAAAATATAATTAATGAAATGTAACTTCATCGGTATTACCGGTTTTTGTAGGTAAATTGAAACGTTCATAGATTTTGATTAGAATCTTAACTAAATGCTTTGTTGATCACATTATAGCAGCGAGCAGTGTTTGTTCTGTGAAACACCTTAAACTTAAGTACTTACTTAGAGTTTGATAAAAACTCAACTGATTAGAGCTAGAATGCTCAGATGTGAAACCGGCTGTATGACTTCTAATCTCTGTCTAACCCTATTGCAACAAAATCTGGGTGTTTATATTTGTACAAATAAAATAAATGAGAAGAAAATGTGTCCGTTTCGTTACAAAAATATCTTTTAATACACAAAATTAAAACCCTTTTAAAACAAAGAAATGTGTCACATACTAAAACATTCATTATTTATTTCCGTGCCACATAATTTGCCTCTTACATGAAAAAGGTTTTTACCAATACATAACTTTATGAATAATATTAATCTTAATTAAGAAGTTTCTCGCGAAATGACTAACAGAGAATTGACTCAAAAGTAAAGTTGCACAAAGTTTCGTACTAGAACCACTGCATTGGCACACTAATCGAATTCGTTCTCATATAATTTCGGCTCGCAAGGGGCAAACTAAAGCGTTTAGAACTTGAAGTAAATATAAGTGCAATTTATGCATGTATAAATCATGTTTGCTATTGTTTATGGCCAGTTTATAGCATCTGGCAAATAATTCAATGTTTCGCGCCATTCGTACTGAAACAGCTATTTAATTTTGTGGCGAATTGAATTCTAGATAGGACGACGTTTGTGTGGACCGAATTTCGAGCATTCTCCTCGTTTGTATTCGATAAAGATTCAAATGAAATGGTAATCGTATAAAAAATAAATTGTTTGCCGTCCAAAAACAACACAAAAGAATAATTCAATACACATCGCTAAGGATTTTGTTTTTATAATTTTTATGTTTTGTATTTATGCTATGTTTGGTGTCTTACATTTGCATTTTATTTTAATGCCTTTGCTTTTTTATAGTTTTGTGCACGACATATTAAAATTATTTTCCTATAAAACATTTGCTGCGTAGTGTCGGCTTAGAATAGCACTACCCCATCTCTTCCCGTGGGTGTCGTAGAAGTCGACTAAGGGACTAGGGCTTTTCCAAGGTCTGACGCGCCGAGGGATGCATGGCCAGGGGTGAGCCTGGTCGCTAGCGTGCCGCCGTCCCGGAGCTTGGTGCACTCCGGGTACTAAATAACCTTACCTAGTCAAGCGGGGCTCTGGCTAGGTAGACAGTTTACTTCCCTTGCTTCTCGTGGGTTCAATATGTGTTCAAATTTTAGTAAACACGGAGGCGGCGATGTAGCTCACCACTCATCACGCCATGGTTGCTCACGGGGCGAAAAGTGGGCTAAAGAGACCCGCTTCAGTACGATGAATGTATGTGGAGGAATGTTTGAAAAATTAGATGAAGTATGTATGATAATGAATGAAAGAAAACTGGATTTTCTATGTGTAAATGAGACGAAGCGTAAGGGAAAGGAAGTTTCACAACTTGGCAACATTACAGCAATCTGGTCTGGAGTCGCTGACAGTGACCGAGCTAGCCAAGGAGTGGGACTTCTGATATCTGAAAGGATGGCTCAGTGTATGAAAGATTACGAATGTGTGAGTCCAAGGCTCCTGTGGATTAAGGTGAAATTGGGACTAGTCCGGATGCGCATAATTTGCGTATATGCTCCGGACATGTCTAAATCCCCATCCGAGAGGGAGGAGTTTTGGAATCTGTTAGACGATGTTGTGAATGGGTGTGATCAGAATGAGAGACTTGTAATGTTAGGAGATTTTAATGGCTGGGTTGGTGTGTCGCGCAACGGTTGCGAAAGAGTTTTAGGAAAGTTTGGTGATCAAAGGGTGAATGAGAATGGTGAGAAATTGATTGAGGTATGTTTGGAGAGGAATCTTTGTGTTACAAACACGTTGTTTAAACACAAATATATCCATATGTATACAAGACAGAGGGGAAGCGATAGAAGTATGATTGATTTTGTGATAGTTGATGAAAGGCTGAGAGCAAAAGTTGTTGACACCAGGGTCTATAGGAGCACGAACGTTGGCACAGATCACTTTCTCGTTATATCACGATTAAGGGGTCTGTGCACGCGTTGGCGTCACAGGTCTAAAGTGTCAACAACGGATTTTGCGAGAATAAAAGTAGAAAAACTGCAAAAAGATGAAAATATCAGAGATGAATACTTAAGGAAATTGGATGTTAGACTAAGTTGCGTGAAGATGAATGAAGGATGAAATGGAAATAGAAGAAGTATGGGATGTGCTCAAATCGACGATGGTTGAATGTGCGACGGAAGTATGTGGAGTGTGTAAGAGGTCAAATAGACCACCAACAAGTTGGTGGGATAAATTTGTGAAAGAGGCGGTCGGAGATAAGAAAAAAGCGTGGTTAGATTTACTAGCGATTAAAGCTAGTAAACGGATGGATGCGAGTGAAACTGACGATGTAGTGCAGAAAAGTGAAGATGAATATAAGAGAGTTGAGAATGAGGTAAAGAAGAATATAGAAAAGAAAAAGCGGGATTTGCAAGAGTGGTGTGAGAGGAAACTTTCTGATAATTTCCGGAATAACCAAAAGTTATTCTGGAAGTATATCCGGAAGGAAAAGGGAGTTTCCCAAAACACGAGAGTGAGTGTAATAAGAGATGAACAGGGTGAATTGGCGACGAATGAAAGTAGCGTGAATCGGGTATGGAAGAATTATTTTGAGGGACTGTTTGATAAAGAGGATGTATCCATTTCTTTGCCAATCGACAGTAATGTTGATTGGAACGAGGAGATGGGTGAATTTAGTGACAGCGAGATTAGTATGGATGAAATAATGATAGCGATGAAAAGTATGAAAGTAGGGAAGGCGGCAGGGTATGATAGGATTACTATCGAAATGCTGAGGGCTGGTAAAGGTTTGGTGGCTTCTTGGTTGTACTTCCTTTTCCAAAAATGCTGGTCGAGTGGCAAAGTTCCTCGAGACTGGTGCAAGGCGGTGATTGTGCCACTATATAAAGGAAAGGGGTCACACCAAGAGGCTGAAAACTACCGCGGCATCAGCGTGCTCAGCATTGTTGCTAAATTGTATGCTAAGAGGTACTGATTGAAAGAGTGATGAATGAAACTGATGAGAAAATATGGGATGTGTAAGCGGGATTTAGGAAAGGAATAGGATGTATGGATCAAATCTTCTCTTTAAGGAGCATCACCGAAAAGTTCTTAGCTAAGAACCAAAAGGTGTATTGCTCCTTCATTGATTTAGAGAAGGCGTATGATAGGGTGGTCAAAAAGTGTTTATGGGAGGTGTTATCCAAGTTCGGTTTGGGGGGTCAACTTAAACGTGCATTAGTATCACTCTATGAGGATTCTAGTGCATGTGTAAGAGTAAACGGGGAAAACACTGACTGGTTCGGAATCTCTAGGGGTGACCGACAGGGATGTGTAGCTTCCCCGTGGCTCTTCAATTTGTTCATGGATGACTGTTTGACAGAGTTGCGTGAAAGTGATTATGGACTAAGAATGAGTGGATTCATCATTAAATGCCTCTTGTATGCTGACGATCAAGTCGGCAGAAGAGTTGCAAGAGATGATGAATATTGCATGTGAGTCTTTTGTAAGAAAGGGAATGAGGGTGAATGTGGATAAGACCAAAACGATGGTTTTTGAGAGACAGGAAGATGTGACAGAATGCGAGATTGCGATTGTTGGTAAGGATGTGGAACAGGTGAAGGAGTTTGTATATCTGGGAAGTTTGTTTACAAGGGATAAAAATGTGATGGAGATATTGAAAGAAGAGTGAAAAAGGGTAATGCGGTAAATGGAGCAATGAATAGCCTAATGACCTGTCAATCGGTGTTTGAAAAGGCCCGAATGGCTGTGCATGATGCTGTTCTTGTTCCTACGCTTATGTATGGAAGCGAATGTTGGGTGTGGCAGAAGAAGCATGAGAGCAGAGTTAATGCAGTAGAAATTAGGTCCCTCAGAAAAAATTTAAATGTTAGATTATGCGACCGAGTGAGAAATAGTGTTATTCGTGAAAAGTGTGGTGTGAAAGATGATATTGTAAGAAAGATAGAAAAAGGAATGTGGAGATGGTTTGGGCACATAGTGAGGATGGATGATAGAAAATTGGCAAAAGGGATCTACAGAGCTAGTGTGGATGGTAATGTTAGTAGAGGACGACCTCGGAGAACACACTTGGACCAATTTGAGAGTGTGCTCAAAAAGGCTGGCGTCCGAAGTATGAAGAATAAAAGAGCATGCATGAAAAGATTGATGGATGTAAACGAAGCTAGAGAGGTTTGTCAGGATCGTAAGAAGTGGCGATCAACAGTACATGTATGTAAAACATATTCATTATAGTTTATATACAATTCAATAACACTGCCTCTTTTCTCCATAAAATTATTCGAGTATCCTTAGTAAAAAATAAGGTGCATCATTGTACGCAAAACTAGAGTGATTGTCAATAGGACACAACTGAGCATTGATTGTGGAAACCAGAGACTTGCTTTACTTTTGTATAATCCTAGCCAACGACTCTCGCTCATTTGCCATCGCAAATATTTTGAAGCCATCCTATATTATTGCCCATTATTGTGCGATCTTTACCATTGTCCGTAGTAATTTATCACACGGCAAGCATCAAGATAATTTAAATCTTTTTGTTCATGAAAACCTCATGTGGGGATTATAACTAATACATACAGAATAAATAAAGGTAAGAAAAATTTCGACACAATTCGAACCCGCGACCTCGGGTATCTATGCATGCATTCTATCTGAAAAGATAGACAAGTGGCCTTCCAAATTAGTAAAAAAAAATCGGAGGTAGGAAACGCAAACACTACTAAAACGTGTAAAAGAAATAAAAGATAGAAGAATTTCGCGCTGGCAGCCATTGACACGGTAGCTCAATTGGCAAGAGCGACGGGGGCGTATACCCGAGGTCGCGGGTTCGAATCCCGCCTGTATCGAAATTTTTCTTTCCTTTATTTATTCTTTATTTATAAGCATCAAGATAGTCGTGAAAATTGTTTTATATCAATATATATACATACATACACTCCAGCCCTTACATCCCATTCGTGTTGGCAATGTTAGCACAAATCGTGAGAGTTGAATCTAACTCTCACGATTTGTAGACATTATATATAAGCAACGACAATATTTTTAAGGCATGTATTTAACGCGGCGACAAATTGATACCATTCCGAGTCGTAAAAAAACTGAAAATGGATAGTAAATAATCTACTTTGGCGACTAATTAGAGGTAGAATCTTAACTAGAAAGCGGCGGCTTTTTAATGAGTTTTGAGGTTTTATTTAAATTTTATCTGGCAGTGATTTTCTTTTGTGGCAATTGAATTTCTTCTAAGGCGACAAATTATTGGCGGATAAAAAAGTTAAAATAGGCTTTCATAAATTCTAAAATGGGGTCTGAAATAAATACAAACAAGATCTTAAAAAAATACTTTTGGCTACAATTGTTGGGATCTAAATTAACCAAATTGTGACAAGCTATAAAAATTTTCTTGGTCTATTTTATTAACCTTCCCTCTTTTAAATGAACCTACCTACTTTGAGTAACAGCGTGTCGACGTCACCCCGCTTGGTGGGGTGCCTATTTCCGCTCTAAGGGACACAAGCTAACCCTAACCTAACCTAGCACAAATACAATTGTGGTGATTAATTGTTTTTTAATGCGATGCCCCCCATGTGGTTGGCTTCGCCCCCCGTCCCCCCTCTGTTTTCCTTCTCTAACTTAATTGCATCTGCCCAATAGGCTGGGTGAAGCAACTTTTGACCTAACCTAATTTATTTTATTTTTATTAATTTTTACTTCAATACACAAAATATGTAATTTGCTTAATATTATAGTCACAAAAACTTGCCGCTTGCTATTGGCAAGAAACGCGCTAAACCCCCCGCTCCGCAGCCTCCGCACTGCTCAGACACACGAGCGTATTTGCCGCCTTTTCGAGAATTTACGAATCTGCAAAAAATAATATAATATCCAAAAACATTATTATAATACCCATTTTCAGTTTTAAAGCTACCTGAAAATCGCTGCCAGATGTGTATTTTTATAATGAAATCCAATAGTTGCCAGTGCAGAATGTATGATATCCCTTCGGAAATATTAGTCGCCACATTAGGTTTTATAATACCTTAACCAGTTTTACACTGATCCCGCTTGATATATTTGATACCTTACAGTAGCAGCCGTTTTTTTAGTTTTTTGATCCTAGCATTTTGTTGCTTGTATAGTTTAATAGTTGCCAAAATATTTAATCACTGCAAAGTTAGTTTTTTTGTGACTTAATAGAAAGTTGCCTAAAAAGGATTTCAGTTGCCGTGTTAAATATTTGCCTATTTTTAATTTACTTATGTGATATGTTTGCCAAAGTTTTGGAACACCTACCTACTTAGGTATTTGTACCATATTTTTTGTCTATCGAGCAACGTTTTTTCATGATTTTCACCTTTTATTGGGAGTTATTTTGCATGGGAGTTGTTTATCATGGTTGTTAACGATGAGGGAAAACATCGTGAGGAAACCCACATGGCTGAGTTGTACTTAGTCATGTGACAGTGTAGTACAAAACGGCGATAGGCCTGCCCCCTATCACGTGAGTACAGTGTCCATGCAAAACGTGGGTACTCTGAACACCAGGTGACAAAGTCACGTGATGTTCAGAAGTATTAGTACGTAGTGAACGTTTATGTTTATGTTATTTTGCACTTTTTGGTCAAATGTGATTTCGTGTTTTCAGTTTTTTAACTAGGTTTTTAAATAGTATTATAGTAGTACATACAATTATTAAAAACCATTACGAATTTTACCATGCTATGTGTCTAACACATATGCACATATACGTCTACATTTAATATTATGATTATATCTGTGATTGAATTCACCATTAATAGTATTTGAACAAATAAATATTAGATTTGGTAAAACCAATTCCACAAAAAGGTCACAACCAGTTTTTGTTGTTATATTTTTACGAATTCGGCATTAAACAAAGAAAATTTAGGCCAAAGCGTATGTACTGCCTGTGGGTAGAAACATTAATAACTGGAAACCTCAGCCATTTCGCTCGAAGGCTTCACTTAACAAGGGTATCTTGTTTAAAGTCAACTACTTAAACAATGAATTTGGGCGTAATAAATCATAATATGGTATTAGATGAAAATGGTTTGTTGTAATAAACATACATACTAAAGATTATATTAATCACAAAGGGGAAGCGGAAATCCCAAAACTGTATGCTGTGTAGTGTCGGCTTAGAATAGCACTACCCCATTTCTTCCGGTGGGTGTACGTAGAGGCGACTAACGGTATTGGGGCTATTGAGGGATTTTTGGGCGATGCGGTTGGAGACCCATCACCAAAAACCTTTATTTTTACCATCTTTTCCCCACTCTACTTTCCAAAAGTGATCGAGGAACTTCTAGTTCCTCAGCTTTGGCTACGCCTTGTAGGGATTTACAGCCGTGAGTGTATATGTATGTAGGGGAAGCCAAAGCCTTAAATGAGAATCTAATTTGCCAGTTTTAGAAGTTGACTAAGGTAAAGATGGTAATATAAATACTCAAACACAAACAACCGTCATAACTCGAAGGATAAAAACTTCGTTTCGTCATGCAGACAGGTCGATCGTACATACATACATACATTTACTCACGGCTATAAATCCCTTAACGGGGTAGCCAGAGCTTTGGGATGAGAAATTCCTCAGCCACTTTTGGAAGTTGATTGGGGGAAGATGGTAATAATGAATGTTTTTGCCACATCGCCCAAAAATCACTTAGAAAACCCCTATACCCTTAATCGCCTCTTACGATCACCCACGGGCAGAAATGGGGTAGTGTTATTCTAAGCCAAAACTACACGGAAACTACAGGTCGATCCTTCACATATTTGTCTTTTCTTAAGTGGTTAATTTATGATGTTTGTCAACATAACATAACATAACATAAACGTTCACGCCGTTTATCCCCGAAGGGGTTGGCAGAAGTACTAATACTTCAACGTTATGTCAACGTTTACTCAAAATATCTTGAAGAAACCTACATGAGTAGTGATTAGTCATGTGAAGTTGTATTTGTACGAAGCTGTGAGAAGCCTACATACGTGAATACATTATCGAGAAAACGTAGGTTTCAGAATACTAGGTGACAAAAATGACACGTTACGTTCAGAAGTATTATTACGTCTGCCATCCCTCCGGGAATATACGGTGTAATCGTTGAGATAAGTTGTCAACCAAAAAAATTTATTCTTAACTAATTGTACATTGTAATTTAGCCTAGCAACAAGGAATGTAATCAAATCTTTCGAATTTCTATTAAGTGAGGTATAAATGCCAGAAATGTTCATAAACCCTTCCTTTGTCACGGCACAAAATATTCTGAATACTCGTCAGAGAGTTTCCACTGAATTTCCATAAAATAGTTGCTCTTAGCTGCTATTATCTTTAAGTTGTTGAAGTGACGATAATAATTTTAGGAAGACCAAAATTTAGGGAGTTGTTTAGTTGATTATAATATTTGCGGGGATGGGTGGGTAGAAAGGAGTGTGCAGGGTCTGGTTTTATCCAGACTATTCTATAATTGGGACAAAAGTTAGAACTTTTATTTCTAAATTTCATTTGGACCACCTTTCCATACATACATACATATACTCACGCCATGAGTTCCCATTGGTGTAGGCTGATTCTAACAATCGTAATTGTATGACCCTGGTAAACCGCTCCATCTTTATTTATATCCTACAGTCTTAACAAACATGCCCTTTTATATTTTAAACTTCGCACACCTGCCTTTTTGAGCATATTTTCTATTTTTTTATTACATATACTCACGGCTATAAATCCCTAGAAGGGGTAACCAGAGCTAAGGAGTTAGAAATTCCTCAGCCACTTTTGGAAAGGTGTGTGGGGAAAAGATGGTATAATTAAGGTTGTTGGTAATGGGTCTCCAACCGCATCGCCCAAAAATCCCTTAAAATCCCCGAATACCGTTAGTGGCCTCTTACGTACACCCACCGGAAGAAATGGGGTAGTGCTATTCTAAGCCGACACTACACAGCACAGCATTGTTTTATCAAATAGAAAATTTCCCAAAAAGGCAGGCGTCTAATTATATCTTCCCAGGTCGTCTCTACTATCATTACTAAACACATTGACTCTGTAAATCTCTTTTTTTAGTTTGCTATAATCCATCTTCTCCATGTGCCAAAACCATCTTGGTGAAATAATGTTAATGGAAATGTTAATTAAGTGATCATCTCATCAACCATCTCTAATCACATAAACTTTTCCCAACGGATATCCCAAAAGCAAAGGATGTTATGATCACTATCCCTTTTTTATTTATAGCTTTATGAGTATATAGCGTAGTAAAGGTAGGTATATAAAAAAAATGTAAAAGCGATTTATTGAGCCAATAAGGAAGGTAATGTTAGTCGAGGACGACCACGGACATATTTGGATCAAATAGAGAGTGGTCTCAAAAAGGCAGGTGTCCGAAGTTTTTAAAAAGAAAAGGCGTTGTCTGAAAAGATAGATGGATGTAAGCGAACTCTGTCTACTCTGTTAGAAAACAGTGGCGTGGGTATATGTATGAATTTATATATATTTATGTACTGTAAAATAGTTCGTTTTTCTATTTAGGAGATTTTTTACAGTGTTATTTTATTCATTATTATCAACACTCGTGTAGGCTGGCAAGCCATGTACCTCAGGAAGACAGGCATTCACATCCCTATACCTATAATAGTATAAGTTTTACTAACAACACAACATTAATTTATTTGTATAAAGTACTTTGTGGACTCATCACAAAGCAATTACAAAAGTTGTCAGCACAACACTAAATTATGGTCATCCTTATCGCGGACGAGCTAATGTAAACTAATTAATGTATAGTTTACTTTTCGCGTTAACTACTAAAGCAGAACGGCTTCAGGGTGGTAGGAAAATGGCTTCCTTGAATTACATTAGGGGTTCTACCTTGACTTTCTTTGTGTGTTATTAATTTTCTTTATATGGGTTTGGAAAGAAAGAAAGATAGAAAATTGGTAAAAGGGATCTATAGAGCTAGTGTGGATGGTAATGTTAGTGGAGGACGACCACGGAGAACACACTTGGACCAAATTGAGAGTGTGCTCAAAAAGGCTGGCGTCCGAAGTATGAAGAATAAAAGAGCATGTATGTAAAGATTGATGGATGTAAACGAAGCTAGAGAGGTTGGTCAGGATCGTACGAAGTGGCGATCAATAGTCTCTGCCTACCCCAATGGGAACTAATGGCGTGAGTATATGTATGTATGTATGAAAGAAAGAAAGAGAAAATTTAGTTTTACTCTGGAGTACATAAACAATACATAATAAATATAAAATAAGAGACCAAAACAACGTATACAATACGCAAGAATTATAAAACATAGAACTTAATGCTTACAGTTAACACACATTACGAAATAAGTTAATAAAACCCTAGTAGTGCCGGCTTAGAATGTCGCTACCCCTTTCTACCCACGGGTGTCGTAAGAGGCGACTAAGGGTATGGGGGCTTTTTATTGGATTTTTGGGCGATGCGATTGGAGACCCATCACCAAAAACCTTTATTTTTTAACATTTTTCCCCACTCAACTTCCAAAAGTGGCTGAGGAATTTATAATTCCTTAGCTCTGGCTACCCCTTATAAGGAAATATAGCCGTGAGTATATGTATGTATATGTATATATTGCTGTGTAGGATCAGCTTAGAATAGAACTACCCCATTTTTTCCGGTGGATGTACGTACGAGGCGGTATTGGGGCTTTTAAGGGATTTTTGGGCGATGAGGTTGGAGACCCATCACCAACAACCTTTATTTTACCATCTTTCCCCACTTAACTTTACAAAAGTGGCTGAGGAATTTCTAATTAAATAAAGATGGTATACATCCAGGGATTTGTAGCCGTGAGTATATGTATGTATGAGTATATGTAGTATGTAACATCATGTCCCTTATTTGGCGAAAAGGTACCTGGCTTGGTTTTGCATATGTGCACCTTTTTTTTACATACATATACATACATATATGAGTGTAGATGGATACAAGGGAAGAGGAAGACCAAAGAAAGTGTGGATGAACTGTGTGAACGATGATATGGGAATAAAATTTGTAAGCTCCGAAATGGCGTATGACAGAGACGAATGGAAGAGAAACACATGTTGTGCCGACCCCACCTAGTGGGATAAGGGCAGGAGAATGATGAATTAAGATGATGTACTCACGGCTATAATTCCCTAGAAGGGGTAGCCAGAGCTAAGGAATTATAAATTCCTCAGCCACTTTTGGAAGTTGAGTGGGGAAAAGATCGTAAAATAAAGGTTTTTAAAAGAAAAAAGAAAGAAAAGAAAATAATTTTTTTATTTAGCACACACATACAGTATTCAATGACATAATTTAAAGAAATGGTTTCGCTAAATTGGGCCCACAATCAGTAATTTCTGATTTGTGTATGGGTATACACAAAATCAGAACTGGTTTTCATTATGAGCCCTACATGGTGTTGACAGTACGTCAGCAGCTATTTATATAAACTAGAAAATTAAAAACAAGTAAGAACAACCAAACAAACATATTTTCACTTATTACTAAGTCAATAATTATCAAAATTCTGAATAAAAAATAAAAAAAACCCTACTAAGATTTAGGTCAGATAAATCCATCAACCATAATATATTTTGTATATGTCGTAGGATGATTTGATGTTTAGGTTTTTTGCAAAAAAACTAGGGATTTCGCAAAAATCCGGATAATTAGATAACGGTGATAATATTTTGTAATCTTACTAGGTTTTTTGCAAAAAAACTAGTTGGTTAAGTAAGATTGTACTTCTTTAATGCTGATTGGCTGATTTCTGATTGCTTGCCTACGACTATTCTGATTGGTTCGTCATTGTGGTATTGAGATATTATAGCTTGAGTTATAAAGTGTAAGAAATGACAATACTTATTTGATACTAGGAATTAAATAATTTATTTACTCTTTTGTTGGAGTGAAATTACAATCACGCTCGGACATTTTATACACAGATCAAGTTACCCCAAACTTTGTGTTATGGGACACTAACTCAGCGATATATTTAATATAATATAATACACATATGCTCATCACATAAATGTTGCTCTCAGCGGGGATCAAACCCGCAACCTCCACACCGAAAAGCTAGTCACCTATCCACTCGGCCACGAACGTCTTCAATATAGGTAGGAACAACAAAGTAAGTACGTTTTAAATTGTAGTATTGAGGAATTGTAGCTAGAGTTATAAAGGGAAATGACAATACTATTTTTGTACTTAGGAACTTTTTGTAAGTAAAGAAGAAATTAAAATCAAATTAAATGTAGATAGGAACAATGAAGTAAGTACGTCTTAATTAACAACCAATCAGAGATGACGTGATTACGGGGCACTGCAATCGACCAATCAGTGTACAGTATTCATAAAAACTGACATTTCGTTTCGGAGTCACACTAAACCAACTAGTTTTTTTGCAAAAAACCTAGTAAGATTAGAAAATATTATAACCGTTGTCTAATTATCCGGATTTTTGCAAAATCCCTAGGATTTTTGCAAAAAACCTAAACATCAAATCATCCTACGACATATACATATATATAATAATACATAATTTCGAAATGCTAACACATCGCATCCAACCGCATCGCCCAAAAATCCAATAAAAAGCCCCAATACCCTTAGTCGCTGTGTAGTGTCGGTCGGCTTAGAATAGCACCACCCCAATTCTTCCGGCGGGTGTACGTAAGAGGAGACTAACGGTATTGGGGCTTTGAAGGGATTTTTGGGCGATGCGGTTGGAGACCCATCACCAACAACCTTTATTTTACCATCTTTTCCCCACTTAACTTTCCAAAAGTACATACATACATACATACATATACTCACGGCTGTAAATCCCTAGAAGGGGTAGCCAGAGCTAAGGAATTAGAAATTCCTCAGCCACTTTTGGAAATGATAGTAGGGAAAAGATGGTAAAAATAAAGGTTGTAGGTGATGGGTCTCCAACCGCATCGCCCAAAAATCCCTTAAAAGCCCCAATACCGTTAGTCGCCTCTTACGTACACCCACCGGAAGAAATGGGGTAGTGCTATTCTAAGCCGACACTACACAGCATTTCTGCTCTTTCCAAAAGTGGCTGAGGAATTTCTGATTCCTTAGCTCTGGCTACCTCATCTAGGGATTTATAGCCGTGAGTATATGAATGTACCCTTAGTCGCCTCTTACGACACCCGTGGGTAGAAAGGGGTAGCGACATTCTGAGCCGGCACTACACGGCACTTTTTTTTGTTCCCAAATATATTCTGGAATCGCAAATTTTACAGCCATTGAGTTCGTTATTTTTAATCTGTTCGTATATTTAATAACCAAGAAAGCTCAAGGTTTAGAACATGCGTTTACCATGCAGAGAGGCGTGTCGGTTTGATCCATGAGTCGGGCCTACACCAATTTGTCTTTTTAACTTAGCTAAGTTGTACGACATCATGTCGCACTGTATTCAAAACGGCGATAAGCCACTGACTAAGCAAAACATGGATACTCTCAACACCAGATTGCAATGTCACGTGATTTTCAGAAGTATTAGTACCTCTGCCAACCCCTTCGAAGATATACGGCATGAATGTTTGAGTTGAGTTAAGTTGTTTTTAATTTTGCCTCTCTACAGCGTTTCACCTCTACCGCCGTTTCACAACATTCATCCTTTTGATATTTTTGCAGATTTATGCCATACTGCTCTAGCTATTAATACCGTCGGCATTTATTGCATAAACCTGTGGTCTGCCAGAGACAAAAACATTAAAGGAAAATTACTAAATTTTATATCATCTTTTCCCCACTCACATTTCCAAAAGTGGCTGAGGAATTTCCAATTCCTTAGCTCTGGCTACCCCTTCTAGGGATGTATGTATGTAAAGGAAAATTAAAGACACATATGTATATCAAAAACATATTTATCAAAATTAAAACTATTACATTGTGAAATAGAGATACATTCGTCAGAACCACCATGTGGAGCTAGTGCAGTATGTTTTTTTTTAGACTTTATGGAGTGTAACATAAATTTAGATATCTTAATTTTATGCCTCATAGACCTATTGTATTATATGACTATGTTATTTGCCTATGTCCAAGTAATCAGTACAACCACATTTCAATTATTTTGGCCAAACGATTTCTTCAATCCAATCTATATGGCTAGATACTCTCGTGTATACTCCGGGAACGTTGGGGATGGCGCAACCGATACCAAATGAGATGACCCCAACCACATAATGCATGACACCTTCTGTCTCTGGTGGGAGATTCATCCTTATTTGCAGAGGACCACCAGAATCACCCTAGAAATAAGACATTTGATTTAGTTATTTTTGGTTATGTAAAAATATTCACATCATCACAAAACCACAGCCACTCAAGGTAAAAAAAAATATTTTGTAAAGTAACGCGTAATACAGAAATGATAAAATAAATTGCTGTGTAGTGTCGGCTTAGAATAGCACTACCCCATTTCTTCCTTTATTCTACCATCTTTACCCCACTCAACTTCCAAAAGTGGCTGAGAAATTTCTCATTTCTCAGCTCTGGCTACCCCTTTTAGGGATTTATAGCCGTGAGTATATGTATGTATGTATGTATAAAATAAATAGATAGAAATAGCGAATGTGCTCAAAAAGGCAGGCGTCCGAAGCATGAGGAACAAAAGACCATGCATTAGAAGATGAATAGATGGAAACGAAACTAGATACGTTTGTCAGGATCGTAAGAAGTGGCGATTGATAGTCTCTGCCTACCCCAATGGGAACTAATGACTTAAGTATATGTATGTTTGCCGTGTAGTGTCGGCTTAGAATAACACTACCCCATTTCTACCCGTGGGTGATCGTAAGACGCGACTAAGGGTATAGGGGCTTTTGAAGTGATTTTTGGGCGATGTGGTTGGAGACGCGTCACCAAAAACATTTACTATTACCATCTTTTCCCCCATCAAATCCAAAAGTGGCTGAGGAATTTCTCATCCAAAGCTCTGGCTACCCCGTTAAGGGATTTATAGGCTTGAGTATATGTATGTATGTATGTATATGTATGTATGTGAAAAAATGGTATCCACCTGGCAGGCATCGACTCCTCCTTTTAATTTTCCTCCACATATTTGATCACGAACACCGCACCAGTTTCGGTTACAATACGGTTTTAACAGATTGTCGCATTGTTGATCGTTCACTATGTCTACTTCTGCTGCTTGCAGCTCTGGAGACACCGTTCGCCCAGCTAAAACAGATGACAAAAATAGACACTAATGAGAGCGCACATTATTGCATTATAAAGTCTGGATCACTCACTAGTGACGTCGAACATCTTTAAAAAAAATGAAAACAATTGCTATTAAACACGAAATTGCATTAAAAATTTGATAAAATAAAATTGTATAAAAACATTTGGGTTTTCTTTACAAAGACTTTCCTAAGTGTGAAGTGATTGAAATTTAAGTTTTAAATGATTTGTTCCCAAATTTAAATTAGTTATCATTCGTATCAGCACATTCATATTAGTTTTAAATTTATTCTGCATTGTTGTCTTTTACTTACTGTGCATATATTGCTTCTATATATTTCTTTCATAAATTTAAGCCACCACTACTTACGACGTTCACAAAAAGAGATAGGTTAATTCATTTCTCCGCCACTACAGACACTACACAGCATAAATGAATAAAAAACATCTAAAATTACCTGTGTCAATAACTCCCCAACCAGTGAGCGTTGCTTTATCACCAAAACTATTATCAGCCTGACCCCATAGACAACCAGGATGGATCAATTCAGTAAAAGTGACGTCTTTTTCTAGTTCCATCAGCGCTATGTCATTGTATTTTTTGGGTGGCGCATATAGTGGGTGTCGTATTATCCGAATTATTTTTGAGTCGACTGGAACCACAGCTTTAGATACCTATTTTAAAAGAAAAAAATAAAACATTGATTTAGAAAAAAAACAATAGAAATATTAATAAATAAAGAATAAATATAGGAAAGAAAAATTTCGACACAATTTCGGTGGCTCAGTTGGCAGAGCGTCGGGGCGTATACCCGAGGTCGAGGGTTCGATTCCCGCCTGTGTCGAAATTTTTCTTTCCTTTATTTATTCATTATTTATTAGTAATTATCCCCACATGAGGTTTTCATGAACAAAAAGATTTAAATTATGCAATAGAAATATTATTTTGAATTTAATAGAAGTCTACTAACATCAAGTTTATAATTTTTACCCACATGTGAGCATGGGTAGCGTAAAAAACCGGCCATGATATATAAAAACAACAAACAATCCTATAAACATTATAAATGTGAAAATTTTGATGTTTGTGTGTTTGAGGTAAAAAGGCTTCTCAATTACAAAATTTATATGAATGAAATTTAGCAGAATGCTAGATAATGACCCAAATTATAACATAGGAGACTTTTTGATGATGAAGATATTGAAAGAAGAGTGAAAAAGGGTAATGCGGTAAATGGAGCAATGAATAGCCTGATGACCTGTCAATCGGTGTCTGAAAAGGCCCGAATGGCTGTGCATGATGCTGTTCTTGTTCCTACGCTTATGTATGGAAGCGAATGTTGGGTGTGGCAGAAGAAGCATGAGAGCAGAGTGAATGCAGTAGAGATGAGGTCCCTCAGAAAAAATTGTAATGTTAGATTATGTGACCGAGTGAGAAATAGTGTTATTCGTGAAAAGTGTGGTGTGAAAGATGATATTGTAAGAAAGATAGAAAAAGGAATGTTGAGATGGTTTGGGCACATAGAGAGGATGGATGATAGAAAATTGGTAAAAGGGATCTATAGAGCTAGTGTGGATGGTAATGTTAGTAGAGGACGACCACGGAGAACACACTTGGACCAAATTGAGAGTGTGCTGAAAAAGGCTGGCGTCCGAAGTATGAAGAATAAAAGAGCATGTGTGAAAAGATTGATGGATGTAAACGAAGCTAGAGAGGTTTGTCAGGATCGTGCGAAGTGGCGATAAATAGTCTCTGCCTACCCCAATGGGAACTAATGGCGTGAGTATATGTATGTATGTATGTATGATACTTTTTATCTTGAAAAAAATTTACTCATAAAATATTCACGCCTGATTAAACTCAGAGTACTGGAAAAACGTCTAAAGTTTGGCATAAGCAAATTTAATTTAATTTTATAGTACGAAGTCTGTCGGCTAGTTAACTTATATGGAAATATAGTATTTTATTTCACATTGTGTAATGCAATCGTCTATCTCGTGTGGGTGTATGGTAGCGTCTTGTTATTGCGTGTTGGAGAGTTATGGCATGAATTATCTTAGAATAGATTTGTTATTTTCTTTTAAATATAATTTATATTTTCTTCCATAAACTTACAATATCAAGAATATTTTTGTCTCCTAATCTGACTATTTTTGGTATCACATCTGTAACCGTAGAGTCTCTTGGTGATGCTTTAGTACAATGTCCGGCTGTTACAACAAATTTGGGACTAATCAAGGAACTTCCACATTTAAAAATCCATGCTCCTGTTGGGGACGACCAGCCAATGGCTCCCTGAAAAATTATAAGAACATGCCATTATTAATATAAAATATAAAACGGAGTTAAATAAAATAGCGATAGGGCTTCCCCAATCACGTGAGTACACTGTCCAAGCAAAACGTGGGTACTCTTAAAAGTATTAGTACTTCTGCCAAGCCGTTCGGTGATATATGGCGTGAATGTTACAGTTTGAGATTGCTGGACATGAAAATCTTTTATAGGTGAGTTATGTTATGAAATGCGGACGAATGAAAGCAACTTAAAACGATGGAATAAATAAAATAAGGTAAGTAAAGTTGCTTTATTTAATTGCTGCAGATATTTTAAAGGAACAAATACTTCTAGTATCAGATGTTTACTCGCTGATATGATGTTGATTAAAAGGTCTACCCATATTGAATTATTATATATCTTTGTAAGCATTTTGTGCGTTTTCTCTGTGCTCATACGTAAAAAAGGTATAATAATGATATTTGTAGAAATATCTGCATCAAAATGAACCTATTACGTATGTCATATTTTATTGTTCTGATTTTAGCGGGCCAAAATTTGCTTAAAACAATTTTATGGGTAAAATTGGTGGCGAGGCAAAATACTCAGTCAGTATTTACATAACATAACATAAACGTTCACGCCGAATATCCCCGAAGGGGTTGGCAGAGGTACTAATACTTCTGAACATCATGTGACTTTGTCACCTGGTGTTCAGAGTACCCACGTTTTGCATGGACAGTGTACTCACGTGATAGGGGGCAGGCCTATCGCCGTTTTGTACGAATACACTATCACATGACTAAGCACAAACTCAGCCATGTGGGTTTCCTCACGATGTTTTCCCTCACCGTTACAGTATTTACTGTCTCAGGAATATGAATAAATGAATGAAAAAATTTGTTTCAGACTTAAAAATATCCATACATTTATATTTATTAGTAAACAAGACTTAGTATCTATGTTAGTAGAACTTAAATAAATAATTACTATGTACATGAGTGGACATCCAGTAAGCCTGTATATGGCAATCCACCCTTTCAGCAATAACCTTCAGGAGGGTGCTGGTACTGCCCCGCACTCTCTCCCACAGTGAAGCTGACCTCTTCCTCAACACCGCATGAAAGCCATCGGTATCCCACGCAGCAAACATTCCCGATGCGCTGCAGCGCCAGGGCAGACCCAGCAACCCCCTGAAGGCATTGTTATATTGGACTCGTAGTGCATTGGCAGCCTTCTTGGTAAAATTGGTCCACAGGCTGCATGTGTACAGTGTTTGGCAATATGCTTTGAAAAGAGTGATTTTCACTTCATACGAGCACCGTGCGAACCTGCGAGCGAGCATATTGCCCCTGACTGCCAGTGCCATACGCTCCCGTTCCATGTCCTCATCATCTTTTAAATCATCTGTAACCCAGTGACCAAGATATTTAAATTTTGTCACGTGCTGTAAAGGAGAGTCATGAAGAGTAATTGGTGGCGGTGAGTATATTTTAGTGTCAGATTTAAAAACTAGTAGCTCACTCTTCACAACGTTATACCTGAGTCTATGAGCTACGGCATACTTCTCACAAATCTTCAACAAAGTCTTAAGGGCGCTGACTGAGGGGCTCAGCAGCACCATATCGTCGGCATAACTTATGTTATTAATAAAACACCCATCCACTGAGCACCCAACACCTGCACCGCTGAGCCTCTCAATCAACTCATTCATATACAAATTAAACAGTGTGGGTGAACTAAGTCCTCCCTGTCTCACACCACACCTCAACTTATATTCACCTGAGTACATTCCGTCCCACCGAACACAGTTACTTTGGTTGCCATACCAATATTTAAATAAATATGTTATTTCAGAAGGCAGCTGCGTTTTGAACAGTTTATTCCATAATACGTCATAGGAGACACGGTCAAACGCCTTTGACAGATCCAAGAAGCACGCATATACCGGTGTATTCCTGTCCGTGTAGTATCGAACAGTGTGCTTCAGACAAAGAACTGCGGACTCTGTAGATAGCCCGTTCCGAAAACCAAACTGGGCATCGCTTAGCGTCACACTTTGGTTTAGATACTTATTAAGCACACTGTCCAACACCTTCGCTAGAATAGTGGCCAATGAGATTGGTCTATAGTTGGATCTGTCAGAGGCGTCTCCTGTCCTATTTTTAATGAGAGGCACCACTACGGTCCTCATAAGATCGGACGGCAGGTAACTGTGTCTGCTGCAAAATGTATAAAACATGGAGAGAACTCTAGGGAGATGGATACCCGCATATTGCAGATGCTCAATGCTGAGTCCATCATGACCGGGCGACTTACCTCTAGCCATTTGTCGGATGACCTTGGCTATGTCTGGTGATGCTATTCTGATAGGCTTGTCGCTTACACAACTATCAGCATCGCACATCTGCACACACGGGTCTCCTGGAATGGGTTCTACAGCAAAATGCCGCATAAAAAGGTTGGCTATGTCACTGGGCTCACCAACACCCCCTACACTAACTGGCAAACTTAACTTAGGGCTGAGCTTACCAGTTGCTTTCCAGGATTGTCCGAAATTCTTAGAATTATGATGTTCCTCAATGATATCCATCTTTATTTGGTCCTTGTGATTTAGACAATATTTAAATTTAGCTTTAAAAACTTTTCTCGAAGAGCACATTTCTTCATAAACCAGACCAGACTTAGGCTTACCCCATAGATACCAGTTCTGAAAGCATAGCCTCGCCTTTTGATGTGCCTCGCTAACATGTTTGTTCCAGCCCGTGACATAGCCACCCCTTCTACGCCCTACAGTATCAGAGCTTGCTACAGCTGCTTCCTTTAGTATAGTAACAATAGTATTATACATCCTATCTATTGTATTTCTATGGTCTATTACTTGACAAATGTTATCACAGCACAACTCAAGTTCATTAGGAAAATCAACGTGTTTTAACTTTACATTACATATGTCACTATATTTATTTATTTGCGACTCTTCTCTTTCTCCCCATATAACTCCCCTCAACAATATTTCGTTCCTCTCCCTGTTCACAGACCTCTTAGGTATGCTCTTATCTAAGTTACACACAATAGCTATAGGAATATGATCAGACCAAAACACATCATATAAGATCTTAGCATCAACAACCGTTTGCCTTGCCATTTCAGTAGTTATACAGTGATCTAGCCACCTCCTACAACCGTGACTGTCACTCACATAGGTATAAGAGTCCTTTGGCAGCAGCTCGGTGTCCACTACAAACAGTTGTTGATCCTTACAGAAGCACATGAGTTCGTTAAAGAAAGGCATATTTGGGTGTGCATTAAAATCATCCAATAGATACACTAAATCCACATTGTCATTCTCAATAATTGCATATATTTCTGCTAAACACTAGGTAAAGTCACTTAAATTTTCCTGTTCATCAGTGGGCATATACACCGAGAAAATTATCATCGAACCACTGTCTAACGAAACTTTTACACCTAGAAGACGCACACTTTTACACTGAATGACCGACACACAGGGAAATAAGTCTTTTCGCCATAACACAGCCACCCCTCCGTGCGGACGTCCTCTCAAAACACCCGTTGATAAGTCAACTGCTGTGTTGCCGGCGTATGCAAAGTTTTTATCAATCGTTCCTAATATGGGTATATCATGCTGCAGTAACCATGTCTCTTGGAGTGCTATGATATCCACAGACTTACATAGGTTTCTTACACAATCCATTGATCTGGATATACCCTTGCAGTTAAAACTTAGAAAGGTGCAGTTGTTATTTGGAAGTGTACTCTCCATTACTTTGTTTATTAGGGTTTTCAATGTTTTCCACCTTAGATCTTCCAAAGTTTACATATCGCCGAAAGAGAACTCCCTCCGGCCAGAAGTGTCATTTAAAAATGTTTCCATATTACTCTTAGGTACTAGTACCTTGTATGCATCGTATCCTCTATCGATACGTAATTTCAATTTTTGAATTGATACATGTAATTTAGTTTTATTATACACATGCGTAGTTATATCACTCGCTATAGTACATTTGTCAATGTTATATACAAACAACGGTATTTTTATATCTGCCGCCTTAAAAGTTTCATTTGGGTCAGTAGCTGCTGTTCCCTTTTTTCCTATAATTCTGTTTCTAAACCTTTTCCTCTGCACTAATTTCCATTCATCCGATTGTTTTTCTGCTCGCCATTGTCCGGGTGCCTTAACAATATCTGCTACAGAAGCTTGCGATTCCAGTATGCACATTCGTGGTTCTGATTGCGTTTTAACCGAGCTTAGCATTGATGTTTTTGCAGGCGCATTGTCTTGGTGCGACATCGGTAGTTTTGTAAGCGCGCTGTTTTGGTGCGATATCAGCGGTTTTGCATGCGTAAGCGCAGCGGTCATTCCATCTTCGGCTGCCACGGCCGGCGCCTGCGGCCACATCGTGAGGCATCGCAGATACCGTGCACAGCTGACCTGACGTTCTCAGTATTTGAAGGCGCCTCGGGCATGTTATCTCTGATTATTTGGCGGTACGAGTTAGTGTTTACCGTCCTCGTTTCAGATTCTTGCGTTGGGTTTTTTATAGATGCGCTGTTGTTTAGGGGGCTGGATTCAGAGATGTGCGGTAGGCCAATAGGTCCACTATAGTATGTGCATTCTCTTTGTAGATATGTACCTCTCCTAATATTCACATTGGAGAAATCGTTGTAATTTACAATTGAAGCGTTTTTCAAGTCATCTACTTCTTTTCTCAATAACTCAAAAGACTCGACTGGTGTGTATTTGTCTTGTATCTCTCTTAGTTCCTGTTTTAACACTAAAATATCCTTTAGCAGTCTAGTCACATCTACATGATCAAAGGTGATCGGAGGCAGTATTATAAAATTAAGCTCTCTTTTTAGAAATCAAGGAAGTGAAATTAAAAAAGGCACAAGACTCAGTTTAGTAGGAACAGCTTTATTAATAATCAGTCGTCTTAAATTATTATTTGTTATAGTATGTTATTTATGCAGTATTAATTAGGATCTTTGATCAAATATACTCGTATTAAGAACCTACACTGTTGCCTTCCGAAAAATGTAAATAAGTGCATAAATTACACACAAAAATTTACTTATTTTCAGTAAGTGTACCATTGTCCCTCAGAAGAAATAAATAAAGGTAATTTAATACATACATATACTCACGCCATTAATTCCCATTGGGGAAGGCAGAGACTATCGATCGCCACTTCGTACGATCCTGACAAACCTCTCTAGCTTCGTTTACATCCATCAATCTTTTCATACATGCTCTTTTATTCTTCATACTACGGACGCCAGCCTTTTTGAGCACACTCTCAATTTGGTCCAAGTGTGTTCTCCGTGGTCGTCCTCCGTGGTAATTTAATATGTTTCAATTATGTATTATCTTTATGTATCTTAATTGTAACATTTTAGCTCCAAAATAATATAACAGTTTTAAAACATATTTTGTTATTTGCTTAAATTAAGGTTTATTTGATAATGCACCTTATGATTGTTTTTTTTTTGTTTTATTATTGAGTGGTGTGTAATTTCATGACTTTGAGGAACCAAAGCACAAGATGAAGTCAATTCACACCAATATTGTTAAAACGTATGGTCTATTTTTAGCATTTGAGAATATGTTACAGGTCGTTTTATTTATTTTATTTTATTTTATTTTATTTTATTGAGGAAACAAACAGTCGTTTTAACAAATATGTATAAAGTTTACAAGTTTGCTGTGTAGTGTCGGCTTAGAATAGCACTACCCCTTTTCTTCCGGTGGGTGTACGTAAGGAGGTGTAACGGTATTGGGGCTTTTTAAGGGATTTTTGAGCGATGCGGTTGGAGACCCATCACCAACAACCTTTATTTTACCATCTTTTCCCCACGCAACTTGCAAAAGTGGCTGAGGAATTTCTAATTCGTTAGCTCTGGCTACCCCTTCTATGGATTTATAGCCGTGAGTATATGTATGTATGTATGTTTACAAGGACATATCATAAACCTATAGTTCCCTAAATATACAGGGTGGCTCATTCAAATCGGTCAGTATGGGAAAGTCTAAAACTATAAGACATACGAAGATTTGTTCTTACGAACCATGTCACCGATTTTGATAAAAAGAAAAACTGCATTCATACATTTGAAAAAAAACTGTACCCAGCTCGGGAATCGAACCCGGTTGTTTTGAAAAAATAACGTAAATAACATAAAAGGATGAAGTTTACAAAATAAGCTATGACACCGTTGAAGACCTAAAAGCAGCCATAGAGTCAATTTTAACGCAAATTCACCACATGAAGATACAAAATGCAATAGTAAGATCGTTACCTAAACGTGTTGAAAATTGTATTGAAAAAAAAATAGTGGTCACTTAGAACACCTACTATTAATTATGTCAAAACAATGCATTTTATTCATTTTAGACATCATTTTTTATGGAGACATTTACAGCTTAAGACCTACACAATCGATATCAAAATAGAAAAAGTGTAAGTTTAATTTTTCAAAACAACCAGTTCGATTCCCGAGCTGGGTACAGTTTTTTTTTTCAAATGTATGAATGCAGTTTTTCTTTTTATCAAAATCGGTGACATGGTTCCTAAGAACAAATTTTTGTATGTCTTATAGTTTCAGACTTTCCCATACTGACCGATTTGAATGAGCCACCCGGTATAGAAACAATTGAAATTAGCGTAGTTTGATTCTAGCTAGATGTAAATATAAAGTTTATATAAAGTTTTTACTAAATAAAGGCCAAGCGTCAAAATTTAATCAAATTTTGTAAATTGTGTATCCTTAGTATATTTGATCAAAGGTTTTAGTTATATGATTTCAATATTTCGTACCATATGAGGGAATTCTCCTTTAAGAGTATCTCTACCGCCAATCGCAGCAATACTAAACGTTTGATCTCCGTTTTCATCAAGCTGGCTACCTATGAATGAATGAATGAATGAATGATTTAGAAGGTTACAAAAGTATTCTATGCAAGTTTTATTTCTTTGTTTGATTTAGAGTGTTGGACTCGTTTTGAAGTTTCGGATTTGTGCCGCTGCTTAGTTGTTGGCTCCGAAGTTCACCTGATCAGTTATAATGTTTACATACATATACTCACGGCTATATTTCCCTAGAAGGGGTAGCCAGTGCTAAGGAATTATAAATTCATCAGCCACTTTTGGAAGTTGAGTGGGGAAAAGATGGTAAAAATAAAGGTTGTTGGCGATGGGTCTCCAACCGCATCGCCCAAAACATATACTTACGGCTATAAATCCCTAGAAGGGGTAGCCAGAGCTGAGGAATTAAAAATTCCTTAGCCACTTTTGGAATTTTGAGTGGGGAAAATATGGTAAAATAAAGGTTGTTGGTGATGGGTCTCCAACCGCATCGCCCAAAAATCCAATAAAAAGCCCCAATACCATTAGTCGCCTCTTACGACACCCGTGGGTAGGAAAGGGTAGCGACATTCTGAGCCGGCACTACACGGCTTTACAAAGTTTTTAAAAGTTTATAATGTTTATGTTCTCTTTTTGACTATCTAAACACGAGAAAATTGTCCGTAATAGAAGATTATTTTAGACATATTCCAATCTTTACCGATTCAGAAAATTAAGCCAATTCACAAATAAATAAAAGATTTATATATCTAGGTCCACGAATTGTGTGGTGGAAACTAAGTTTTTTGTAAAATATGATACGATATTATAGTTTTGTACCTATTCATTTTCGTATTTGTACCGATATGGATGCCAGTAGTGCATCATATGTGCAGTAGTATGCTGTGTAGTGTCGGCTTAGAATAGCACTACCCCGTTTCTACCGATGGGTGTACGTAAGAGGCGACTAACGGTATTGGGGCTATTAAGGTATTTTTGGGCGATGCGGTTGGAGACCCATCACTAAAAACCTTTATTTTTACCATCTTTTCCCCACTCAACTTCCAAAAGCGGCTGAGGAATTTATAATTCCTTAGCTCTGGCTACCCCTTATAGGGAAATATAGCCGTGAGTATATGTATGTATGTATGGATGCCAGTATCTAGCTTAGCTATTAATATAAAAAGTTCGCGTAACGATCTACATCTGCAGTAGTGTTTTAAAGTAATTGATGATGTATGTCCTATTTACGTGATGATGAATCAATGATGGTTTGAGCAAAATTCAAAATAGCAACAATAAAATTATACTTATACTTATAATTGAAGTAATTTATTGAACAATATAATATAATATTGAACAATATGGTGGTTTTGCATAGAGTTACATATTACTTAACGCCTACCATATGTGCGAATTCTCCCTTAGAAGTATCTCTTCCCCCAATAGATGCATCGCCACCTAATTTTTTAAACTCCTCAATAGTACCTAAAACATATATGAATTCAATAAATAACAAAACTGATCTAACCAAATTTAAAAAACTTGGGCTAAACTTGGTGAAATTAGCTGAATTAGCTGAGAGTGTTTGATGGAATTGCGCAGGAAAAACTGATCAGTGTTAGGCAAGATCTTGCGAGCACGGTTAATTTAGATAAGTTTGGATGTATAGACTTGGCTTAGAATGACACTATCCCTTTTCTTCCCGTATGTGTTTGTAATAGGCGACCATTGGTATTGAGTTTTTCTAAGTCATTTTTAGTCTTTGCGGTAGAAGACTTATCAGTAACAACCTTTATTTTACAATATTCTCACTCAACTTCCAAAAGGGCTGAGGAATTTCTTATTCCTAAGCTCTGTCTAGCTCTTTTAGGGACTTTAGCTGTCACTATTTGTATATACGTATGTATTTATTAACCGAAAACTTACACTTAAGAGAGCGACGTGCGACGTCTTCTCTATGTTTTATATCCCAAATGTATTCATAGCATTCTGAAAAATAAAACAGAGGTATATATTCATAAGGTCATTAGTACTTGTTTAATCTTGAAACAGGTTTTGATAAAACTCAGATACACCTAACAGATATAACTAGGAGTTGCTTTGCACACTAATAATAGTATGTGTCTTTTTAGTTGCTGTGTAGTGTCGGCTTAGAATAGCACTACCCCATTTCTTCCGGTGTACGTAAGAGGTGACTAACGGTATTGGGGCTTTTAAGGGATTTTTGGGCGATGCGGTTGGAGACCCATCACCAACAACCTTTACTTTTACCATCTTTTCCCCACTCACATTTCCAAAAGTGGCTGCGGAATTTCTAATTCCTTAGCTCTGGCTACTCCATCTAGGGATTTATAGCCGTGAGTATATGTATGTATGTAGTACAGCAGTGTAGTGTCAGCTTGGAATACATATTCCACGTATGCTTGCGGATTTCGTAATTTTATTTATTTATTTATTGATTTATTTGGAAGACTTACAGCTAAATAATAACAATATAAGTTACAGTACATAGCATCGATGCCAGTTAAAAGTCTTCACAAGTAGTAAATAGGTGTCTTAGAGTTTTGGGGCCTTTTATATATATATATACATCGCCTCGCAATCACTTAAATTAAATATATTTATATTAAATATAAAAAAATTGCTCAGCTACTTTTGGTAATAAATGAGGAGAATATTGTTAAATGAAGAATGGTTAGTATACATATATATATATATATGTATATAATTCTGATGCTTTGGCTAACTCTTTTTGTGATTTTTAGCTAGCTGCGAGTATAAAAATTACTATTTTTTTCCAGTTTTTGAAACAAATTAATTTCATACTTACTGACTTGACTAATTTTGCGCCCTGGTGCTCGGAAGCCAGGAACATTACGTGGAAGAGGGGTACAAGGATTGCTGAGATTTACTGGTGGAGTCAAGGTATTTTTAACATCTGGTTGATCCACTAATGGCTCCTTGGTCTTTGGTTTTGTCGTAATCTAAAAATGAACAAATAAAAAAAAAAGATCTATTTCATATAAAAATAATTATATTTGCCTCATAATAAAATAATGCAAAAATAATGTGCAGAGAGAGTGTGTGAAGTGTGAAGTGACTTCTTAATATATCTTTATTTAGATGAATTAAAAGTTTATGGCTAGTGTAGGGATTTTCATAATTTACTTGTAACAGTAAACAAATATGTAATGTCTTTCTTCAATATCGAATATCGATGTTATTTTGGTTAAATATGTATGGCGGAACTCTTCTGGGACATCCTAAAAACCAGCCGGCTTGGAAACATTCAATGAGTTGGTTCTCATGATTGAGTTTGAAGAAATGGGATAGAGCTATTCTAAGCCGACACTACACAGCATTAAAACAAAAGTTTGATATTTATAGAAATTATTTCCTCACGATGTTTCCCCTCACTTTTACAGCCATGATAAAACTTATAATTAAAGTTATATTTACCGTCGGTTGTTTTACTCCCTCAAATCCCCAGTACCAAGGCGCATCTTTTTCTTCCTAAAATAAAAACAAATATAGAGCAATAAAATTGGCGGTTACCTTATGACTTAGTTACGGTTAGGGTTACCTTATACCGTAAGTAAAATAAAAGGGCATGTATGAAAAGAATGATGAATATGGTATGGAAACTCGATAGGTTTGCCAGGATCGTATAAAAAGTGGTGATCAATAGACTCTACCTACCCCGAACAAAATCAATACCGTGAGTATATGTATGTACTCACCATGTACATTGTGACTTTTCTTGTGGGTAACTGTTATTCGCTTTTTTGGCAAGAGCTGAGTGAAGATGATGAAACCCTGTGTTGTTTATGTATTGCACAAGTTTTTCACACTAAACTTTTATAAGTGGCTAGTGCATATCTATTCTAAGGCTCTGGCTACCCGTTTGTATGTATGCTGACAATTGCGATTTATACCTAAAATGATAGAAAATGGCCGTATAGTGCCCGTTTTGAATGTCACTACCCCTTTCTACCCACACGGGTGTCTTAAGAGGCGGCTAAGGGTATCGGGGCTTGTTGAGTGATATTTGGTTGTTCCGGTTGGAGATCGATTACCAAAAACATTTATTTAAAAATCTTTCCCCCCACTTAATTTCCAAAAGGGGCTGGAGAATTTTCTGATTCCGAAGCTCTGGCTACCTCTTTTAGGGATTTATAGCTGTGAGTATATATGTATGTATGTATTAAGACATCACGCAATCATGGTGTCATAGTGTATAACGAGTAAGTGGTGGAAAAACCAAAACCATTCCATTTAATGTTTATTACACTGTCCGGAGAATAATGACCAAGGTTGGTCTATTAATAAATTAATATTATTGACGACCTTATTATAGACGACAAAGTGCAGCGCAGTGTAATTTTTGTTATAGCTAATGAATTATTAACCTAATGGTGTACAAAGTCACGAAGGACAAATCATATTTGCGAACATATTTTTATTGACTTTTCTTCCTTTTATGAAATTACCGATCCAAACCAAGCAGCAAGTTATTTTTGTGAATCATTACAATCCTTGATAGCTACGAATACGGAAATTAAATATCTTCCCCGTCGCAAAAGACCAATGAAACCGTGGATTACTCAAGGACTTCTTCGAGTTATTAGAAACAGAGACCGGTTATATATAAAATGTAAAAAAAGTCCGTTAAATGAAACCTTAAAAGTTACTTACACGAGATACCGATCATTTAGCACCAAAATTTTAAAAAATGTTAAAAAGGCGTATTTTACAGATCTCTTACAAAAAGCCGGCAACAATAACAAACGTATTTGGGAAGCTGTTAAAGAGGTCGCTAACCTAAATAGGGCTAAATCCTCAGCGACAGAACTTCTAGGTAATAACGACGATGCACAGCGATCCTTAAACTTAATTAATAATTATTTCACTGACATTGGCTCAAATTTAGCTAATTCTTTTCAAGGCCCTGAGCTGAAAGTCCCGATTAGCCTTGTATGCAAATCATTTGCTTTTGCTGAAACAGACAATCTCGAGATCTCCACCTTAATCAAAGGACTTAGAACCAACAGTTCTGTAGGATGGGATGGTATTTCTCCTTCAGTCCTCAAAAACAACTGCGACGTTTTGGTAGCTCCTCTTACTTACCTTCTTAATATCTGCATAAACAAAGGTGTCTTCCCTAAACCATTTAAAAAAGCGCTATTACACCCGATTCATAAAGGAGGTGACAAGTCATGCATAGGAAACTACAGACCTATCTCAGTACTTCCCTCTTTATCCAAAATTTTTGAGAAAATTATGAATAACCGCTTGGTTGATTTTCTTGAATCAAACGATCTTCTGTCTAAAAATCAATTCGGTTTTCGACGTGGTTATTCAACCGATATGGCAGTTGATGAGTTGCTGAAGAATGTTGTAAACAGTTTGGATAGTAAGAAGAAATGTCTCACCATATTCCTTGATCTAACGAAGGCCTTTGATACTGTACCTATCCCATTACTCCTAAAAAAGTTAGAAGCTATTGGTATTCGAGGCCTTCCCTTAGAACTATTTAAAGACTACCTTAAAGATCGCTTTCAATCTGTTACCATCACGAATCAAAAAAGCACAGAAATGCCTATCTTATATGGAGTGCCACAAGGCAGCATATTAGGTCCTACCCTCTTTCTTATATTTATAAATGGTCTTAGTTCTCTTAAAATTCCAAATTGCTCAATTATCTCCTACGCAGATGACACAGCTCTATTTTTTTCTGGTAATTCTTGGGATGAAGTGACGTCTCTGGCACAAACAGGATTTACCTCTGTTTGTGAATGGCTCGCCTTAAATCGCCTCACAATTAATATTTCAAAAACCAAATTTCTAATGCATACAATAAAATCAGGTTATCTTTCGCCAAACAATATTCCCGAAATTAAAGTTCATAATTGCTCAAATCAAGCCAACTCATGCCAATGTCCGAGATTAGAACGTGTGACAGAAATTAAATATTTAGGTATCGTAATTGATAGCTCTCTTACCTTTCGTACACATATCAATACACTCAGTAATCGTATCAGAAAGTTAATATTTTCTTTTAAGGCTCTTAGATCGGTAGTAGATGCAAAATTGCTAAGAACCATCTATTTTGCACTTTGCCAAAGTATAATCACCTATTGTATCACGTCATGGGGCGGCTCTTGTAAAAGTCATCTCATACAAATTGAACGAGCTCAGCGGGCTGTACTCAAGGTTGCAACGTTCAAGCCATTCCGTTTCCCAACCAAAGAATTATACCTTTTCTGCGAAGTACTTACTGTTCGGCAGTTATTTATTAAGAACGTTGTTTTAAAACAACACTGTATAACGTATTTTAATCCAGACAGTAACAAACTAAGAAACAAAGAGGTTGTCAGTGGTAAATTATGTAAGACTTCTTTTGCTCAACGTTTCCCTACATTCCTTGGACCTTACTTATACAACAAAATAAACATTAAACTCGGCATTTATGATTTAAATAATTTCGGTCTCAAACAAAAACTAAATACGTGGCTTCAAACTCTATCTTATGAGGAAACAGAGAACTTCCTATCTATACTGACTTGAACTATCATTATTCTGTTTTTCTTAGTATGATTATTAAAGGTATTATTATTATTATTATATATGTATATTTTAAGATTATTATATGTATATTTATATTATTTTATAATATTTATATTTATAAACCTATTTACATTATATTTTATTACATAAAACACTATAAATATTTATTTACTTAACATATTTATTTTACTTCACACCTAGTTTAAGTTTTCCTTTTTCTACAACTTCTGTGTTTTATTTTGAATATTTTAGTAGTTTTTTTTTAATTTGATGTTATTCTTTAGTTTAGTGCTTAATGTTTTTTTTTTTTTTACGCACGCAGTGCTGATTTTGTATTCTTAGCGTCACTGATGTTTTTTACCGGTACCTATAGCACAGGTTACCCTTTATTAGGTATCGGTTGTACCATTAATTAAGTACTATTGTGAAATACAGCTCTGTTCATATTATTACTTTACTGTATAGACTGTAATATTACAATTTTTTGGAAATAAAGATATATTATTATTATTATTATTATTGAGTGTAAACCTTCTGAACTCGTAATTTTTCTAATCAAACTCAAACGTTCATGCCGTATGTTCCCGAAGGGGTTGGCAGAGGTACTAATACTTCTGAACATCTCGTAACATTGCCACGGTGTTGAGAGTATCCACGTTTTGCTTGGCCAGTGTACTCACGTCATAGGGGGCAGACATTTCGCCGTTATGGACGAATACACTCACACTCGTCACATGACTAAGTACAAATAAGTCGTGTTGATTTCTTCGCGATATTTCCCTCACCGTTAACAACCATGATAAATTAACCACACATATGTCTTTAGAAAAGACAAACCATGTAGGGCTCATAATGAAAACCAGTTCTGATTTTGTGTATACTCATACACAAATCAGAAGTTACTGATAATTTAGTGAAACCATTTCGTCGTCTGCACGCTAAGCGGTGATCTACCCACTAAGCTATCATGGTTAAAATTAAATTACTACTGAATATTTATTAAACGTATCAACAAGCTTAACGCAATTAAAACACAACTGGTCTTGTAGATTCTGACTCAGCTACAACGGGAAATCCCTTGACTTAAGAGTTCAATCACAGTGCAATTTATCTGCTCCTATTTTAAATTGGTTGATAAATGTATAAAAAATTTACGGAAATATAGTTTGAGAACAGAAAAAAAAACTTTTTTTCTCAGATCTTTTTTTTAAATTGCTTTTTCTTTTTTAATCTAAAAATCTCAAGTATTAAACGGACGTATTATACACAAATCAAATTAGCCCCAAACTAAGTAAGACTTGTATGATGGGATACTAACTCAATCATATATTTGATGTTATATAATACCAAAGACTAAGAAGCAATCATTTGTGCTCATCACACAAATGTTGCTCTCCGGATCGAGAAGCTACTCACCTATCAATTCGGCCACGGCTTTCATCAGAGTAAAAGTAGAGTTTTGTTTATGCTGTTCTTATACGTCACAAAGATAATCTAAGTGAGATTTGAGCATAATTACATTTACCATTGGCCATTAGCTTTCATAAGGGTAAGCAGAGACTATTGATCACCATTTAACGATGCTACATTTTTCGAGTATCATTTTAACATTCACATACATACATTGCTGTGTAGTGTCGGCTTAGAATAACACTACCCCATTTCTTCCGGTGGGTGTACGTAAGAGGCGACTAACGGTATTGGGGCTTTTAAGGGATTTTTGGGCGATGTGGTTGGAGACCCATCACCAACAACCTTTATTTCACTATCTTTTCCCGACGCAACTTCCAAAAGTGGCTGAGAAACTTCAAGTTCCTTAGCTCTGGCTACCCCTTCTAGGGATTTATAGCCGTGAGTATATGTATGTATGTATGTACATACATACATGTCCTCTAGGCCATAAATTCCAAAAAGGGGTAACCAGAGCTTTAGAGCTAAAAACTTCTCAGCCACGTTTGGAAGTTAATAGGGGACAAGATGGTAGTAATAAAGTATTATTAGTGATGGGTCTGCAACAGCATCACCCAAAATACACTTAAAAACCCCATACCCTACGTCGCCTCTTACAACACCCGTAGTTCTACCCACGGGTAGGGCATTAGGGTAGACATTCTATGCCGGCAATACACGGCCAAAGTTACATATATATCTAACACATATAACCTTTATTGGGATAAGCCGAAACAATTGATCGCCACTTACAGATGCTTCATCTTTCAAATTTCATTTAAACTCTCCAAGATGCCGTGTAGTGCCGGCTTAGAATGTCGCTACCCCTTTCTACCCAAGGGTGTAGTAAGAGGCGACAAAGGGTATTGGGGCTTTTTATTGGATTTTTGGGCGATGCGGTTGGAGACCCATCACCATAAACCTTTATTTTACGATTTTTTCCCTAACTCAACTTCCAAAAGTGGCTGAGGAATTTATAATTCCTTGGCTCTGGCTACTCCTTCTAGAGAATTATAGCCGTGAGTATATGTATGTATGTATGTACTTTCCAAGATAAGAAACTATTTTAAAACGTACCTTACGGATTTGCGAACTGACTGAGTGTTCATGAATGTAATTTACACTCAAAAGAAGTCCTAAAAATACAAATACACATTAAATTAACACTGTTTATAAAAAATACACTGAGTTTAATACACTACCACTAAGTAACATCAAATATTTAACTTTAATACCTAAGGTGAATTTTAGTAACATAATCAAGTACGGCCGGGAAGACTACTTTAGCTGCAGTGAATTTACTCGGTAAATGGCTCTTAGTTTATAAACAGTGCTCGCTCATACTCGTATTCTTAAGATATGTAAAGAATTCTTGATCGAAAACTACTACATAAAAACGCAAAACCGCACAAATAACGGTAGAATATATACGAGCGATTTCAAAAATAGTCGCAACAGGTTAGGTAGAAACTAGTTTTTAACTCAAAGTCATAATATTTAGTAAGATATAAAAACTGACATTGTGACTTGTTTGCGAATTAAATGAAATTTATTAATAGTAATAATAAAATATGGGACATGTATTGAAAACAACAATAGTAGTTAAATATTTAAAAATTGTTACATACATTAGTTTGCTGGGTAGTGTCGGCTTACAATAGCACTACCCCATTTCTACCCGCGGGTATGAGGGCTTTTTTATTGTATAAGTGATTTTTGGGCGATGCGGTTCGAGACCCATCACCAAAAATACTTTATTTCTTCCATATTGTCCCCTATCAACTTCAAAATGTGGCTGAGGGGTTTCTAGCTCTGAAGCTCTGGCTAACCCTTTTTGGGGTTTATGACCCTGAGAACCATCACCAAAACCCCTTATATTACCAAATTTTCCCCCGTCAACTTTCAAAAGTTGCTAAGAAATTTCTTATCCCAAAGCTCTGGCTGCCCTTTTTAGGGATTCATAGCCGTGAGTAAATGTATCTATGTATGTTACCAATGAAACTATCGTCAGTTTTAATGTCCCTGGCAAATCTGTCTAGCTTCATTTTACTTATTCATTGTATATGCAAATTATTTTTATTAAATGGTATAAAAGATTAGTAAAATATGTAAAAAAGTGTCGGCTTAGAATAACACTATCCCATTTCTACCCGTGGGTGATCGCAAGAGGTGACTAAGGGCATAGGGGCTTCTTAAGTGATTTTTGGGCGATGTGGTTGGAGACCCGTCACCAAGAACATTTATTTATTATTAAGGGATTTATAGCCGTGAGTATATAAATGTATGTATGTTAAAAACCTTTCGATGGGCTAAATCATACAATACTATCCATTTCTTTTCCACGTTTTAGATGTATTTGTAAGAAATAGTAGGTTCTCGTGGTCCGCCCCGGGTTCGCACGGATGGTGTTAAATATTTTTTACTGCTTACCCCCTACAATATTTAGCGTGATGATATATCCTTTGGCCTTTTCCTGGTTCTAAGATACCTCTCCAACAAGCCAGATTTTGAACCAACAATTTTCAGCCAGATCGGTTCATCCGTTCTCGAGTTATAAATAGTGTAACCACCACCGCTTAATATTATATATATATAAATTATATATATAGATTTAGAAATGATATTTTATAATTAATAAAAGTAAATGAGTTGTACATGTACATATTGTTTGCCCTTGTTGAAAATTCGGGAAATTTTCTTCATTTAGTTATGATCAGTGCCGACTTGCTTGAGTTTTTACAATAAGATATGATTTTTGTATGATATCTTTGTATAAAAAACCTATTTAAAGCACTGAAATAATCGTACGACCAATACCACTAGTGCTTTGGTCGTATAATATAATTTGATAAACACGGTTCTGCATTTAAAAGTACTCACGGTAAAGCTTGAAGTCATAATACTGCCAATAGATGTCGTTGCTTACCAAACGTACATGGCGGTATGAATTCTTTTTTCAGGCAGTATATAAAGTTCCAGACTTTATATTGCTGTTATATCATGAAAATACCTCAAACGTGCTTGCTTAAGCTTGGCTCTTGCAATAGCAATTTTTACATGTTTCGGTTCATTGACTTGGTGGCCGAGCATAATTATAATCTAATGTAATGTAACATATCATAACATAAACGTTCGCGCCGAATATCCCCAAGGGGTTGGCAGAGGTACTCATTCTTCTGAACATCATGTGACTTTGTCACTAAGTACAACTCAGCCATGTGGGTTTTCTCACGAAGTTTTCCATCACCTTTATATATATATTATAGCAATTTTATTTCTTGTATTAGGTAGGATTTAAGCTTGATGTTTGGAAAAATAATAGTGGCAAACACGATTAATTGAATAATATGAAATAAAAAAGAACAGGTATAGAATTTTTGCATTGCCTATCTACCTATTCATTTATAAACTGCTATTGTTTAATAACATATTTATGAGTTAGACTCAGAGTAACTGTGAGTGCAAAAATCTCTAGGAGATTGCCAATTTAAAATGTTATCGCATTAGGTTTATGCCTGTAATGATTATGTTTTTTGGAATAGCATTTATATACATACATACATACATATACTCACGGCTATAAATCCCAAGAAGGAGTAGCCAGAGCTAAGGAACTAGAAGTTCCTCAGCCACTTTTGGAAAGTTGCGTGGGGAAAAGATGGCAAAATAAAGTTGTTGGTGATGGGTCTCCAACCGCATCGCCCAAAAATTCCTTACTATTCCCAGTAGTCTTACCGGATCGTCTTACCAGTAGGACTAATGGGAAAAAAATTCCCAATAGTCTTACCAAAAGTAAAACTACGTCTATGGCATATTATTCCCAATAGTCCTACTGCATATTTTTTTTAAAAACATAGGGCTTGTAACTATATTAGACATAGAGCCTTTTAACAAAATTATTCTTGTTAGTAAATTTTTATACTTTTTATTTGTAATATTCTGTTCTACTGATTCGTTAATAACAAATTTACAATTTTACTTTTTGATAAATGCCTTTTTAAAAAATATATATGTATGTAAAATAAAGTATTTTACTTTAAATTTAAGTTTTGGTTAACAAACGCCGTTGAATGCCGAAATATGTAAATATATTTTTCACTGCTCAATTATCGTAGGATAACGTTAAACTACCATATTGCAAATTCATTTCCATTAAATTTTCCATTTGCAAATTAATGTCTATATCACGCTGTAGAAACCAGGGAGTACATTTTTTGATATGACGTCGTCTTTTTGTCGATGAACGTAGTCATTATATAACTTTTAGTGTACTAAAAATAAAATTGGTTAAAAAAAGAATAGTCTTTATTGACATCAAGAAAAAACTTAGATAAAGCTATTTACATTTAAAAAAAAAACACTCCTACTTCTCCAAGTCGGAAATTTTACGAGATGGTGTATTTTTGTCGCCTTTAAAAGGACAAATTGCACAATCTTAATAAAAAAAATAAGTAGGTAGGTTTGGATAAAAAAATCAAAAACTAAATACAGTTAACCGAATCAACTAAAAGCATAACTGTTTTCGGATATTAATTAAAAAGAGGCATAAAGGTTACTTTGTTTGAATTTTCAATGCATTATGTCAGTACCTTGACGCATCTGAACAATTTTTTTAAAATAAATAATGACAGTAAAATTATACACAAACTTTAGACAATTTATGCCAAATAAAATACAATTTGTACTACATATCTCAAAGACTCAAACGTCCATGCCATAAATCCCCGAAAGATTGGCAGAGGTATTCTTCTAAACATGACGTGACATTCTCACCCTGTGTTCAGGGTACCCACTTTTTGCTTGGACAGTGTACTCACGTGATAGGGGGCAGGCCTATCGCCGTTTTGTACGAATACAATACGAATATACCTCAAATCGTTATCCTTAAAACTTTTGGAGGAAAAGGGAAGATCTTCCGCCAGGCGGTGGTATGCCTGGGGACCGCGGTCCAACTGTATTAAGTTGGAACTTGTATATATAGTAAATGTTTTAGACACTTCGATTGCGCGATGTACGATTTGTATGGCGAGTCTTGATGACGCGTGTGACGTATATTACTTGGTTTCGTGTTGCTGTGGAATGTGATTCTTCTTGCACTGTCAGCGTTTCTATGTAGTGCGCGTCATTGTGTACTGATAGCGCGTCGCTACAAACTTATTGTGCCAAAACACTTGTGGGCCGTACTATCACAATGAAACTACAGGTTATGCCATATTCGAAATGGATGACATAGTAAATTAGGAAACACAAAATTATGCGACTCAAGATGTCACTACTATAAAAAAGTATATCTGGGCAAATGTATTGAAAAATAATATAACATAGCTGTTGTATTAACTAATCAATGTCAAGAAACAATGTAAATTTAGTTCACCGGCGTAGTTTTTCTAAAAAATGACCCACGCTAATTTCGCCATTTATTAATTGCATTTGGGCGCTCTGAATTAAACGGTCCCGTTCAATATAAGCAGAGCTTCTTTTTTTTAAATTTATATTATTCTTAATCTGAATAGTGCGAACATTTTGGTAAGATGCATCAGCAATTAAAATATTCAAAATTTGATGCAAGTTGCTCTTTTTGTTCCCAACTTCGCTATTTAAAACAAAATGCCAGGATTCTAAATAATTTGTTGTGCGATGTCGCTGACCAAATACGCACATCCTATTAATTACATCACTTTCCATCCAATTTTTGGTCATATATTTTTTAAACTCCGTTAGTTTTTCTTGAACATCTATGTACTCCATTTCGTCAGTTACATAATTCCAACCGTCTAAAATATACTCTTTCGGCAAAAGTGGCAACATCTTACAAAGTGACACTATTCGGTACTCCTTTAATTTAAGTGATTTGCTTTTTCTGATGAGGCTCTGGCAGTAATGGTAATAACAACCACTCGGTAATATATGGGGAAAAACATACCTTATAGCTTTTATTATGGCGTTTTCATAGTCTGTTTTGAAATTTGCTGGTGTCCAATTTGATATTTGGCTTTTAATTAATTGAAAAAGTGTTATATAGGTCTTAGTCGATTTATCCGGTAAGAAGGCGTAGATGACCGGTATTATATGTGTTCGTTCAATAGAACTACCCAGGTCGCAATGTATTGTGTACAACTGAAGAAATGGTGCTGGACTAACTCGAAATGTTCCATCACTGAAATAATCCCCACGTTCTGCCATAATGTTCTTTGCCTCCTTGGATGCAAATACCAAAATTCTGGCACCATCATCGCGATGATAGTCCGCCAACAGGAAGGAACCAAATTTAAATGGTATTTTAATGTCAAAAAAACTTTTATAATATAATTTATTCACTCCAAGTGATTTATTTCGTTGGCGGTAAAGTGTGGACTTTACGCTGCTAAAATTCGGTAACTTTTGAATTAGGTCAATACCTGAATTTTCAAGCGAACCCATGGCTTTTTTGTAGACTCTGGGTACGGCCAACGTATCTGATTCACTTGTAAGGTTGTGGGTATCAATTGAATGAAACACTCTGACTGCTGGATTAAGACTGTCTATATTTGTCTTAGGTATTCGGTAATATACATGATTACATACTAAGTTATAGATATATAAGTATCTATACTACACCTCCATCGAAAAGAAAAAAAATAAAATTAACCTAAGGTTTACATTTTATTTTTGAATCATTGATTAAATATTTGTATACATTATAAAGTTTTTTTTTTTAACATTTTTTTTTTAAATTATTTATTTTTATTTCATTAATGAACATAAAGAATAACATGACAATGTCTACGTAGTTAATAGTATACGCAAAACACATATATTATATTTTAAAAACTGATTACAAATACAATTGATTTGATTACAAACATTAATACATAACATAATTACTTATAAGCTAGAATTAAAATTGACATATATTTGTTTAAGGTGGATGGTACAATTTAGTTCGATTTTTATGCACTATATCTAGTTTTCCATTTTTTAAAATTTCCACATTTGGTGAGATATCTTTAACAACAACATAAGGTCCATTATAAATTGGTTGAAACTTATTTCCGATTTCATTTTTTATAAGAATTAAGTCATCTTTGTGGTACTTAATTGGGTTATAATTATTGTCGTATTTAATCTTTCTGTTAGATTTGTTATTTAATAAATTATGTCTCGCCTCTTTTTGAGACATCTGTAACCTGTATTTTAGTTGTAATGGATAGTCGTCATGGTTATACAGTGGACTTACCTCGTCTTGCCTTAAATTACTGGGAATTACACATTTCTTACCAAAAACTAACTCGAACGGGGTGTAACGAGTGGACGTGTGTACAGACGTATTATAAGAAAAACACCAAAACGGAAGCCACGTGCTCCACGATTCTGGATGATTATCTGTTTGTATTCTCAAATAACTATTTAAATGTTTATGCGTGTTTTCCAGTGAACCTATGGATTGGTGGTGGTAAGCTGTCGATAGTAACGTTTTAATTTCTAATAATTTACATACCTCTTGAAATAATGTTGACGTGAACTCGGCACCTCTATCTGTCGCGATTTCTCCTGGAATTCCATATCTAAGGATAAAATTATGTACAAAATTTTTCGCAATTTCTATAGCTGATTTAGACATCATGGGGTATGCTTCCACGTACTTACTCAATTCACATTGTATCGTTAGGATGTATGAAAAGTTATTTTGATCTTTGTCTAAAGGTCCGACCACGTCAAGAAAAACTTTTTGCATCGCCGATGTTGCGGTGGTTGTTACACACATGGCTTCCTTTATATAATGGTTACTGTATTTTTGTTTTTGACACTTATCACACTTTTTTATATATTCCATGACATCTTTCTCTAGTCCGGGCCAAAAGTAATATTTTTTAATATTATTGTTCATCCTTCTAATACCAGCGTGGCCACTTGTTGGTAAAAGATGGAAGTCATTTAATATTACTTTTCGCTCGTCCTTATCATTAATCCTTTTCACACCATCTAATATGCATAATCGTATATCAATCTCACGTGATAAATTATTCATAGCGTCTATACATTTTTTAATAAAATCATTATATTTTTTCTCTCTTATAAAAAATAATTCGTGCACATTAATACTTTCACAAAACATTTTCAGTTCCCTCACAAAAGCGTCTGGCGTCAGTTGTGATTGGGCAGCTGGATTGATGAACAATGTCATCTTTTTTGGTGCAAAACAAAACACACTATTTTCTTTTTCTATCTCGTTAAATCTTCGTAATTGATTTAACTTTATTTTATCAATAAAACTCAACTCCACAGAATTTTTTGGTTTACTAAATATTTCTACAACTCTCGGTTGCGCAGGCCGATCGTCGGTAGCTATATTAGTATTCCATGAATTCTGGGTATCCATCATTCTTTTATACTGTGCTCTTGTCATGACATTAATTGTGCATTCGTTCATCGCTTTCAAATCTTGTAATGTGACGTGTAATCGTGACATGGCGTCGGCTACGACATTTTTCGATCCTTTTATGTACTCTATACTAAAATCATACTCTTCTAAAATTATTCTAAATTTCATAAGACGACTCGAAGGATCTTTCATACCATATAAATAAATTAAGGGCTTATGATCCGACTGAATAGTAAATTTTTTCCCATATAAATAAGGTCGAAAATGTTTAACGGCCCAAACAATCCCTAGTAACTCTTTTTAACCGACTTCAAAAAAAGGAGTGTTCTCAATTCGACCGGTATATTTTTTTTTTTTTTTTTTTTTTTATGTTTGTTCGCCGATTACTTTGCCATTTATGAACCGATTTTGATTATTATTTTTTTATTCGAAAGAAGATACTCCCGGATTGGTACCATGATGAGGATATCAGGGTCTGATGATGGGATCCTGGAGAAATCGAGGGGAACCCTCAAATTTTATAGGCAAATGTACCGCGTTTTACATATTTTCTGAACTTATATTGGCATTTGCTTCTGAAAATCATATTGTTATGCTGCTGAGCTGATGATAGAAGGTGTGGATCCTCAATCACTAGGTATTAGGAAACAGTTCTTTCCACATTCTATATAGATTTATACTCCTCTTCGTAGCTTTTATGAAGAGAAGTACAGGTTCACTAAACATTTCTTTTGTTATGTTATTGTTACCGAGAAAGTACCATGAGACCAGGATCTGATGATGGCATCCCAGGAAATCGAGGGGACTGTCGAAACTCACAATAATGTGACAGTGTATTTGTTCAAAACGCCGATAGGCCTGCCCTGTATAACGTGAGAACACTGCCTAATAAATCGTGGGTACTCTGAACAACAGGTGACAATGTCACGTGATATTCAGAAGTATTACTACCTCTGCTAACCCCTTCAGGGATATTCGGCGTGAGCGTTTGAGTCTTTCTTGAGATGTAGAATTGAAGACCATCGCCTTTCAAAGGATTTTAAGAACAATGTAAGGTTACATATGGTTGAGCCTATTTAATATCGTACTATAATAGAAATACCGGAAATACGAAGAATAATACAGAAACTGTCGCTTCCTCATCCGAAAGGCATCTTTGCCAGGTCTACCCATCTCTAAAACTCGTAAAATAAAATAATTTTTAACAAAAAGAAAACCGACTTCATAGAAAAACAACCGAAAATAAACAATCTAGTACTAAAAAGTACGAAATAAGTTTTTTTAATTGAATATGAGTACTGTGATTGATACCTTAGCAATTTCTTTATTCCACACGCGTCAGTTCAACCTACCTAAATATTACAATTCTCTTAAATTAATTTTTGAGTCGGTGCCAGACAAACAAAAGTAAATTCACCCTGCTATCTATCTCTGATTATTACAATCTAAACAATATATATCTATCGCCTAACGTTTTAAATGATAATACGTACAAAAATCAATTTACCCTACAACTACAAGGTACCCTACATTTTACATGTATATGAAGTGCGAAATACACACTTCATATCAATTATCATCGAGGCTGGCACCGGCACACAAATTAATTTAAGAGAGTTGTAATATTTAGGTAGGTTGAACTGACGCGTGTGGAATAAAGAAATTGCTAAGGTATCAATCACAGTACTCATATTCAATTAAAAAAACTTATTTCGTACTTTTTAGTACTAGATTGTTTATTTTCGGTTGTTTTTCTATGAAGTCGGTTTTCTTTTTGTTAAAAATTATTTTTCAATAGTGGGATAGTTTAATTCGGCTTTATTTAAATTACGACTTGCAAATGCAATCGGTTTTCTATCAGAATTACATAATACTGCACCTAACGAGTAATTTGAAGCGTCTGTTTGCAATATGAATTTATTATTAACCGATAAGTCGGGATATTGAAGCAAAGGGGGTGAGGCTATAATTGATTTTAAAGTATCGAAAGATTTTTGGCACTCCTCATTCCATTTAAAAACTACATTTTTCTTCGTTAATCGTGTTAATGGTAAAGCAATAAAAGCAAAATTCTTTATAAATTTTCTGTAATAATTTGAAAATGCTACGAATCTAACTACCTCTTCTAAGTTTTTAGGAATGGGCCAATCTTTTAATGCTTTTATTTTTCCTGGATCCGGCAAAATACCTTTATCGGATATAACGTGACCTAAGTACAATATTTCCTTTTTTAAAAATGTACATTTTAGTGGGTTTAATTTTAAGTTAACTTTACGAAGTCTACCAAAGATGTCAATAAGATTACTGTTATGATTATCTAATGATTTACCAAAAATTATTAAATCGTCTAAATAAATAAGACATTTTTCGTAAGCTAACCCTGACATTGCAATAGTCATCATTTTTGAAAATGCGTTGGGACTAGTTTTCAATCCCATCGGCATCCTAGTCATTTGGTATTGACCTGAAATAGAAGCTTCACATGTATTTCCATTGTTTTCGGGTACTCTGAAGTGTCCTGACGAAAATGCTGTGTATTTTCTACTGGCGGGGTCAAGGTCACACTGGTAGTTGCTATTTGAAAGATCCAAGGTTGTAAAATAAATTAATCCAGATAGGGAATCCAAAATTTCGGTTATATTTGGGAGGGGGTACTTATCGTCTTGTATGCTATTGTTTAATTTTCTATAATCTATCACTAACCTCCATTTTTTGTTTCCTTGACTATCGGATTTTTTCGGTACTAATAAAATAGGGCTCGACCATTCACTTTGACATGGTTCTATAATGCCTTCTTTTAATAAATTACTGATTTGTTTATTTATTTCACTTTTCTGAGTAAATGGTATCCTATAAGGTTTACTATATATGGGGCTAACATTCGGTTTTAACGTAATTTGATGTTTATATGTATTTGTGGTTGTTAATTTGTCACCGGGTAATAGAAATATATCTGAAAATTTTGCACAAATATTTTCAATTGTAGATTGCTCCTCGTTATTTAGGTAACTTAAATTCAATAAATTGAAAAGATTTTTGACACGGTTGACATTTAAATTTTCACATTTTTCAAAAGAACACAAGTTATATTCACTAATATTCTCGACCCTAAATTCTAAATCGCTTAATCTATATTCCTTTTCAGTAGTATTTAATATTAAGATAGGTATCATTTCATTGTGAGGTTTTACTAAAGAACGAGCTAAAAATATTCCCTCGCTTATTTCTTTTGGACAGACGACGCATTCGTCTGGGAAACTACACTTAACATAATGTAACGACTCGGACCTGGCCGGAAGTATAAAAATATTATTTTGCTCATTTTTATGTCTAAGTGGTAAATATATTTTATTGCCTAAGTGAGTACATAAACTTAAAGAACTTTGACCTAAGTCTAAGATTGCATTATACTTAGTAAGAAAATTCTTTCCCAATATAGCATGTGCCCTACAAGGCAAGTGCTCGAATACGAAGAACTTTTGTTTTAGATGTTCCGACGATCTGTTGGACCACCTTAATGATAAGTAAACATATCCAATAGCATTAATGGAACCGCCAATTCCGTTAATCTTTAAGTTATCTTTCTCTATCGGAATATTTAATTCTAAAACATGTTTATATTTAATTGCACAGATAGAAGCTCCTGTATCAACTAAAAATGAATAACTAAATTGATTTACATATAACTCTAAACAACATGTACTGTCACTAGCAAACATACTTTCACAGTTAGTCACGAAAAAACTTATGCTGTTGGACGAAAGGTTCATTTTCCCTATTAACGTTCAAATCCTCATTCAATACGTGAACATTCGCATTTTTACGTATCCCATGTTGCCTTTGATTAGATAACCTATTATTGTAATGGTGGTATTTACCTCTAAATGTCGACCTCGGCTGACCTCGCGAAAAACTCTGGTAACCACGACCTCTGCTAAATGATGAACTGCGATAGTAAGGGGGTGGGCAGACGTTCACATTGTAACCTCTACCTCTAAATGGAACATTTTGTTTGAATGCACCGTGACTATTTTGTCCTCTAAAAGAACCTCTGGGACGATTATTTATACTATTACGCATATACAACATATCTCCAGAACCAGATGGCATACATACTTCCTCTTCCACGGCTGCCTGAATCGCGTCTTTTAAGGAGTCGAAGTTACGAGCTGAAATTATCATGCTTAATCTACGATTGCGTAAACCGTCAGCAAAACGTTTAATTGCCTGTTTTTCGTTAAGAGGTTGTAAAATTTTCAAATTTTCCTTTTTTCCACCGGATTGCGAAATACTAAGATTCATAAATATTTCTGAAAGTTCCTTCCCAAATTCATCAATAGTCCTTTGATCCTGTCTTAGAGATTGTAATTTGTTCTGTAACGCTACCGGGCTCTTTTTTGGTAATAGAGTTGTGTTTATATCTTTTAACAAATCTTCGACGGAATCATAAGAAGAGTTCAATTTAATTTTTGCGTTTTGGGACAATCTATTTTTTAAAACGAAATTAATTAATTGTTTCTGACAAATTGGATTATTAAGCAGAGAACTGTAATATTCGATTCCATCGATGAGTTGTTTTATTGTGTTTTCGTCTTCATTTGTCAAAATCGGTAATAAGCTAAGCGCCGTTTTTAAATCAAATTCCATTTTTAACCTGTTTAAATTACTACTAGATAAGTCACCAAATGTATTATTACTACAAACTGGCTTTACATGTAACTTATTACAAAAATGTTGAATTTCTAAATAATACTTTTTTATATTTTCACAATTATTCGTTATTAATGTCAATATTTCTCCTGTAAATTTTTTATTTTTTATTTCTGATTCAATTACAGGAATAAGTAAAGTGTATGTATTAAATATATCGGTCGCTTGTTGTAACACTTTTTCCAATTTTTGTAACTCAACTTATTTAAGTTATCTTTTATAGACTTTAATTTAATGCCGATATCATTTAGCTCTTCGGCCATAATAAAAACATAAAAACACTTTTATACCTACGCATATTAACAAAATTCAAAAATGTAAATGAAATTTAACATTACCTCATTTTATACCTCTTACTAACACTTCACGTATTAAATCAGTACTTAAGTTCGTTATGTCTTTAAATGTACACAATCACTTATTAATCACATTAGTTTTTATGGTTGGTCTCCGGATCTTCCACATGAGGAACAACCCCTTTATCGGCTGGAACGATCGCTCTGGCGTGAGAAAAACTGGTATTCATGTTTTGGCGTATAATCTGATTATCAATCCAATCATGGTGACACTTCCTGTAGCATTTGTACCCAAAATATGTGAGAACGACCAGCAATATCACAAGAATAGCTACCATCACTGTGCTGATAGCTGAAAGATGGAATTGTAATTGTTCGCTACTTGCAGTATTCGTTGCTCCAATGCCATTTTGATTGATGGTCACTTCTTCAGGTTGGGGCGCGTTATTATTGCCCATTTTTAGTTATTCGCAAATTTATCTATGTTAATTAATACATTTTTGCGTAATTTCTTTCACTTTCCATTACAAATAGTGTGATTACGGTGCGCCAGCAGCGCACTCCTAAATATGGCATGGCAGGGTCGCCATGTAAGGTTGTGGGTATCAATTGAATGAAACACTCTGACTGCTGGATTAAGACTGTCTATATTTGTCTTAGGTATTCGGTAATATACATGATTACATACTAAGTTATAGATATATAAGTATCTATACTACACACTTACCAGTTTTTTGCAGTTATTAACTTTGAAGTCTATTTCATTTTGTGCGTGATCAGGCGAGCATGTTGGTAAATGAGGTGTGTTTTTGATTTCAATGTTATCGCGAAGAGTAACTGATCCGGCACATTTGTTTTTACGATATAGAGCACATCGCTATATAATTCCTCCATCTTTATAAGTTTTTAACTTATGGTACTGGTAACCATTATATAATAGCACCTCACCCCGTCGTCTTTTAATGATATTAATATCAAACATTATATTTTAAATTCAATAGGTAATTTATACTATTCAATAAATAATACTCTTACTCGTATGATTTATTAATGAGTGACAGGACGTCAGTCAGGAAAAATCTAAAATTTTAAATCATAGATTCAATTTTACTTATGAAGGTTTGTCTATCAGTATTACTAGGGCTACATAAAATTGTAACTTTGACATGTACCAAAAAGTTTGTATTGGTTGGTAGGACTAATGGGAACTATTTTCCCAGTAGTCTTACTAGCCGTTGCGATGTCGGGCTGCCAGCAACTGGCAGCTCAAAAAACCGCAAGTGCCGCAAGGTCAAATTTTGGCAGCAGCTGGCACGCGCGCGGGGTGTACTTTTTACTTAATTTTTTAATAGTTTGGCTACTCTGAGATACAACTCAGCCTATTTAATGCACTCTGTGTTAAACAAGGAAATGAATGAGTTACTTTTGTTCTATGCTTTACTTACTTTTTTTTTTATTGCCAAGCATTCAAAGTTTGTTGATCGTTTTTTTCGCGGCAATAAAAGTTTCTTAGTGCGGTTTTTTGCAAATATCTTTGGTTTTTTGTGGCCTTTATGAATGAGATAAGTGTGAAAACGATAGTTAAGTAAGTGTTCTATTATATAATGGCTTTCTGCAATAGCTTTTGCATATATTTTTGGTAAATATGAATCTTCAACTTATTTGTTTATCGTATCATTAATTTGTGTTTATCTTATCTTTAACTTATATTTATGAAATTATAGGTGTAATATAGTACTATATTATTTATACAAATCAGTAGATTATTAATTGCTCATTCTATTGATACTAAACACTAATATAGCTGCCATACAAAAGTAAATGGTAATTTGAAGTGTTCCGACACTTGTAATTCGATCCGCAAAACTACCCAATTAGTCGCTGCCGCGGCCGACACATGTCTCGCTTGCGCGCCATTAGAGCGCATCGCGCCGCACTGGAAGGGCTAGTCAGTCTATTGGGACAAAAAATCCCAATAGTCCTACTGGTAAGACTATCGAGTAAGACTACTGGGAATAGCCGAGAAATTTCTTATCCCAAAGCTCTGGCTGCCCTTTTTTCATTCATAGCCGTGAGTAAATGTATCTATGTATGTTACCAATGAAACTATCGTCAGTTTTAATGTCCCTGGCAAATCTGTCTAGCTTCATTTTATTTATTCATTGTATATGCAAATTATTTTTATTAAATGGTATAAAAGATTAGTAAAATATGTAAAAAAGTGTCGGCTTAGAATAACACTATCCCATTTCTACCCGTGGGTGATCGCAAGAGGTGACTAAGGGCATAGGGGCTTCTTAAGTGATTTTTGGGCGATGTGGTTGGAGACCCGTCATTTATTTATTATTAAGGGATTTACCCACCAAAAACATTTTAAATGTAAAAAATGTTAGCCAAGCAAATACAATACAAAAATTTATAATATGTTAACTAAAAGACTTCGCAGACAAAAGGATTGATATCTGAATGGTTGCCAAGCCCTGCAGATAATCCTGAAATACAAAGTAGCTATACAAGTTAAATTAAAGTTTTGATTTAATTTTGCTCGTTTCCACATACGAGTTATCATGATAATCAACTTATCTACTAGGTACATTTTAATTTGATTTTGTGGTGAAAACTAGCCAAATTAAATCAAAACTTTTATTTAACTTGTATAGCTACTTTGTATTTCAGGATTATCTGCAGTGCTTGGCAACCATTCAGATATCAATCCTTTTGTCTGCGAAGTCTTTTAGTTAACATATTATAAATTTTTGTATTGTATTTGCTTGGCTAACATTTTTTACATTTAAAATGTTTTTGGTGGGATATCATTACTTTTTGTAAAGAAATTAGTTGGATTTTTTTTTTTCTGCGTTTGATTTTATTTTTTGAACAATGATCTTCACCGTCTTGGATATAAGAAATATTAAGACGCATTGCCCATTCAGTATCTGTAACTTTTTTTACTCGTTCTCTGTTTATGTTTAAATGCGGCAAGTCAGGGCGGTATATTGTTCGAAGGCGATTATATTCTATTATGGAGCTTTCTTGTGCCTTAATTTGACTGGGATCGAGGTTAATGAGATGTACTCCGTCGAGTGTTTTAACTCTAGAGAGCGCAACATAAGCCTGTCCTCTGCTTAATATCGAAGAGCCTATGTCGAGAAGAGCGCTGTCCAGACTAAGTCCTTGTGATTTGTGAATAGTGATTAGATAAGCTATGCAAATTGGAAATTGTTCCCGGTGAACGAATGCATTATATCTGAAACTTTGTCTTTATACGTTCTAGCTCATATATTAAATGACTAAATTTTATTGTGATTTTACGTGCAGTATTATTTCTATCGACATCCCAATGAATTTTTTCTATCACTCCTATTGACCCATTTACTAGACCTTTACTCACATCAATATTTCTGCGTTGCATTACCCGTGCACCTATTTTTATTGTAATAACATTTTCTAAACCAGCTTTTAATGATGAATCATCCTCGTTCTTTTTTAGAATTTCCTTCGCTCGCTTGTTTACAAACCGAGGACAGCCTATTTAAGCAACCGTGATAGCCCAGTGGGTAGAACACTCGGTTATCGTGCAAACGACTAGTGTTCAAATCCTGGGTCGGGCCTACACCAATTTGTCTTTTCTAAAGACATATGTGTCGTTAATTTATCATGGTTGTTAACGGTGAGGGAAAACATTGTTAGGAAACCCACATGGCTGAGTTGTACTTAGTCATGTGACAGTGTATTCGTACAAAACGGCGATAGGCCTGCCCCCTATCACGTGAGTACACTGTCCATGCAAAACGTGGGTACTCTGAACACCAGGTGACAAAGTCACGTGATGTTCAGAAGTATTAGTACCTCTGCCAACCCCTTCGGGGATATTCGGCGTGAACGTTTATGTTATGTTATGCTTACTATCTATCTACTATTTTAATCAAACAAATAAATGAATTTGTCAAAAGAAACAAACCTACAAACAACCCAATCTAAAAACAATCAGCAAGAAAAAAAGCAGAATTTACAACACCGTTACCAGCTGTAAAGAGCTCATTCCATTACACTTTATCGTTGCTGAAATCGGAGGTCCTTCACAGTTACTGCCGCAGAAGGCCGCAGACGCTTGTTATTCCACTACACCGACCGATTTCAGTTTCTGAATCATTCGCGAGCGCGCGATTTTTGCGGGCGGTCGAACGAAATTGCTCCCGCCTTTTTTTTAAAACTCTCTTATGGACTATCCCACTCTCATTTAATAAACGACGACACATTGCGTCTATATATCTCTTTCGCTACTATACTTACATATATCCTATTCATGTACACAACCATTTTCCAAATATTTTTACGTCATATTTCACACAAAATATTAAATAAGCGGGAACTCCTATTTGACTTTAAATTAAAAGCATATTTATTAAAAAGTTTGCCGGGGTCGTACGAAGTGGCGATCGATAGTTTCAGCCTACCCCAATGTGAAATAATGACGTGAGTATTTGTATGTAATTAATCGTATCTGCCTAATCCAATGAGAGATAATGGCGTTAATTTATGTATGCATATATGTGATTAAACGTATTTGCTTACCCCAATGGGAAATAATGGCGTGAGTATATGTATGCATGTATGTAATTATACGCCTGTGCCTACCCCCACGGGAAGTGATGGCGTGAGTATAAGTATGCATATTTGAAACAATACTTATCTGCCTACCCCTAACGGAAATAATGGCGGGAGTTTAAGTATGTATGTATGTAATTAAAATTATCTGCTTACCACAAGCGGAAGTAAAAGCGTGAGTATATGTGCGTATGTATGTAATTAAACGTATCTGCCTACTCCGATGGGAAGTAATGGCGTGAGTATTTATAATTTAATATAATTTGCATGTATGTGATAAAACGTATTTACCTACCCCAATCGGAAATAATAGCGTGAGTATATGTATGTATGTATGAATATAATTATACATATCTGCCTACCCCTATGAAATGGAACCCCTACCTACCTTACTACCCCTGGAATTAATGGAGTGAGCACATGTATATCTGCTATAAAACTTTTATTATCTTTTTTTTGTTTACGTAATTTTGCAATCATAGGCATGTAAAATTTTGGCATGTCCTCTCGCTGTGGCGGGCGCGAGGCGACTGAACTGAACTAACTGAAGCGTCTGCGTCTGACCTTCCCAGATCCCGTCATGCCCCGCCCCTGCCCCTCCCCCCGCGCGTCTTGCCCACTATATGATTTCTATACAAAATGTTCTTGTGAGGGAAATATTGAAAAATCTTAAAAAAATCCCCGTTTTCAGATTTTTTCCTTTGTTAATATTTGATCACCGACCTGGATGCCGAATTTCAACTTCCTGGGATATCTGGAAGTGGGTTAGGTTTTTGATCTATATGTCAGTGAGTCACTAAAAAAATCGCGATTTTTGGACGTTTATATCTTAATAACCCTTTGTTATGTATTTATGGAAATTGGGCTACTAGTTTGTATCCTTGATATCAACAAATGAGCCAAATTTGGTTGGTTTATGTTGATTAGATTTTAAGTTATGATAGTGTAAAAAGTCGCTCCAAATGGTTCGTGTAATATACACACGGTGCGCGCTCGCCGCCTTGGCTTGGCTTGACGCACTGCCGTGCGTCTTGATAGCCGTGAGTATATAAATGAATGTATGTTAAAAACCTTTCGATGGGCTAAATCATACAATACTATCCATAGTATTTTCTAAGATTTTCACGATTGCACATTATAATTGAAACAACTTTTGATTTTCGGATATTTTAATCGCGTATTATTACATTATTTTTAAAGCCCGACGTTTCGAAAACTTTTCAGTTATCATGGTCACGGGAAGACTGAGGTGTTATTTGTCATTATACAGTACTATAAAATTAATAATACTAACTACCTTCACAAAATTTTAAGTTACATTTGCGTTTAATATTTGCTATGTACAAAAAGAGCTAATGTTATCTGGAGTCTTGCTAGTGTTCTTCCCTCGCTTAGTTGTCACAGAAAGGTTAACAAATGCTGACATACCTTTAGAATATGCAGAATTACTTAAGCACTGCCTTACAACTGGCTACTTACTTTGGGATAAGGAATTCTACATCCAGACTGATGGTGTGGCAATGGGATCCCCAGTCTCTCCTATTGTAGCCGATATATTCATGGAACGATTGGAGGAGATTGCACTAAAATCCTTCCCTGTCACTACAAAGGTTTATAAGAGGTATGTAGATGATACTTTTGCAATCCTACCCAAAAACATAGTCTCTGCATTCTTAGACCATCTTAATTCCATTAACCCTAAGATCCAATTTACAATGGAATTAGAGACTAATAATAGTTTAGCCTTTCTAGATGTCCTCTTGATAAGGAATTCTGATAACTCAATTAGTCACACAGTTTATAGGAAACCCACCCACACTGATAGGTACCTCAATGGTGACTCACACCACCATCCATCTCAGTTAGCTACTGTTGGTAAAACTTTGTTTCAGAGAGCCAAACATCTTTGTGACGAACACCATCTTGCTGGAGAGCTCAGTCATGTGAAACAAGTTCTTCACAACAACAAGCTGAAATTGCCCCGCCAACGTCACCGCTCCTCCGATAAACCACCTACTGTTGAAAGACTCCCTGCAACTCTACCTTTTGTAAAGGGTGTAACAGACAAAATTAGTACTGTGTTACAGCGTGCTTCCATTAAGACCTACTTCAAGCCGCACCAAAAGATAAGTCAGTTTCTAAGACCTATCAAATGTCAGATCCCTTTACAAGATGCAGGCGTTTATAAACTAGACTGTGAGTGTGGTCTTTCATACATCGGCCAAACAAAGCGTAGTGTAGCAACTCGCGTTAGAAAACATATTGCTGATATGAAGAATAGGCGTCCTGGAAGATCTGCTTTGTGTGAACACACCTTCGATAAGCCAAACCACCACATGCGTTTTGACAAACCTACAATTCTAGCAAAAGAGAATCGATTGATACCTAGAATGATACGCGAGTCTATTGAAATAAAGAAACATCCAAACTTCAATAGAGATGATGGTTGGCAATTACCACCTGCTTGGAACCCGATCATTAGCACAACTAAGCAAGGGAAGAACACTAGCAAGACTCCAGATAACATTAGCTCTTTTTGTACATAGCAAATATTAAACGCAAATGTAACTTAAAATTTTGTGAAGGTAGTTATTATTAATAATTTTATAGTACTGTATAATGACAAATAACACCTCAGTCTTCCCGTGACCATGATAACTGAAAAGTTTTCGAAACGTCGGGCTTTAAAAATTATGTAATAATACGCGATTAAAATATCCGAAAATCAAAAGTTGTTTCAATTATAATACTATCCATTTCTTTTCCACGTTTTAGATGTATTTGTAAGAAATAGTAGGTTCTCGTGGTCCGCCCCGGGTTCGCACGGATGATGTTAAATATTTTTTACTGCTTACCCCCTACAATATTTAGCGTGATGATATATCCTTTGGCCTTTTCCTGGTTCTAAGATACCTCTCCAACAAGCCAGATTTTGAACCAACAATTTTCAGCCAGATCGGTTCATCCGTTCTCGAGTTATAAATAGTGTAACCACCACCGCTTAATATTATATATATATAAATTATATATATATAGATTTAGAAATGATATTTTATAATTAATAAAAGTAAATGGGTTGTACATGTACATATTGTTTGCCCTTGTTGAAAATTCGGGAAATTTTCTTCATTTAGTTATGATCAGTGCCGACTTGCTTGAGTTTTTACAATAAGATATGATTTTTGTATGACATCTTTGTATAAAAAACCTATTTAAAGCACTGAAATAATCGTACGACCAATACCACTAGTGCTTTGGTCGTATAATATAATTTGATAAACACGGTTCTGCATTTAAAAGTACTCACGGTAAAGCTTGAAGTCATAATACTGCCAATAGATGTCGTTGCTTACCAAACGTACATGGCGGTATGAATTCTTTTTTCAGGCAGTATATAAAGTTCCAGACTTCATATTGCTGTTATATTAAGAAAGTAAGTACTTAAAACGTGCTTGCTTTATACTTGGCTCTTGCAATAGCAATTTTTACATGTTCGGTTCGTTGACTTGATAGCCGAGCATAATTATAATCTAATATAATGTAACATATACGTTCATTATATAATGTAATCTAATATAATGTAACATATAACATAAACGTTCGCGCCGAATATCCCCAAGGGGTTGGCAGAGGTACTCATTCTTCTGAACATCATGTGACGTTGTCACTAAGTACAACCCAGCCATGTGGGTTTTCTCACGAAGTTTTCCATCACCGTTATATATATATTATAGCGATTTTATTTCTTGTATTAGGTAGGGTTTAAGCTTGATGTTTCGAAAAATAATAGTGGCGAACACGATTAATTGAATAATATGAAATAAAAAAGAACAGCAACCATGATAGCCCAGTGGGTAGAACACTCGGTTATCGTGCAAACGACTAGTGTTCAAATCCCGAGTCGGGCCTACACCAATTTGTCTTTTCTAAAGACATTTGTGTGGTTAATTTATCATGGTCGTTAACGGTGAGGGAAAACATCGTGAGGAAACCCACATGGCTGAGTTGTACTTAGTCATACATACATACATACATACATATTCTCATGCCGTTAGTTCCCATTGGGGTAGGCAGAGACTATCGATCGCCACTTTGTACGATCCTGGCAAACCTCTCTAGCTTCATTCACATCCATCAGTCTTTTCATACATGCTCTTTTATTCTTCGTACTACGGACACCTGCCTTTTTGAGTACATTTTCTATTTGATCCAAATGTGTCCTCCGAGGTCGTCCTCTACTAACATTACCTTCCACATTGGCTCTGTAGATCTCTTTTACCAATTTACTGTCATCCATCCTCTCTATATGCCCAAACCATCTCAACATTCCTTTCTCTATCTTTCTTACAATATCATCTTTTACACCACATCTTTCACGAATCACGTCATTTCTTACACGATCACTTAACATCACATTACAAACTTTTCTGAGGGACCTCATTTCTACTGCATTCTCTCTGCTTTCATGCTTCTTCTGCCACACCCAACATTCACTACCATACATAAGCGTAGGAACGAGGACAGCATCATGCACAGCCATTCGAGCCTTTTCGGACACCGATTGACTAGACATGAGACTATCCAGTGCTCCATTTACCGCATTACCCTTTTTTACTCTTCTTTCAATGTCTTCATCACACTTTCCATCCCTAGTGAACAAACTTCCCAGATATACGAACTCTATCACTTGTTCCACTTTCTTACCATCGATCTCAATCACGCATTCAGTCATATTCTCCTCTCTCTCAAAAACCATGGTTTTGGTTTTATCTACATTCACTCTCATTCCTTTTCTTTCAAACGACGTACATGCAATATTCATCATCTCTTGCAACTCTTCAACTTAGTCATGTGACAGTGTATTCGTACAAAACGGCAAACGGCGGTCCATGCAAAACGTGGGTACTCTGAACACCAGGTGACAAAGTCACGTGATGTTCAGAAGTATTAGTACCTCTGCCAACCCCTTCGGGAATATTCGGCGTGAACGTTTATGTTTATTATGTTATGTTATGTAAAAAAGAACAGGAATAGAATTTTTGCATTGCCTATCTACCTATTCATTTATAAACTGCTATTGTTAAATAACATATTTATGAGTTAGACTTAGAGTAACTGGGAGTGAAAAAATCTCTAGGAGTTTACCAATTTAAAATGTTATCGCATTAGGTTTATGCCTGTAATGATTATGTTTTTTGGAATAAATAAATCCTCAGAATATTTTACAATTAGTAAGTTTGTATTTATGGCCTCCTAGTACTTCTTTGAAGTTTGCACAATATTTTATATAAGTCTTTTTACCTCTTTATGGTTTTGGTATGGCAATAATTTTTGAAGTACCAATCCATACCCTAATAAAATAATATATTTCGAATGTATATCCGTCTCCTTCTCCTCTTATATGAAATATTCACACATTTCATTTTGGTCGGTGAAACTGAAAAAGGGACCACGGGCCATAGATTTTCAAAAAGGGACTACGAGAAGGACCACGGGCAATAAGTCGATGCACGATAACCGGTGTTCTACCCATTGAGCTATCACGTCGCCTAATGTAATGTGAAGAAAGGCCAAACACAAATATAATAATTATATTTTTAGATTAGCACTACTATCTTAATTCCCGTGGGAAATATTTTCTTAATAGTAGTCGGAAGTCCGCCAACTCGCGTTAAGTATAGACTGGGGTCAAATCACCAAATTCAGGATTGTTATGAGCCCCTCGGTGTTACCATATATCTATGGATCCTAGTTAAATAATAATAATAATAGTGGCGTAGGGATGTGACGACCCCACCGCCCATTGTTGGAATGGCAGGATGATATGTTTACCAGCTTGCCATTCCGGCGTTGCAAATAGTCAGCGCTTGAGTTTGTAGGTGTTGACCGTGTCTACAAAATGGTCTCAGCGCAAAATAGGGTAACAACGGTCTCCCCGGGGCAATTGAGTGAAACCCCGGTTGAACCTTTGCTCATCGTAATGACATGGGAGACAACGATGAGCGTATAGGACCGCTCCCCAGGGGTTATCGCGGGGCGCGGAGTTGCCTCAGTCCCAGCAATCGGTGCCCGCCGCTGGTGGAGCTAGGCGCCGCATGGCATGGACGATAAATGTGAACAGGAATGCCATGCGGGCCTACCTTAGAGCCTTAGGTTCAAGAACTGGATGAACGGGATATTGGGCAGCAATGTACCGCGAATTTCTGCGACTGGAGCTTAATTTGACCGTCACGGAACAAAACCTGGCGGACCAAGTTCGGTACATACAGGGCTCAGAACTCGAACGATGAAGAACCACCCATACAGGTTATCCCTTCTCTCCCTGAACGGGAAGTACAGAGGGAGCCGATTGTTAACCTGCCGGACGTGGGTGGTATGGAAAGCGATTGGGGAACAGTCTCCCTGGATTTGGACTTGGTGAGGAACGCACTTCAAGAGACGATCCTGGAATATCGCCAAGTGCCTCTCGAAAGGAGGCCGAGGCTGCCCCGAGTTCCTTTCAGCATCAAGGTTCGGGATGTCATTGAGGCCGTTAATAACATGCTGCCCTTTTTTTAGAGAGCAGCATGGACCTTTGGGATACGGATTCAATTCTCTTTGGCGCCGCAATGACAACTCGCCGGAGTCTGCCTGTAGACTTGTGGCATCGATGATCTGAAGCAGAAGATCGCTGCTTGGGGTAAGCGAATTAGGCGATATTCTGAAAGGTTAAAGAGGTACCAACAGAATCGTCTCTTCATGAGTGACCAGAAGATGTTCTACATAACTTTGGAACGTCTCGATGTGGTTTCGACAGGTCCGAGACCGGTAAAAGCCAATGTAGTTGCCTTTTGGCGTGGGCTTTGGTCGCTGCCTGTTGATCACGAAGAGGGCCGATGGTTCGAGGCGGTCGAGGAACATATCCATGATATGTCAACATATCCAAGGAGGATGTGGTGGCTGCGATCCGTAAAGCTCCGAACTGGAAAAGTCCGGGGCCGGACGGATTGCACTATTACTTGTTGAAGGGGTTCAAACGCTGTCACGCTACTGTCGCCCGCCAGAACCAAAGTGCCCTCGAAAGTGGGACACACCCGAACTTCTTAACTACTGGGATCACTCATTTAGCTGCAAAGAGCGATGCTACCGTGGATCCAACACAATACCGCCCATTACTTGTCTTTGTACAATATACAAGACTTTGACGTCCGTTCTGAGCTCCAAGATTACTTAACACATTGTTGATAACAATGTGATCTCTGGAGCTCAGAGCGGATGTAAGGGCGGTAGTCGCGGTAGCAAAGAGCTGCTCCTCATCGATGCGGTCGTAGGCCAACTGGTCAAACGCAACCGTGGGAACTTCTCCGCTGGCTGGATAGACTACAGGAAGGCGTTTGATTCGGTACCTCATTCATGGCTCATGAGGGTCCTCGAGCTGTACAAAATTGATAGTACAGTTTGACACTTCCTCGGGCAATGTATGGGGTGCTGGAGAACGATCTTGAGTTTAAACGGTCAGCGGATCAAGGACGCGGATGACCAAATTGATATAAGGCGAGGTATTCAGGCACGGTAGTCAGTGAGTTTCTGACCAGGAGCCGGCAGGACATCTATGCGCACGCCCGTCGATACTTCGGAATGAACGCGTGCTGGACGGGGAACGGATCCTCAAGCTCGCTGACGGCACCAACGTGAAGGTGGCGACGGCTGCCTAGCTGGATGAGTTGTGCAGGAAGCATCTTGCGGCAACTTCAATCAAGCTCGCTGCCAAGCCAAGCAATCAGAGTTCCACCGTTGCTGCGGCTGCGCCTGCCACCAGGAGCAAGACCAGCACAACATCAAGGGATAGGCGGGCATAACAGGTGATCATACGCCTTCAATTCGATTACTCGTTTGTTTGTTATATTATTTCCTTTTTTAACCAACGCTGGCTGTGTATCCTACCCATTGTATGTAAGTTGTAAACATGTTAAGTTTAGTTCACTGTAATGTTTTTGATGTTAATGTTGTAAACACGCAAGTTACTGACAGTGTCACTTCGACATTGACGTTTCACACGGAGTAGCCATAGACAAATTAAGCTGCGTTCAGAGGTTTATAAAACCTTTAGAATAAAAATAGCTGTGCCCAGCTTTTTCTGGTCTAATGTACAAAAATATATATATTATATATATTTTTCTTTTGCGAAGCTCTGTGTAGATTGAGATATTTATTTTAAATAAATAATCTGTAATAGATACGTACCTTAGTAAGTAGCTTAGTTGTACATATTTAAATTAGTATTTATGGATATTTATCATTATATAATATATATATTATTGTTTTATTACATACTAGTGGATTGTCCCAGCTTCGCACGGGTAGCGTTGTTTTTTAAATATCTGAGGTTTCTTTCTTCAGTCACTGCTCAAGCATTGTGAAATTCAGCGCAATGTTTTCAATTTATTAAATTAATAGCACTCCCTAAACAGTGTAGTTTGGTGATTTTGAATGCGCTTTAATGAACGTGTAGCGACGCGCTATCAGTACACAATGACGCGCACTACATAGAAACGCTGACAGTGCAAGAAGTATAACATTCCACAGCAACACGTAACCAAGCGATATATGTCACACGCGTCATCAAGATTCGCCATACAAATCATACATCGCGCAATCGAAGTTTCTAAAATGTTTACTATGTATACAAGTTCCAACTTAATACAGTCGGACCGCGGTCCCTAGGCATACCACCGCCTGGCGGAAGATCTTCCCTTTTCCTCCTCATTGGTCACCACCGACTACAGAACACGATGGCGTCCTTCTAAGCACAAGGAGTCATTTGGGTTGGCCAGACAAGTACGAGCAGCAAAAGGATATCAAAGGACAGCAGACAAGAAAAAGCGCTTCGAATCCACGGCTCAAGAGACACGACTCGCAGCACGGCAGCAATGGGACACGCAACGGGGCACCCACACCGTGGCTGTTGGAGTCAGCATTGAAGTTCCGGCACACATGGCCGTCGAGCATACACACACTGGCACGAAGATATGGAGTCAAAAATTTCCTGTTGGAGGGGGAGTAATGTAGCGACGCGCTATCAGTACACAATGACGCGCACTACATAGAAACGCTGACAGTGCAAGAAGTATCACATTCCACAGCAACACGTAACCAAGCGATATATGTCACACGCGTCATCAAGATTCGCCATACAAATCGTACATCGCGCAATCGAAGTTTCTAAAATGTTTACTATGTATACAAGTTCCAACTTAATACAGCTGGACCGCGGTCCCCAGGCATACCACCGCCTGGCGGAAGATCTTCCCTTTTCCTCCACAAACGGTTCAGTATTTCCGTTTAATATAAAATTTTGGAATAAAACGCTATGAACTATTTATAACAATCTAAAAATAAATCATTACGTGTTGTAGGATGCAACTACTGGCGCCATCTAGTATGTTATATGTAAATTAGTAACGATTCGGTTTTGGTCACGGGCGCAATGGCTTATTTTATGTATAATTTCGGTGTTTCTCTACCGATTTCTATGATTCTTTTTTTATTGAATAGGTAATAATGTTACCTTTTTTAAATTAGGGATGAGTGAGAGGTTTACAAACGTAAGAGTAAACAAATATAATCAGAATGTTCCGAACTGCTAAGCTATCAGGAATTACACGTGTTATTGTGATTTAACCGTAAAAGATAGACATAAACTGTTAAGGATTTTTTTTAGATAATTTTATGAAGAATATTTCCGTCGTACATAATTTCTATGTAAGTTTAACCATTAAGGCTGCACACGTGACGGAAGCTTAAAAAATGGAGTAACTTCTCCCGTTTTCCCAAAATTTTCCTGAATTCCCCTTTACTACTCTGCTGGAAAGTATACACAAAATTAAAGTTAAAATCCGTCGAGTAGTTTTTGTTTCCATAAGGCACATACAAACCGACAGACAGACAGAAAGACAAAAATTTTACTGATTACATTTTTGGCATCAGTATCGATCCCTAACACCACCCGATAGTTATTTTGAAAATATATTTCATGTACAGAATTGACCTCTCTACAGATTTATTATAAGTATATATAGTAAGTATAACGGTATTGGGGCTATTAAGGGATTTTTGGGCGATGCGGTTGGAGACCCATCACCAACGACCTTTATCTCACCATCTTTTCCCCACTCAACTTTCCAAAAGTGGCTGAGGAATTTCTAATTTCTGAGCTCTGGCTACCCCTTCTAGGGATTTATTGCCGTGAGTATATGTATAGATGAGTATTTATGACTCCGCCGCACGGTGTCTTGTCTAGTACTAATTGGCGAGACAATATTCATGTTATGATTTCTAAGAAATACCTTCAAAAATGTGATGTCAGAAACCTGTGGGTAGGTTATTCCAAAAAATCATTTAGGTATACCCTCATTTCAGCTTATGAACATAGTCGAAAGTAAGTATAAAATCAAGTGTAATTGCAATTGTTAAATCATTGGCATTTTTTCTATACTTATACTAACCTCTCTTGAAATTATTATCAAAGTTCAAAGTGATATTTATAATGGAATATTTTACTGAAGGTATGTACAATTATTTATAACCATATATTTGTATTTTACTGTTGTAAAAAAAATATTGTAAGGGTTCCAATGAATAGCATTAAATTAATGCTAAAATTTTGAAACAAGAACTTTTCAGGAACGTAACTTTAATTTATCCACTTGTATTCACGCTGAATCTTTTTTCATCGTGTATCTAGAACATTGAAGTATATATCGACGCTAGAAAGGCAGAATGTATTAAGCGCCATTTCATAAAATGTCCACCAGAGCAATTTAAAGTTTAATTTTTTTGAAAAAAAAATCATATTTCTGTAACTATGGCAGATATTGCTTTGAAAATTAAAACAGTTATAATTGAAAAGATTTTCCATGTATTCCTGTAAAAATAAGAGCTCTACATCTTCTATTTACAAAAATAAGGGACATAATACGTACGCATCTAAAATCTCGGTCAAGTAAAATTGGCTGAAGCGACATCATATTTTTCGATTATTCCCATGCAAAATAGGTTTAACGACCAATTGGATGTGACCACCAGAGGGGCAAAATGTTTTAATTATTTTACGTTACTTTAAATATTCCATAAGAACGAAACAAACAGACTGTACAGAACAAATGTATCGGAGCAGAATGTCTTATGACGTGAATTAACTGGTATTTGGACATAATATTTAAATTTCATTTATATATTAATATACTTATTTTTAGTAATGGTTTTATTGCAATATCAAAATTATTCTAAAGTAACAATCATATTTTAAGCTTGAATCTTTTTTGGTCATATTCCTGATAAGATACATTATTGTTTTGTAACAATTAAAAACGTTACAGAAATACGACGCATAAACATTATTATTAAGAATAGTTTTCATTTTTCAGTCTTCATTCAGTTTTTCTTGAACATAAGATCGTATAAAATATCAGGTTTTCTTATCAGTATTAATCAATAAACTTAAGCGGGTACTTATCCCCAAAAAAAACAGTCCTGTTACTTAGGGTAAAAAAAAACAAATCACATTAAATATAAAAGCATCCAGAAAGCTTCATCATCAACATTATCTTCAATATCAGTATCTTGCAAAGTCTATTTAGCATTGCAAGGTTGTAGGCTAAAGTATTCTTCATTGTATCTCCGTGGGATGGCGAATGTCTTCATCAAATCTCCATGTTTTTATTTTGGGTGTTTTTGTTTGCTGTGTCGTGTCGGCTTTGAATAGCACTACCCCATTTCTTCCGGTGGGTGTACGTAAGAGGCGACTAACGTTATGGAGCTTTTAAGGAATTTTTGGGTAGAACATTACAACAATCTCTATTCAACTCCAATTGACATTAAGCCAGAGGCTGTTCACAACATGCCCAAACTGGCTACTTGGACTAAATTAAATGACTTACCTACCATAGAGGAACTTAACAGGACTGTTGAGCAGCTTAAACGCGGAAAAAGCCCTGGCAGTGACGGCACCCAAGCCGAAATTGTCAAAACTTAAATGTGTAAAGTCAGTTCTGCATAATCTGTTGTGTAAGTAATGGGAAAAGGGGCAAGTGCCTCGAGACATGCGTGATGCAAATATCGTCACACTTTACAAAGGGAAAGGCGATCGCGGTGATTGTAAAATGCCGCGGTAGTACCGCGGCATTTCCCTTTTGAGCATAGTTGGCAAGTTATTTGGTCCTATCATCTTAACAAAACTCCATAAACTTGCAGATCGCGTGTACCCCGAGGCACAGTGTGATTCCTACTCAAACGATCTACCGTAGACATGATTTTTTACTATTAGGCAGCTGCAGGAGAAGTGTAGAGAGCAAAAGACTCCGCTCTATGTGGTGTTCGGAGACCTCAACAAAGCTTTCGACACCGTGAGTAGAGAAGGCCTGTGTACTGCACTTGAACATATTGGATGCCCACCCAAGCTTCTGAGCCTTGTGAAATATTTTCATGACGACATGAAAGGTGCAGTTGTTTTTGATGGCGACATATCCGTTTCATTTGACATGCGCAGGGGTGTTCGCCAAGGCTGCGTGTTAGCTCCTACTCTGTTTGGAATTTTCTTTTCGCTCCTACTGAAATCTGCTTTTAATGACAATCAACAGGGTATCCACCTACACACAAGGACCGACGGGAAGCTTTACAACATTGCACTGCTCAAATCAAAGAAAAACCGAGAAGAACTTTTCGTCGATAGCCTTTTGCTACCTCGACTCAACATTGTCAAACAATCTTTCGCTCGACGCGGAGATCAACAATCGTATTGGCAAAGCGGCAACCACGTTTGGGAAACTGAGTTCAAGAGTATAGAATAACAAGTACCTCACAGTTAAGACCAAGATGACTGTTTACCAGTCTTGTATACTGAGTGTTCTCTTATACGGTGCTGAAACCTGGACGTCGTACGCAAAACAGGAACACTGACTCAACAGTTTTCACATGCGCTGCTTACGTAAAATCCTCGGCATTTCATGGAAAGACAGGATAACAAACGAGAAGGTTGGTTGGTAACAAAAGGAAGGGTTGAAATATTTATCAGCTATAGAGTCCCAAGCCTGGAAATAACTGTAAGATAGTACTTCTACATTGTATGATTTTGGATTCTTTCTCGCCAGCTGAAATAGTGTTGCCCATTTTGTGAAGGCGCAAAGACAATCATGTTTTCTACGCTTCTTTCGATTTCAGCGTGAACACTGTCTACAGGTATAGAAGTATGACCCGGAAGCAGAAAATTCATTCGTATTGTTTTAATATATTTACATACCTGCACCGCTGTGGGAACCGCTGCAAAAACAATTTTGTTGCGGTTTTGCCCACCGCAAAACTGTCACTATACACAAGTAAATTCTTTACCGTCTGCCGTTCATCAACCATTTTAATATATTTTGTGAGGATAGTCGCAATTTCATTACCACCTCGTTTCCCATCAGCTTCTCCCCATGTGTAACAATATACTTCTTGTGTTTGGCTTTTGTATATGGTCAGATTATAACCTGAATATTTGCGAGAGCAAGTAAGTAACTTTTAGACATTTTGTTATAAGTACGATGCTTTGGGCCTGTAAATGATGATAATTTGTAATAATTGATAGGTACCGAATAATTATAATACCAACGAAGAAATCAAGTTCTGTACCTACGTAATCACACTGCGCAGACGGCGCCAAGTGGCACACCAACACACGCCCTCTCCCGATGAAGCCCCGCGGGTGGCTGAAGCGACAGTCTTTCAACCACTCCTATTTACAATATTAGCGTTTTTGAGCAATAAAGCTTACGTATTACAGTCTAACGACCATATTCTGGTTTGTTAAGGTTCTTTTGAATTGTTCTATGTCGCAAATATAAATTATTTATAAATTATATAATAAATTATAATAAATTATAAGACTGATTCAAGTAAACTTGTATTAACAGCCAAAAAAGTGAAGAAAGCCGACCGGCAAAATAGTTTATGTGCCAGTGAGCTTAAAATACAAACAAGTGAAACGTATTAACTCACAAAATGTGTTTATTGAAACAAAGTCATTTTGGTTTATATCAATTATTGTTTATAACACAAGCAGGTAAAAATGCTTAACTGAGTAAATATTGAAAATCAATATTCGATAAAAATGAATTAACGCAAAGTCTTTAACTATTTCAGGAATGGTAAATTGTTTTATATTCCTTTCTTAACATAATGTATGTTTGAACTTACAAACTATATAAAAGGGTGGTTGTTAATACAAAAAAAAGTATCATTATTTTCAAAATAACCAACGTATTAAGCGCCAAAAAAGTGCTCAGATCAAAATGAGACCCACACCATTCGAAAGAGAAAAATCAGGCGATTTATATAACGATGTATATAACTCAATTTCACCAAAAGTGGCGCTTAATACATTCTGCCTTTCTAGCGTCGATATTTTAAAAATAAATAGAACCCGAAATGGACTGGAAGTATTTTTTTTTATTGTTTTTCAGAGCAAGTCCTCACTGTAACGAAAATGGAGATTTTCGAAGAATGGTATAAACACACCAAAATTGACCGGATCGAAGGGATTTTTGAGTTTATTTGTAATAAACATAGCTTGACCCATTTAACCATGGATTCAGACAGGGAATTAAAGATGAAAATTTCGAGTATTTACACGAGATTGCAAGAAAATGGTACAAATCTAAAATGACCAAAGATGTTTTCATCAACAAGCACCAAGATTGGTTAAATGGGCCCGATATGGTGGTTAAAGTGCTTGTCTACAAGGAGTTGGTGCCATCCACATCGTCAGATGTGAATGTAGGACGCCCTAAGAAGAGTTTTGAGGATTCGTCTTTAAAAACAAAAAGAAGAAGAGTCGCTGATTTGTTGGAAACTCGGTCTGCAGCAGAGCTAGCAACTGCTGCTGAGTTGTCTTCTCGAAAAGAAGGCCATAGACTTATTGCTAATAAAATTAAAATTGTAGTAAGTGTAGATATAGTTTAAAAGGATAGCTGCCTGTTACTGTGCACAAGATCTTAGTTCATAGATCTGAGGTAATCGATTCTTGCCTTCTGCCAATTGGGCAGCTTTCGGAAGAAGCCCAGGAGTCAAGAAATAAAGATTGTCTCAGATTTCGCGAACGCCATACACGGAAACGGTCACGGGTTGCCACAAATACAGATCTTTTGAGAATGCTTTTAATTACATCTGATCCTCTAATTAACTCATTTAGGGAAGTACCTCGCAAAAAATCAACTTCATTGCCACCAGAAGTCTTAGAATTAATAGTTCCTCCAAAACTAATCCCACGGCAATCAATTAATCAACATAATAGGACTGATGCAGAGGATTATTTAGAGTCAGACTCTACCGAATTCGATAGTGATGACATGATAGTGATCCATAGATCGTCTAATGATGGTGATTGTTAATGAATTACTCTATAAATATATTGGTACGATTAAAATTGTGTTTAATTTTTCATATTATTATATATTCTTGAGTATAATACACTTAAAATACTAAATTGTACAGAATATAACGAAAAAAATCTATAATGAAAATGTCGATAATATTGTCCCGCTAATTAGTACTAGACGAAACACTGTGCGCCGGCAGTGATGATGATAGCTTTCTATCATTTTCTTCAACAGGTTTCACCAATCTTGATAAGTCGTATATCCCACTGGCATCCACCCTTAATACCAAATTTTCCAAGTATCGCAAAGCATTCAACGTGGTCCATATTTATGCTCAGAGTATTCCTTCACACCATTCCGATATGCTTATGTCGTTTGATAATAACAATATACATGCCATTCTAGTTTCTGAATCTTGGTTAAAACCCTCTCTCGACTCCTCTATATACCCATTACCTGGTTTTAAATTAGTACGCAACGATCGCACGAATAAAGGTGGCGGTGGAGTGGCTATACACCTTCGAAGCCACATTCTTTACACCATTGTCAGTAGATCTGCGAGTAAATATACTGGGAAAGCTGAGCATCTCTTCTTAGAAGTGCGTCTCAGCTTCAGTAGGGTTCTTCTCGGAGTCTACTATAGCCCTTGTATGACGGTCAATTACTTCGATACGAATGAAAAACTTCTCGATGATTCTTCGCCTACTTTTGATTGAATTAAGTTGATAACACAATAGTCATGGGTGACTTTAATACATGCGTTTTAAAAAGCGATTACACATGTTTAAGTGACAGAGACAGACTATACGAGCCCATCGCTCTATCTTTATCTTTGCGTCATGTCGTGTGTATTCGTATCAGTTCGTATGGATGTAGTGCGGTGTTGTGATAAACCGATAAGGCCCATATTTAGTTGACAATTTGTACTCTCACGCCGCATCTTCTTCTTTTATTTTTATCTAAGATCTTACTGAAGTATTATTTCTGATAGCTACTACTACCGTTGTTATATTGAACAACTTTTACTACTTGGTGTTCTTTTGCTAAAAACACCTAAGAATAATATATATAATTTTATACCCTGGCAGAATTTGATAAACCAGTCAGAGTGGTATTCCGAAGTGACCAATCATTTGGTCTTATTGGCTTGTGGACTAAAAATCATCAAAGATTGTTATCTGGACCTTTGTTTTCGCCAGCTATACTACTGGTTTTGGAGATTACTAATACCTTTGCTCCAGCCGGAACGTGGAAGTTCGGAATCGCATCAGTATCGTTATTTAGTTACATTTATTTTATATAATTCCTTCTTGTATTATTTTTGTATTGTGTACATCTAATTTTTAATAGACTGGTGTAACTTCTTTTTTTGTTTTATTAGTCTCTGCTCTCCGCGTTTCGTGTCTTAGGTTTTATTTCCATAAGGGGATTAAGATTTAAGACACGTAACGTTACAAATTAAAAACCTCATGACTAAGCGGGATTATGCTCGATATTGCTATAAAAAGCAACCGACGGATGAGCACTTGCAGCAATACAAGGAGCTAAGGAATCGCTGTAATAGAGTGTGTAGAGACGCAAAACGCCGATATATCCATACTTCCATTGATGATTGTGACACCTCTCAGTTATGGTCATTCCTTAAAACACTAGGCATAGGGAAATCTCAGGCCAATTCTCCTATTGATACAGACCTCAATGCACTTAATATGCTTTTCTCCACTCCTGCTTTGAACATTAGTGATCAATGTAAAACTGAGACTCTGCATAATCTTATTTCAACACCGACCCCTAATTGCCCACAATTCACTTTCATATTGGTCTCTGGTCGTGACGTTAAGAGATGCATATCGAATATAACCAGCAAAGCGACGGGTACGGATAACGATAGCATCTTAATGATTAATCCCATTCTGGAAATAATTTTGCCAGACATTAGAAATATAATTAGCTTATCCCTACTCTCTTGTTCTTTCCCTAGTATGTAAAAGAATGCCTTTATTGTTCCTATTTCTAAAGTTCCTAACCCAACCACCCATCCCAATTTCGTCCTATTTCTATCCTACCATTCCTATCAAAAGTTATTGAACGCCTCGTATTCGAACAATTTTGCAACTTCCTCTTCACTCACCACCTGCTCAACGATTTCAAGTCTGGGTTCCGAACAGGCCATAGCACTGTCACTGCTCTCATCAAGGTCACTGATGATATTTGGTTAAATATGGAAAATCACCAGGTTACAGTGCTTACACTTTCAGATTTCAGCAACGCATTCAATACTGTGGATCTTGATATAAATAGGGCATTTTACGATCTCTTAACGTATCTCCGACAGTCACCAATTGGTTCGAATCTTACCTTAAAGGCCGTCAGCAGTGTGTACGCACTGATACAGAGAGTTTTGCTCGGTGCCCGGTACTTGCTGGCGTCCCGCAAGGCGGCGTACTTTCTCCTTTGCTTTTTTCATTATTTATCAATATCTTAGCTAAAGAACTTACTTCTCTCTATCACCTATATGCAGACGACCTTCAAATCTACACAAGTTCTCTACCGGAAGATATAAATTCAGCAGTTGATGTCATAAATAACAACCTGGCCATAATATCGAAATGGGTGGAGAAGTTTGGACTTCTACTAAATCCTGATAAGTAACAGGCAATTATTTTTGGCAGTTCGAGGTTGCTGAATAAGGCAAATATGGCTCTTGATAGAAAGCTGTGCTATGATGGCATCGATATTCACTTTGTCAATTCTGTCAAAAATCTAGGAGATATAATGGACAGGATGGATGGATAGGATTTTCGTGGTTGCCCCAAGTGGAAGCCCCAAGTGGAAGCCGTAAGTAAAAAAGTCTTTGCATCTTGTCACTCACTTAAGCGCTTGCAATTTTTCCTGTCTCACCACACTATGATTTCGCTGGCGCAGTCTCTACTGCTTCCGATTCTTGATTACGCAGACGTAAACTATCTTGACCTCACAGAGGAGCTTCTTAACAAACTCGAACGTCTCCATAATTTATGTATCCGATTTATATTTGGATTACGTAAATACGATCATGTTTCTGAGTATCGCTCTCAACTAAAGTGGCTCCCTATTCGACTTCGGAGGAATATTTGATGTGTTTTGTATAATGCCCTTAACAATCCTGCTGCCCCCCATTATCTTCGGTGTAAGTTCACATACTTGTCCTCTCACGGCCTCGCCTTGCGATCGCAGGAGCAGCATCTCCTTATAGCAGTACCATATATAGTGATTCCTTTGCAGTCAAAGCGGTTAATTTGTGGAACTCACAACCAGTTGATATACGGCTGTCATCATCTTTAAACATACTTAAAAATAAATTAAAATCTCATTATTTTAAGACCTTAGGTTGGTAGTAGACAGTTTGGTTTTCCTTGGCCCGGAATCCTCTAAGTATACTCTTGGAGAATTCGGGGACAGGTTTTCAGTTTCGGAGAGGCGGTCCACGCTTGCCTTATCTCCTTTACATGGATAACCTGAAGCTTTACGCCCCCACGGCTGGCAGATTGGCAGAGCTACTGAAGATCACTAATGATTTTAGTGGTTCCGTCAAGATGGAGCTCGGTGTCGATAAGTGTGCGGTCATTCATGTCGAGAAGGGGCATGTCGTGCACTCTGATGGTATCGATGTCGGCACCAATCATTTGAGGGCACTCTCCTCCTGGGACTGTGGAACATGTATGCGACAAGCTGAGAGCAATTCTAGCAAAACTAAGTATAATGAAATGTAAATTGCCTTACCAGACACTAAGGCTCTTGTATATGGCACTAGCAGACTCAGTAATCAATTATAGTATCTCTCGTTATGGCAGAACATACAAAACCTATCTACAAAATATATATAATAACATAACATAAACGTTCACGCCGAATATCCCCGAAGGGGTTGGCAGAGGTACTAATACTTCTGAACATCACGTGACTTTGTCACTTGGTGTTCAGAGTACCCACGTTTTGCATGGACAGTGTACTCACGTGATAGGGGGCAGGCCTATCGCCGTTTTGTACGAATACACTGTCACATGACTAAGTACAACTCAGCCATGTGGGTTTCCTCACGATGTTTTCCCTCACCGTTAACAACCATGATAAATTAACCACACATATGTCTTTAGAAAAGACAAATTGGTGTAGGCCCGACCCAGGATTTGAACACTAGTCGTTTGCACGATAACCGAGTGTTCTACCCACTGGGCTATCACGGTTGTCTTATATGATATATAATATATATGACCTACAATTAAGACTTCTGAAAGTAAATGTTGCCTATAAAATAAAATGTAAATTTAAAAACAATTATAATGGTTTATTCCGATATTCTACAATTATCAATGTTTATGATAAAGTTAAGATTGCAATCATATCAGAGTATCACAGTCAAATCCAATCGCTCACTAAAGTAACAAGAACTAATAACCTTAGACCACTGAATTATCTGCCACTGTATGTATGTCCAACTAGTTGTAATGAATTCGGGAGGAGGGTGTGGACTCGTATATTGCGTCAAATACTTAACCACTTGCCTAAGCAACTAAGTCTTGTTGCTATTAATTTTAAACAAAACAAAATGCATTAAAAAAATATTTCATTGAGGGCAAATATGTGAACCCATCGCCCTCCACCTCTAAATAAATAAGATGCTTATTATTTTTATTGATTAACTTATTACATTTTAGTCCAGTAAAATTTTAAAATCTTATATTAGACTCCCCAGGGGCCACAATCTAGTTTATAAGTACAGATTAACACCCCTCTGTATTATAATTATAAATGTTAACTAACTTTTAAAATAAATAGTTTCAAATTTTAAATTTTTATTTTTTTCTCCGAGGCTGAACCATACCGGTATCTGGGCATGTCACAGACCATATCGGTGTGAAGGTGGCAGACGTGAAACAGGGTGTTCGTGAGGAATTTTGTGAACGCCTGAAAAGTGTGCTTAATAGCTACTTGTCGGGCGTTAATAAAATCCGAGCCATTAACTCCTGGGTCATGCCTGTACTGATGTACACGTTTGGCGTGCTCAGATGGACTCAGTCCAAACTAGACGCTCTGGACAGATGAGTCTGCACGACGATGACCTCTCATCGAATGCATCATCCGAGGTCGTCGGTTATAAGATTCTATATGCCGCGGAAGTGTGGTGGTCGAGGCCTCTTGAGTGCCAAAACCATGCACAACCGCAAGGTATGCAACCTCATAAAAAAAAATTTGACGTTGACGGATGATAGTATTCGGGGAGAGGTGGTCGCTAGTGATAAAGGACTGACCCCCTTATCATTGGCCAAACAGGATTAGCGAACCCCGGAGGTACGTAGCTCCTCCGATCGGGAGTCCGTATGGAAAGAGAAGGAGCTGCACGGGAGGTTTTACAAGGTACTTCACGAATCTTTCGTGGACCTCTTTGGGGAAACCGAAGGTTTTGTCTGCGCAATACAGGACCAGGTTATCAAAGCGCGGAACTATCGGAAACACATCCTAAAGGACGGACCATAGACGTTTGTCGAGCATGTGGGCGTCCCGGAGAGTCACTTAGGCATGTTATTCCCGGTTGTTCAGCTCTTGCTAACACTGAGTACTTGCACAGAAACAACCAAGCAGCCAAAATTCTGCATCAGGAGCTCGCTCTGAAATACGGACTCTTGCAACTTTTCCTATACCATATCAACTCCACTAAAGTTGTGATACGACAACTTATACCGACACTAGTATTGAAGCTTCCATCTTTAACCCACCGAGTGATACAATATTTTTTTTCTTTAAATCCTTAAAAAGGTGTAGCAAGAGATTCAGCATAGAAGGTGACTATTACACAGAAGTATAAGTACCTCTGCCAATCTCTTCGAGGATATAGGAGTTTTTGAGTACACATAATATATAGTACAATACAGAATCATCGAAAAGAAGAACAAACTTCATGAGGCATTAGTACAAGTACTATTATTTATCTTTTAATATGTTTGCGAAAACATTTCTCGCTATCCATACTAATATTATAAATGGGAAAGTGAGTTTGTTTGTTTGTTTGTTCCGCTTTCACGCCGTAAATACTGAACCGATTGCTTTGAAATTTTTCAGACGTGTAGTTAGAAGTCTAAATTAAATAATAGGGTACTTTTTATCCCGGAAAAAATATGTTCCCATGGGAAATCAAAAATATTGTTTGCTTACTAAATGCATTGGAGATGGCGCTGTGTATCGTTTAAAACAACGTAAAATATTGTAAACTAATATAAAAATCAAAATTTAGAAGCTTAATGGTACGGTAATGGATCCCCGAAAATAAGGAACTCCCGAGGGATGATGTACCATTTTTTCATCGTATACATTTTTTTTTACATCTACTTATATTGCAAACGAATATTAACATGTAAATTTAGAAGCTAAATGAAACGACGACGATTCCTTGAAACTAAGGAATCCGCAAGAGTTCTCATAGGAACATCAAAAGCCTTAACTCATATATGGCTCAATATATTGCAGCGATTATTTTTATCATCGATGGAATTCACATCAGACACTTTGTTAATGTTCATAATGGAAAGATGAAGGGGTTTCATCAATTTAAATGACAAATTTGTTTATCAATAGTAAGACTATTCCATACTAATATTATAAATGGGAAAGTGAGTTTGTTTGTTTGTTTGTTCCGCTTTCACGCCGTAAATACTGAACCGATTGCTTTGAAATTTTTCAGATGTGTAGTTAGAAGTCTAAATTAAATAATAGGGTACTTTTTATCCCGGAAAAAATATGTTCCCACGGGAAATCAAAAATATTGTTTGCTTACTAAATGCATTGGAGATGGCGCTGTGTATCGTTTAAAACAACGGAAAATATTGTAAACTAATATAAAAATCAAAATTTAGAAGCTTAATGGTACGGTAATGGATCCCCGAAAATAAGGAACTCCCGAGGGATGATGTACCATTTTTTCATCGTATACATTTTTTTTTACATCTACTTATATTGCAAACGAATATTAACATGTAAATTTAGAAGCTAAATGAAACGACGACGATTCCTTGAAACTAAGGAATCCGCAAGAGTTCTCATAGGAACATCAAAAACCTTAACTCATATATGGCTCAATATATTGCAGCGATTATTTTTATCATCGATGGAATTCACATCAGACACTTTGTTAATGTTCATAATGGAAAGATGAAGGGGTTTCATCAATTTAAATGACAAATTTGTTTATCAATAGTAAGACTATTCCATACTAATATTATAAATGGGAAAGTGAGTTTGTTTGTTTGTTTGTTCCGCTTTCACGCCGTAAATACTGAACCGATTGCTTTGAAATTTTTCAGACGTGTAGTTAGAAGTCTAAATTAAATAATAGGGTACTTTTTATCCCGGAAAAAATATGTTCCCACGGGAAATCAAAAATATTGTTTGCTTACTAAATGCATTGGAGATGGCGCTGTGTATCGTTTAAAACAACGTAAAATATTGTAAACTAATATAAAAATCAAAATTTAGAAGCTTAATGGTACGGTAATGCATCCCCGAAAATAAGGAACTCCCGAGCCATGATGTACTATTTTTTTATCGTATACATTTTTTTTTACATCTACTTATATTGCAAACGAATATTAACATGTAAATATAGAAACTAAATGAAACGACGACGATTCCTTGAAACTAAGGAATCCGCAAGAGTTCTCATAGGAACATCAAAAAACCTTATCTCATATATGGCTCAAAATATTGCAGCGATTATTTTTATCATCGATGGAATTCACATCAGACACTTTGTTAATGTTCATTTTGGAAAGATGAAGGGGTTTCATCAATTTAAATGAAAAATTTGTTTATCAATAGTAAGACTAATGTGAAATAAAGCGTAATAAAAATTTGACACCGCCCCGGTAACGTCTCCGTGGCGTAGCGGTATAACTAACTACTATGAATATTTAATTAGAACTATTATGAATCAATCGTCCCGGGTTCGTATCTCAGGTAATTCAAGCTTTTTGTAAAAAAAAAATTTGTCAGCTTAAAATAACACTATATATAATAATAACAAGCACTATCCCTTCAATTTAGCGATTATTTTGGAAGGAGATCCACCACTAATCATCCCTATATTGCCGAGCAATCGCTGCAAGCTCTCCCACTATCACCAACGGTCAGTGTAGGGGGCAGCACGGGGCCGTCGCCGCAGCGCCAAACTACTATCCGTATCTGTACTTACTAGAGATATTCTCATTTCTGAACATAAAAACTTGGTATATTTGTTTCATGATTCTTATGAACAATTAAAAAGGAATTTTTGGATGAAAGGATAATTATGTTAGGGGATTTTAATGGTTGGGTTGGTGTGAAACGCAACGGATGTGAACGAGTATTAGGAAAATATGGGGATCAGAGAGTGAATGAAAATGGGGAAAAATTGATTGAAGTATGTTTGGAGAGGGATCTTTGTGTTACTAACACATTGTTTAAACACAAAGATATCCACATGTATACAAGGCAACGAGGTAGCGAGAGAAGTATGATAGATTTTGTGATTGTGGATGAAAGACTGAAATCAAAAGTGGTTGACACTAGAGTCTATAGAGGTGTCAACGTGGGAACAGACCATTTCCTCGTCGTGTCACGAGTAAGGGGTCTGTTCAAACGGTGGCGTCATAGGACTAGAGTGCCAACTACTGAACCTTCGAGAATAAGAGTAGAAAATTTAGTAGAAGATGAAAAAATAGGAGATGAATATGTTAAGAAATTGGATGAAAGACTGAGTTGCGTAGAAATGACGGATGAAATGGAAATTGAAGATGTATGGAGTGTGCTCAAATCTACGTTAGTTGAATGTGCGACGGAAGTTTGTGGAGTGAGCAAAAGGAAAATTAGACCATCAGCTAGTTGGTGGGATAAAAATGTGAAAGATGCAGTGAATGAAAAGAAGAAAGCTTGGCTCGATTTACTAGCAATCAAAGCTAGTAAACGGATGAATGTGTGTATAAATGATGATGAAGTTGAGAGATTTGAAGATGAATATAAGAGAATTAAGAGAATGGTTAAGAATAAAATAGAGCAGAAAAAGCGAGATCTGAAAGAATGGAGTGAAAAGAAACTCTCCAATAATTTCCAAAACAATCAAAAATTGTTTTGGAAATATATCAGACGTGAAAGGGGAGTTTCACAAAACACCAGTACAAATGTAATGAAGGATGAAAAAGGTGAATTAATGACTGATGGAATTAGAATAAAAAGGGTATGGAAGGATTATTTCGAGGGTCTCTTTGAAAAAGAGGATGACCCCACTACTTCAGCAATTGATATTAATATTAATTGTAACGAAGTGTTGGGTGATATGTGTGAAAGTGTGATAAGTATGGAAGAAATTGTAAAAGCGATGAAATGTATGAAATTAGGGAAAGCGGCAGGGTATGATAGAGTTAATATCGAAATGCTAAGGGCTGGTAAAGGGTTAGTGGCTTCTTGGCTGTTCTTCCTTTTTCGAAAGTGTTGGGCACTTGGCAAAGTACCAAATGATTGGTGCAGAGCGGTGATAGTGCCCCTATATAAAGGGAAAGGGTCACGCCAGGTAGCAAAAAACTACCGTGGTATTAGCCTACTTAGTGTTGTCGGTAAATTGTATGCTAAGGTATTGATTGAAAGAGTGATGAAAGAAACTGATGAGAAAATCTGGGATGTGCAAGCAGGGTTTAGAAAGGGAATGGGATGTATGGATCAAATCTTCTCCTTAAGGTGCATCACAGAAAAATTCTTAGCAAAGAACCAAAAAGTGTATTGCACCTTCATTGATCTGGAGAAGGCGTATGATAGGGTAGTAAGAAAGAATTTGTGGGAGGTGGTGTCTAAGTTCGGTTTGGGGAGCCAACTTATACGTGCATTGGAGTCACTCTATGAGGGTTCCAGTGCATGTGTAAGAATAAACGGAGAAAACACGGACTGGTTTGAAATCTCTAGGGGTGTACGTCAGGGTTGTGTAGCTTCTCCGTGGCTTTTCAATCTGTTCATGGATGACTGTTTGAAAGAACTACGCGAAAGTGATTATGGTCTGAGAATGGAAGGATTCATCATTAAATGCCTCTTATACGCTGACGATCAAGTATTACTTGCATCAACGGTAAATGAGTTGCAAGAGATGGTGAATATTGCGTGTAAGTCTTTTGAAAGAAAGGGCATGCGAGTGAATGTGGACAAAACCAAGACAATGGTTTTCCAGAGAGAGGAAAGTATGACAGAATGTGAGATTACAATAGGTGGCAAGAAAGTGGATCAAGTGAAAGAGTTTGTATATCTGGGAAGTTTGTTTACAAGGGACGGAAAATGCGAGGAAGATATTGAAAGGAGAGTAAAAAAGGGAAATGCGGTAAATGGAGCCATAAACAGTCTAATGTCGAGCCAGTTCCTGTCTGAAAAGGCGCGAATGGCAGTTCACAATGCTGTACTGGTTCCTACGCTGATGTATGGTAGTGAATGTTGGGCATGGCAAAAGAGGCATGAAAGTAGAGTGAATGCAGTGGAAATGAGATCCCTCAGAAGTATATGTAATGTAAGGTTGTGCGACAGAGTGAGAAATAGTGTAATTCGTGAACGTTTAGGTGTGAAAGATGACGTAGTGTGCAAGATAGAGAAAGGAATGTTAAGGTGGTTTGGGCACATAGAGAGGATGAATGACAGTAAATTGGTGAAAGAGATCTATAGAGCCAACGTGGAAGGTAATGTGAGTAGAGGACGACCACGGAGAACACACTTGGACCAAATTGAGAGTGTGCTCAAAAAGGCTGGCGTCCGAAGTATGAAGAATAAAAGAGCATGTATGAAAAGATTGAGGGATGTAAACGAAGCTAGAGAGGTTTGTCAGGATCGTACAAAGTGGCGATCGATAGTCTCTGCCTACCCCAATGGGAACAATGGGCGTGAGTATAAGTAAGTAAGTAAGTAAAGTTAATATAGAGTTTTTTTACATTTTATAATAAAACTTGGTGCGATTGAATTTATGAAATCCAACTATCAATCATTCATGAATATATGCTAACAACCATAAATTCCATAAAAGGGTGGCCATAGCTTCGGAGATACTAATTCTTCATCCAATTTTGGAAATATATTGATAAAAGATAGGTTAATAAAGGTTGTTAGTGATGGGTCACAAACTGCATCGCCCAACAATCACTTAAAAAGCCTCAATGTCCTTTATGTCATTTAGAACGCCCGCGGGATTATAAATATAAAAAACAGAAGTTGAGACAGTGTTTCGGTATTTTGGTATTATGTAAACTGGATGCAAAAAATGAAGTCCACGCGGACGAAGTCGCGGGGCAAAAAGCTAGTATGAAATAAAGCGTAATAAAAATTTGACACCGCCCCGGTAACGTCTCCGTGGCGTAGCGGTATAACTAACTACTATGAATATTTAATTAGAACTATTATGAATCAATCGTCCCGGGTTCGTATCTCAGGTAATTCAAGCTTTTTGTAAAAAAATGTTTTGTTAGCTTAAAATAACACTATATATAATAATAACAAGCACTATCCCTTCAATTTAGCGATTATTTTGGAAGGAGATCCACCACTAATCATCCCTATATTGCCGAGCAATCGCTGCAAGCTCTCCCACTATCACCAACGGTCAGTGTAGGGGGCAGCACCGGGCCGTCGCCGCAGCGCCAAACTACTATCCGTATCTGTACTTACTAAAGATATTCTCATTTCTGAACATAAAAACTTGGTATATTTGTTTCATGATTCTTATGAACAATTGAAAAGGAATTTTTGGAACTCAACCCCTAACGGGTTGATATAGCAAATGAAAGTTAATATAGAGTTTTTTTACATTTTATAATAAAACTTGGTGCGATTGAATTTATGAAATCCATCTATCAATCATTCATGAATATATGCTAACAACCATAAATTCCATAAAAGGGTAGCCATAGCTTCGGAGATTCTTCATCCAATTTTGGAAATATATTGATAAAAGATAGGTTAATAAAGGTTGTTAGTGATGGGTCACAAACTGCATCGCCCAACAATCACTTAAAAAGCCTCAATGTCCTTTATGTCATTTACAATGCCCGCGGGATTATAAATATAAAAAAACAGAAGTTGAGATAGTGTTTCGGTATTTTGGTATTATGTAAACTGGATGCAAAAAATGAAGTCCACGCTGACGAAGTCGCGGGGCAAAAAGCTAGTTATATATAAAAAGATAAAATATTCGAAAATGCAAGCAAGTCGTTGTCTAGCCAATTGCTATTCAGCACACGTACAGCGATATTACTAATGGAGTGAGCTTTTCTGTTGTTTGTCTTCAACGAGCATGCAAAAATGTTTACAGAATCTAAGAATTTATCATCAGAATTTCTTTCAAACAATAACTCTTACCTTTGTGGAAATAGCAAAGATGTACTGACCAGTACATAGTTCTGTGTACTAGCTTATAATTTGTATTTATGCTTTGTTCGATAAACACTTACATACCGCGATGTAGGAATATGAGTGAGATGCTGCTATGTGCGAGTGAGCCCAGTAGTGTGATGTCTAACATGACTCACACACCTTCTTACACCTACGGCTATGAGCTTCAAAAAGGATAACCAAAAATTTCCGTTAAAATAAAGGATGAATGGTGATGGGTCTTTTGCTTCTTCATTAAATAATTTCTTAAAAAGCGATGGAATCTTTAATGGCCCAGTATGACAGTTATGGTAAGCGTTCAACACTTCAGAGAACTTTTTTTCAGCTAAAATAAAAGCTTAATGGAATATATGGTAAAGTAAAGATTCAAGAGCAGTTGTTATTTAAATGCACCCCCCATTTATTTCTTTTGATACCACATAAACCAAAGATTTGTTTGTGCAATACCACTTAATTTATAAAATAGGTAGGAAACTTTATATAGGTTAGTAGCGAATTTGAATGTAGACAAGCGACAGTGTATTCGTACAAAATCCCTCACCACCATCACAAAAATGCTCTGTCCAACCAAAACGTGGTAGCTCCAAATACCACGTGATTAAAATGAGAGTTAAAGTTCAGAATAATAGGTAGCACTTCCATCCCTTTGGTACTACTTTCCACCTACCTTCCTTTTCGGTGCGTATAGCTCGCTTCAATATCTATAATTTACAAGATTTTTTTTCAAAAAGCATGATTCCTTAAAATAATGTCTACATTTAATTCTTAAATCGTTGTTACACGTCTTTCAGTGAACGGAAACCAAAAGGGGCATGCTGAAGAAAATAGATTTTTCTTTTTTTGGTTCCTGAAAAAGGAAGCTTTAATTGTAAAAGTTCTTTGAAGTTTAGTTTTACAGTTGCTATCAGAGCAGCTATTTTCGAATTACAGGAAATTGTTATTTAAATCAGTGACTATGTATTTAATGAAAAAGGTTCTATAAAATGAAATAGAAAACTCTATATTGCAAATAAAAAAAGGAGAAACATTACAAATATACATACATTTACAATAGCGAAAAAATAATTATTGGCATTTTATCGCTAAAAGCGATCTCTTCGAGACAATTTTTGAACAGTGAAGTCAATGATAAAAAAAGAAAAATATGCTTAAAACAATCTGTCGAAACAATTTTCTAGAATTTAGTATGGTAGGAATTATTTCACACTTGATAAGAACTTTCTGAAAATGATTTGCAGACCATAGTTACAGGTAGTTTTTTTTGTTAAACGGATATATACTTAGTACAACTCAACTCCAAATCACCGTAGTGGTGGCATTTTTATGAGCTCTACGTGACGACTTTTTGAAAGTACATACAGACATACTTATACTCGGTGCCAAAAATCCCAAAAAGAGCCACATTTTTCAGCCACATTCGGAAGTTGATGGGGGACAAGATGGTAGACATAAAGAATCATTGGTGATGGATCTCCAACCGCATTACCAATAATGGTCATTAGTCTCTTCAGTGTATCAGAGTAGGTTTGACCCCTCGATTATGTCAAATATCGGCTATGTTTTTATATTCTGCAAACCTGCGTTATGCCTGCAAAGTCAAATCAAGTAATACTTTCAAGTGAATAAATAAATAATAAGAAAGCAATTCAAGCATATAAAATATTAATAACTGAACTTGTTATCAGTACTAAAAGTTTATATTGTTATAAATATTTGTTGAGAAGGGCACATTTGTGTTTTTGTATTATTTCATCGAAGATGACGACAAATAATAATCGCTATAACCTAGCTGCCTACCCAACAGAGAATTGATGGTGTGAGTAAAAGCAATTAAGAATCCATAAAGTTAAAAAATACTGCATCTGTTTTTAAGAATAAATTCGCTGAACATAAAACGCGTTAAATACGAGTACGCAGATATAAATCAGGAAAGCGTTGATAACATTGAAACCGTGCCTACATGCAACTGGCGATATTCCAAATCGTTTCAAACTACTTCCAAACTGTTTTTAACTAACACACCAAAAGCTTCGAACGAAACGTTTTTAACACGAAATGTTGGAATTGTTTTATTATTTTAACATTTCGCAAACGTCAAGTAGATGCAAATTCATATTGGAGAGTTCAATAAAATTATAATAGTACATACATACATACATATACTCACGGCTATAAATCCCTAGAAGGGGTAGCCAGAGCTAATAGATAATATAATTATAAATTCCTCAGCCACTTTTGGAAGTTGATTTGGGAAAATATGGCAAAATAAAGGTTTTTGGTGACGGGTCTTCAACCGCATCGCCCAAAAATCAAATAAAAAGCCCCAATACCCTTAGTCGCCTCTTACAACACCCGTGCGTAGACAGGGGTAGCGACATTCTAAGCCGGCACTACACGGCAATTATACATTTAACAATATTTGCCCACTAAATTTCCAAATGTGTCTGAGGAATATCTTATTCAGAAGCTCTGACTACCCCTTTTTGGGATTTCTTCCTGTGAGTATATGCATGTATGTGTAATATAATTTCTAGGATATACATACATATCCTAGAAATATGTATGTATGTAATAAATAATATTAATAGCTTTCCCATTTACTCAAGGCCAGCAAACTTAAGACCTCAAACCAGGCTCGCCATAGTTCAAACTAAATTAAAGATGGTTGACAACGGTCCGTTCTCGATGGCGGTCAAAGTATATAATGCGCTACCAGACAGTATAAAAAATGCCCAAAAGTCATTCAAAACGCAACTTACAAATTTTTTGATCGATAAGTGTTACTATACGTTGAATGAGTATTTTACTGACAAATAAATAATCGGATTTTTAGTTAATAATTAAAGAAGTAATTTTATTATATTATATTGCAATTACTAAATAATTTAATGATATATTTTTAATGTTTTATTGTATTTTTTTCATATTTTGTAAATAATTTTGTATTTTTCTTCTTTTGTGTTGTAGAATAAGAATTTAGTTATTAAGTATTGTTGTTGTGCCCCAACGGGGTCTTGTTTGTCCTACACTATGATATGTTAAGATCTTACCTGTAAAACAAGAATGCAAATAAATGAATTGAATTGAATTGAATTAATTATATTGGCTTCCGAACTTATAAATAAAGTTTTAAATTAAAATGACGAATAATTGTTTGGGTATTTAGTGTTATTTGTTTAGGTGTACCCGCAAATATGTCGCGTGTGTCTTTTTGTTGTGGATTTAGGATAACGAGATTATTCATTTATACGGCTTTAAAACTTTTGTTAACAAACCTTTTTTAAACTGGTAATCATTAATAAAATTTGACTTGTACCTAAGTTACTTGAAATTACCATCAAGTTCCTATAGTAATGGCTTTGAATATCGAAATTTGGTAGTTTTTCACCTCTCCAGCCCGGCTAGTGCGAGCCGTGTTTAAACTAGTTATCGCGTGGGATAAAGCAGCCATCTCTTACGCACTTACTTAGTATCGTATACTGCCATCTCATTCTAACCGTTATCGCGTCGATAAAATAGCGCTCGTGCTTGCCCTTTATCGGCACGATAACTGTTAGAACGAGATGGCAGTATACGATACTAAGTAAGTGCGTAAGAGAAGGCTGCTTTACCCCACGCGATAACAAGTTTAAACACCGCTCGTACTAGCTATGCTGGGAAGTTTAGTGGGGACAAGATTGTTAAATAAATTTGGTTGGTGATGGGTCTCGACTCCAGCAATATCGCACAATGATTATTTTAAAATGTTTTAAAAGCCCAGTCTTTTCAAAAGACAACCACCACGAATATAAACAATGCTATTTTAAGTTACATACCTTAATGGAATTCATATAAATTATAATGCACTAGATTATCAGAAATTCCACTTGTTTTCAAAACTCTTTTGCTGTTGATGTTTTTAAATTTAAGGAAGGACTTACTAACAACCTAGATAGCTTAGTGGAGAATAGCACTACAGCTAATGCGGTGTAGAGTTGGTTTCATCCTGAGACGATGTGGGTTCGAATCCTGGGTCGGGCCTACACCAATTTGACTTTTCTAAAGACATGTGTGTGGTTAATTTAACATGGTTTTTAACGGTGAGGTCAAAAATTGTGAGGAATAGACCTGCCCCCTATCACGCGAGTACACTTTCCAAGCAAAACGTGGATAGTCTGAACACCAGATGACAATGTCTTGTGATGTTCAGAAGTATTAGTACCTCTGCCAACCCCTTTGGGGTTATTTGGCGTGAAAGTTTGAGTTTTTGAGTCTAAGTCATGTGTGTGGTTTATTTGTCTAGGTAAACGGTGGTAAAATTTCGTGAGGGGACTGAAATGACAAATTTAATTAGATAGTCTTCTAAATGTAATACATAAGGCATAAGGCATAAACGTTCACGCCGAATGTACCCGAAGGGGTTGGCAGAGGTACTAATACTTCTGAACACCACGTGACTTTGTCATCTGGCGCTCGGAGTACCCACGTTTTGCATGGATAGTGACAGAGACAGACTCACGTGATAGGGGGCAGGCCTATCACCGTTTGTACGAATACACTATCACATGACTAAGTACAACTCAGCCATATGGGTTTCCTCACGATGTTTTCCCTCACCGTTAACGACCATGATAAATTAACCACACATTTGTCTTTAGAAAAGACAAATTGGTGTAGGCCCGTCCCAGGATTTGAACACTAGTCGTTTCTACGATAACCGAGTGTTCTACCCACTGGGCTATCACGGTCGTAAATGTAATACACTTAATGTAAATCCCAAAAGGGATTAGACTGTCTTTTTTCCACTAAACTTCTTATATTAGCTGACCCTGAATAATAGGCGTGAGTATAAGAAAGTGAGTAAGTATTTTTTAGTTTGTTAGAGCCATATGAGTGGATCACTGAATTTTGTAAACAACAAAACAGGCCAACATAATCTCGCACAGAAAACACATAAAGATATACTGCAACATCAAAGGATAACTAATATTTCTCAAATACCCCGGACCGGGCATTATTTTCTCAAAGGAACGAAACTCCCTTAAGAGAGTCCAAGAAATAGCAGATATTGGTATCCATTTGTACTGTAAAAATATATAGTTTATAAGAAATTCAATTGCCATTTGAGTCATCTTAAAGTCAGTCGGAAAGTACCAACATTGTTTACTTACTCTGAATAATTCATTGGGCGGCCATCTTTGTAAACTATGCGGTACTCTTCTTAGCCCTTTGAAATTCAATTCGTTCCAGTTTTAAATAAAGTTCGGTAAAGTTACATTGAAGTTTAAAAGTGTAATGAGGATCTGTCGCTTGAGACTCATTAGCTGGATTGCTCGATTGATTAGACGTTGAGAGCTAAAGAGACAAATATGAAGTCGAAGATAATGCCGTGTAGTGCCGGCTTAGAATGTCGCTACCCCTTTCTACCCACGGGTGTCATAAGAGGCGACTAAGGGTATTGGGGCTTTTCATTGGATTTTTGGGCGATGCGGTTGGAGACCCATCACCAAAAACCTTTATTTTTACCATCTTTTCCCCACTCAACTTCCAAAAGTGGCTGAGGAATTTATAATTCCTTAGCTCTGATTACCCCTTATAGGGAAATATAGCCGTGAGTATATGTATGTATACATACATACATAACATAAACGTTCACGCCGTTTATCCCCGAAGGGGTTGGCAGAGGTACCAATACTCCTGAACTCACATGGCAAGCGCCATCTAGTGTCCAGAGAAGGTACCCACGTTTTGCTTAGACAGTGTACTCACGTGATAGGGGGCAGGACTATCGCCGTTTTGTACGAATACACTGTGTGTGTGTGTGTGTATGTATGTATGTATGTAGATAATCTGCCGTGTAGTGCCAGCTTGGAATGTCACTACTCCGTTCTACCCATAGCTGTCGTAAGTGGCGAATAAGGGTATGGGGCTCCTAATAAGTGGTTTTTAGGTGATGCGGTTGGATACCCATCATAAACTAAACTTTATTCGACCCATCTTGTCTCCTATTAACTTCCAAATGTGACTGAGGAGTTTCTAGCTCTGAAGCGATTTCTATCCCTTTTTTGTATTTATGACCGTGAGTATAAGTATGTATGTCTTTTCGCTATTAAAGAGCTTATTCCATTTGTCTGAAAGAAGACGTCTGAATGCCACAGAATCTGAATTCAGACTAGTGGAATAACGTTCAAACTGAAATTTGTGTAGTGGAATAATAACTTCGAAGGACGTCTGAATTCAGCAACGACAAATTGTAATGGAATAAGCTCTTAAGTGATGAAATATCACAATAATTGATGACTACTTGTACGACTAATTGTATATCAACAATCAACAAAAATGGCTGAAAGACATTGAAGCCTATAAGCATTACCTATTTTTAAAATCCTCCCACATCAAAACACTTTTCCTTGCTTCACTTGCTGTGTAGTGTCGGCTTAGAAAAGCACTACCCCATTTCTTCCAGTGGGTGTACGTAAGAGGCGACTAACGGTATTGGGTCTTTTAAGGGATTTTTGGGCGATGCGGTTGGAGACCCATCACCAACAACCTTTATTTTACCATCTATTCCCCACTCAACTTTCCAAAAGTGGCTGAGGAATTTCTAATTCCTTAGCTCTGGCTACCCCTTCTAGGGATTTACAGCCGTGAGTATATGTATGTATGTATGCAAAACACTTTTCCCGAGATATACCCCAAAAAGGATGGCAGAGGTACTTATATTGCTGAATATTATGCGACAACAGGTATCCTGCTTATCAAAGTACCCATTTGTTATTCACGAACCTTTTTTCTATGAACAAAGTATCACATGACCGAGTGTAACTCAACCACGTTGGTTTCCTTACCATGTTTTCCATATAAAGTTTTACATGTGATTTTCAGATAATGTAGTGTCGGCTTAGAATAGAACTACATCATTGCTTCCGGTGGATGTACGTAAGAAACGACTAACGGTATTGGGAATTTTAAGGTATTTTAGGGCGATGCGGTTGGAGACCCACCACCAACAACCTTTATTTAACCATCTTTTCCCCAATACATCGGGCTACCCCTTCTAGTGATTTATAGCCGTGAGTATATGTTTGTATGTATCTTTGTAATTAAAACACAAACTAAACTATATTTTATTCTTTAATTCTAAACGTTTTTGTAGATACCTATTTAATTGCCAAAAGCGGCTGAGTTTTTGCTAATGGCAAAACTCTCTTCTCTTTCTTTTTTTAAGCTTTTCTTCACTGTTTATAATTTTGCTTGTCGTGTAGTGCCTGCTTAGAATGACATTACCCCTTTCTACCCACGGGTATCGAAAGAGGTGACTAAGGGTATGGGGATTATTAAGTGGTTTTTGGGCGATGTGTTCGAACCACCAATGTGATACTTAATTACTACCATCTTCTCCCCTATCAACTTCCAAATGTGACTGAGGAGTTTTTAGCTCTAAAGCACTGGCTATCCCTTTTTGGGATTTATGGCCGTGAGTATATGTATGTATGTTAAATTAAATAAAACAATATTCCAAGTAATTAGTTTATTTGACACATCAAAGATTTATTAATACTACTTCCTACCGAATATAGTAAATAATAATTACAAAGGTTATATCAGAAAACTGGCATTATATCTAACACAGCCATCCTTATACTTAGAGATTATAAAGAGAAGTTCTAACGACACTAAAGTCATATCAAACACTAAATACTATAACAAAAAATTGCAACGTTTTAATTAACTTATCTTATGCTAGTCCTATTGTCGGAAGTCAGATAATGTTATCATAACATTTTATATCATGAAAATTATTCTTCATAAAAATCATTACTACTCATTATCGTTTGTTAAAAGCCTATAGAAAATTGTGAATTTGAATTAAATTTAATCCATTGAAAACCTTATTGCTTATATTGGAAAGTTTGCAGGGGTTGAGTAAAAAATGTTAATGGTTTCCCTAATTAGGCACAGCCTTCAAATGCATTATTACTTCTAGCTGAATACTAGTTTTTAACATAAACAATTATTTTATATTTGTAATTGCATACATTATTTATATTGATTATTTAAGATAATCTGAATAATTTCGTTTTAATTTTATTCTACTTACTACTGTATTTTAAATGCTGTGTCACTTATTTATTAAATGAGAGAACTCTTGAATTACAAAATTTGCTTACAATTACAACAAACACTATTAAGTAAATTTTACTCTACATCAATCTTGAAATAAAACATATTATAATAATGCATTAAAATATATCCCCCGGTAAAGTACTATGGATTCGTACACGAGCTTCCGTCAAAATACGCATCTGAGAGTATGAACGCTTTATTCATTTATTGCCAGTGTCCATACTTTAAAAAGTATTTATACTGATACAGATGGTCTACTCTTCACATCGAGTTAATAGACATGCGTATCTCTTTTAACCCCTGTTAAAATTTAATTCTATCTCACTCACACGAAACGAATGTCCGTATTTTTTCATTTTTGATAAGTATACATGGTGATATTCGACGAATACAACGATACATCCGTAGTTATCGTTGATTTGTTGTTGGTTGGTAGAGCGCCGATATTAATATTGTTCCATACATTTATCACTATACATTGTTCTGTAATAAAGATGCGTAAGTGCAAAATTGACGAGTAATAAAGTGAAGTGCAAGAACGACTTTGTGACGTCACTCATAAACAGTGAAAGCGAAAGGGAGAATTTGACTTGCAAGGCTTAGCACAAGCGCTCTTTTATACCACGTGATATCTAGTTAAATGTTCGCTCTTACTATCTAAGCTGAGTCTCACTTGCACGTTTGATTTCACCGAAACTAAATATATTCAACAGTAAGAATTTGACATTCGAACTGAGAGTAAAAATATTGTTTAAGAATCGCCGCTATCAACTGGTAAGAACTGCTGCTGGGCTACAGAAGACAGGATCATGTCGATTGGTTTTGTGTCATCATACAAAGATGGCGCTTCGCAAAGAATGGCGAATGTTCCTACAATGGAGGCGATTGTGAAGATCCACAGAAATAAACGGTCCAGCACCATGGCGACGAAACCCCAGTCTTGATCTTCCTGTGGGAGAAAATGGAAGATTTGGTGAACTAAAATATTATTTAGCAAATACTTAAAACATATTTTTAAAATAATAGTTGTAATATGGTTTCAATATATACTACATGGGAAAATTATATAAGATTCGAATAGTATACCCGAGCAAATAATATTAATCACACACAAATAACAAACAAAATAATACGAAAATAACATATCATATTAATTTAAGAATATAAACGACTACATCTAGTCTGTTTGTAGTGACTATCATCTAGATTCATAATCAGATTGGGTTTTGAGTTAATATCTTTTAATAATTTTGCTGTGTAGTGTCGGCTTAGAATAGCACTACCCCATTTCTTCCGGTTGGTGTACCTAAGAGGCGACTAACGGTATTGGGGCTTTTAAGGGATTTTTGGGCGATGCGGTTGGAGACCCATCACCAACAACCTTTATTTTACCATCTTTTCCCCACGCAACTTCCAAAAGTGGCTGAGGAATTTCGAATTCCTTAGCTCTGGCTACCCCTTCTAGGGATTTATAGCAGTGAGTATATGTATGTATGTATGTCTTTTAACTCAGATCATAATTGCACTTATTTTACGGCTTATGGGCGTAATATGTCCCTATATGTTAATTTATTATCACGAGGTTATAATGGTATAAACAGGCTACTCTGTGAATAAACGAAACCCCAGATATAAAAATAACATGTGATCTTCAAAAGACTTAGAACTTCAACAACACCATGAACCAATCCTTAATCTATACAAAACATTACATACATACATATACTCACGGCTATAAATCCCTTCAACGGGTAGCCAGAGCTAGGTAATTAGAAATTCCTCAGCCACTTTTGGAAGTTGCGTGGGGAAAAGATGGTGAAATAAAGGTTGTTGGTGATGGGTCTCCAACCTTATCGCCAAAAGTCCCTTAAAAGCCCCAATACCGTTTGAAATGGGATAGTGCTATTCTAAGCCGACACTACACAGCAAAAACATAATACAAATCATACCGCATTAAACTCGTCCTGTCTTTGCATATGATGTTGTATAAACATAACGTTATGAATCGCCTTCTCCAGTTCAAACGGGTACTTCTTCCGCGGCACGATGTCGCTGAGAGAGTCATCTAGACCCGACATCACCGATGGTAAACCATTGTAACCAGCGTTGAAGCTTCCAAGAGCACCTACTAATCCACTGAACCTGTTATCAAGGAAATATGACGTAACTATGAGTACATGAGTTTTATAAGATAGAACTTAATGTTAGTGAGATTAAATCGTATTGGGCTATGTCTGTTAAGAATATATCTATGTAAAATAAAGAAATAAATATGGACATGAAAAATGGCTGCATGTTCGCGGCTTTAGCCAAAAAGGCGTAGCTAATCGTTAGATGGATAATTATAATTAATTAAAAATTGTTAATCTACTATCAAATACGAACTGAATATAGATTGGAAAATAAAAGGTTACTGGGCTTTTAAAGTGACTGATGGACAATATGGCTACACGCCCATCACCAACTATCCTTTATTAAAAACATACATATACTTACGGAATTATAAATTCCTCAGCCACTTTTGGAAGTTGAGTGGGGAAAAGATCGTAAAATAAAGGTTTTTGGTGATGGGTCTCCAACCGCATCGCCCAAAAATCCAATAAAAAGCCCCAATACCCTTAGTCGCCTCTTACGACACCCGTGGGTAGAAAGGGGTAGCGCCATTCTAAGCCGGCACTACACGGCATAGCCGGCACTACACGGCATGCTTTATTAAAAAATCTGAATACAATTTCTAAATGTTGGAATGGCAAACAAGCTAGATGTTTTTAACTAAGCCCTGTTTACTCCTTCTTGAGAACACGCCGTCCGTATAGTGGTATTGATTATCTATTCATAAGAAACAATTTAAGTTTTACTCCTAATTTTATTGAATGTAGTAAAGTACAATTGGCTATTGATAGTTTGTAAATAAGCTCAATAAATTATTTTTACTTTAATATATAAGAAGAAGAGACAAGAATTCATAGGTTATAGTTATGACAAGAGAACCCAATTATTGACTTTACTAGAGAACCTTAGTAATCTCTTAGTAGGACTTGAGACTCCGGGGCTTACTTATGACATACATTAATATTAATAAAAACATTAATTTTCACCTGTTAGTAGCCGTTGTAGTATGAAGCCCATTACATCCACCAGGCATATGATGGCGCAAAGAATCAGGACTGGAAATGCGCGAGGCATTTGCCTCAGCGGCAGCCAAAGCGTCTTTCAACTTATTTTTATTGTTACCCCTTATTATTTTCTGTGCAGCCAAATCTCTGAGCAAATCTTTGGGCACTCTCATCAAGAGAAGCCTTGGGAGTTTTGTTATAAAGAATTTGCGGACCCAAGGTGACATTTTGTGTGTACTCGGTTTTCTGTAGTGAACGTTTAGTATTATGATAGTTATAACAACGCTTAATCCAACTAGTAACATAGTGAATAAGAGATATTTTCCTAATAAAGGAAGGGCGAGAGATGTCGAAGGTATGATTTCAGATATCAGAAGGAAGAACATGGTTTGTGATAGTAAGATTGAAATGCTTAAGGCAATCTTTTCGCCAGAATCGGCTGGTAGATAGAACACTAATACTGAGAGGTAAGAGATTCCAACGCAGGGAACGATTAGGTTGACTGTGTAGAATAAAGTTTTCCGACGCAGTGTTATGTTGAAAAATATATCTGAAACAAGAACAAATGATGAAATATTATAGTTTTTGAATATAACATAAACATAAACATAACATAAACGTTCACGCCGTTTATCCCCGAAGGGGTTGGCAGAGGTACCAATACTCCTGAACTCACATGGCAAGCGCCATCTAGTTTCCAGAGAAGGTACCCACGTTTTGCTTAGACAGTGTACTCACGTGATAGGGGGCAGGCCTATCGCCGTTTTTGTACGAATACACTGTCACATGACTAAGTACAACTCAGCCATGTGGGTTTCCTCACGATGTTTTCCCTCACCGTTAGCAACCATGATAAATTAACCACACATATGACTTTAGAAAAGACAAATTGGTGTAGGCCCGTCCCAGGATTGGAACTCACGCCCTTCTGTTTTTCGGGCGGGTGTTCTACCCACTGGACTATCATGTCGCTATATCCATATTATACACGACAATTTGTTCCTATTGAGGTATCGGTAGCTGTGTAGTGTCGGCTCAGTTTATAGCCATGATGATCGACTTCGCCACATTTTATTCATAGAGATTAGATCTGATTGGCTTGACTTCAAAAAGTACCTATATACATACATACATACATATACTCACGGCTATAAATCCCTTAATGAGGTAGCCAAAGCTTTGGAATGAGAAATTCCTCAGCCACTTTTGGAAGTTGATTGGGGAAAAGATTGTAATAATAAATGTTTTTGGTGACGGGTCTCCAACCGCATCGCCCAGAATCACTTAAAAAGCCCCAATACTCTTATTTGCCTCTTACTGTACCCACGGGTAGAAATGGGATAGTGTTATTCTAAGCCGACACTACACAGCAACCTATATAATTAGATATAAAATAATTAATATAGAATCACTAACTCTGAAGATTCGGCTATCCTTTTTTGGGATTCATGGCCGTGAGTATGTGTACACATATACTTGAACTTGAGTCCTCTAGATTATGAACCCAACCTGTCTAACCATCGTTTGACTACGGAGGCAAATATACTTGTACATATTGATGTGTAGTGTCGGCTTAGAATAACACTACCCCATTTCTTCCGGCGTGCGTACGTAAGAGGCGACTGACGGTATTGGGGCTTTTAAGGGATTTTTGGGCAATGCGGTAGGAGACCCATCACCAACAACCTTTATTCCACCATATTTTCCCCACGCAACTTCCAAAAGTGGCTGAGGAATTTCTGATTCTTTTGCTCTGGCTACCCCTTCAAGGGTTTTATAGCCGTGAGTATTATGTATGTATGTATGTATATTTAACACAAAATTTACATTATTTACACTTATTTTATTTTTATTTATTTATTTTATTAAAAATGATGATGTTTGTGTATAAAAATATTTTCATTACGCCAATACAAAGGTGGCGTAAATATATTTAAACGAATCCCCATAAAGGATCTTAATCCACAATTAGGGTTCCTTGCAAGCGTAAACAATTTAACGAGCTAACCCTAAATGAGTAAGATACGAGAAAATGTAATTGCTTCTAATGCCTGCCGGGTTCCGTACAAAAACAATGGCACGATGTGATTTTATTTTCGTTTGAACGCGTTTCCTAAACGATAGATGGTAAATAAGATTAGCTTACCAAATAATTGGTTACAAAAAGAAAATTCCAACAATTTACATTACATCAGGAATACATTTACAGAAACAAGTAGATATACTATATATCACAAGAAGTGAACTTAGTAAAAGTGGTTTTAACTAAATGAAAGCAACAAGGTTTTTTTTTAATTAATTACACGCAAACAGCACTGCGACACAAAATAACACATTACATACATACATATACTTATACCCACGGCTATAAATCCCTTAACGGGGTAGCCAGAGCTTTGGAATGATAAATTCCTCAGCCACTTTTGGAAGTTGATTGGGGCAAAGATGATAATAATAAACGTTTTTGGTGACGGGTCTCCAACCACATCGCCCAAAAATCACTTAAAAAGCCCCAATACCCTTAGTCGCCTCTTACGATCACCTACGGGTAGAAATGGGGTAGTGTTATTCTAAGCCGACACTACACGACACAATACACATTACACTATTAGTTTGAAATAAAAACGAAAAGCCTCTGATATTTCCTAGTCTGACGTATCTAAGGATAGCTGCTAAGTGTTAGCGTGGAATATGTCACATACGAAATATGACATTTTTAGGCCATAGTTCACCAGGCTGGCCTGGCACCAGACATAAAACCATCTTTCATTTCTAACAATAAGGCTATTCAGCTTGCAATTTTCGCATGAGTAGTGTCCAGCTTAGATTAGCACTACCCCATTTCTTCCCCTGGGTATTCGTAAGAGGCGGCTAAGGGTATTGGGGCTTTTTAAGTTTCTTTTGGGCAAGATTTCTCCATGTAAGCCAAAGTGGTTAAAGAATTTTCAATTCAGAAGCTCTGGCTACCCTTTTTAGAGATTTATATCTGTTATTGCAAGACAGGTTTGTCAAGATCGTACTAAGTGGCGATCGATAGTCTCTGCCTACCCCAATGGGTATAAGTAAGTAAGTAAGTTATATCTGTGAGTATGTGTATTTAATTTTTAGTATCATCATCAGCCAATGGACTTCCACTACTGGACACAGACCTTCCTCAAAAATCTCCACAACGAGTCCTGTGCTGCCCTAATCCACCTAGTTCCTATGACCTTTACTGAGACGTCGATTCCCTTGTGGGAGTCTTGACACTGCGTCGTCCGGCACGTGGCCACTCTAGTAAGTAACCTCTTATAAGTAATGAATTGTTTTTAAAGGTGTGTTCGGATAGTCGCATGACACACGTGCACTTTATATTTCATTCGGCTGTTTTAATTTCTTTCAAACCGACTTCCTCAAACGAATCCTTGTACATAATCTTTTGTATACGCTTTTTTTATCCATCTACGCCAAACCTTAATGATCAAGTGAAGGGTAACTTCTGTAAAGCAATTCTAGCAAAGGATATATATAATATTTTTGTCTTCGGAAAATTTGCAGCTTGGTAATAAGGAAAACAATATTAAAGCATATTGCCGATCAAAAGTTGACACATATTGTTATCTAATGAGTTGTAAATAAGAAGTAGAGTGTACTGCGCAATTCACAGACATCAAAATAAATTCACATTTTAGTTAAAAAGAAAAAACGAATATTAATAACAATGCCTAAAACGAACCTGCTGCTGTGTAGTGTCGGCTTAGAATAGCACTACCCCATTTCTTCCGGTGGGTGTACGTAAGAGGTGACTAACGGTATTGGGGTTTTTAAGGGATTTTTGGGCGATGCGGTTGGAGACCCATCACCAGCAACCTTTATTTTACCATCTTTTCCCGACGCAACTTCCAAAAGTGGCTGAGGAATTTTTAATTCCTTAGCTCTGGCTACCCCTTCTAGAGATTTATAGCCGTGAGTATATGTATGTATGCTAAAACGAACCAAGAAAAAGTAACAGTTGAAGCTCCATTTATGGAAGTACGTATATCCCACCATATCACTTAAACCAATTAACCGATTTTAACCTTTTTGTTATTACTGTTTGATAAGTAACTGTTAAATAAGATAACACTTAAAGTGGTAGTAGTAACAAGTGGGATAATAAAAGAGGCGTCAGTAGAATAAGTAGATAGAGCCAGTGTCATGGGTATGATTATGAATAAAATAAAATATTAATATACAACAAAACATCCTTCCATCGATGCGTTAAGCCTAAAAAAATCAAACTTCTTTTGATAGCAATTCGGTAGGCAAGTTTTTTTTTGGTATTTATTAAATATTTTTATTCGATAGCAAACAAGAAAATAAAAGACTGATTTGAATATTTTTCATTTAAAATGAGTAATTGCAAAGTTAAGATTTTTTAAAGATTGTTCGACTTTTGTTCTTAACGACGTCATCGATTTGCAAAATCACGTAGCGTCATGCAAATGAAGCTAAATGTTTATTAAAAATGTTGCTGATTGCAAAACATTTCACGAATTTGTGATCTCAAATGAAATTATTACGATATTATAGTAAACAAACCTATCATTTTCGATGTTTTATTATTATACTGCAAAACCGAATGTCTTTGAAATAACGCTGAAGGTCAAACACTGTTACAGTTTTTTGTTAAAATAACGGTCATCTTATCTTTGTTTGATCTAATTTAAAGAAAATATGTTTTAAAAACATAATATCTCGAAATGCTTTCGTAACGAGGACCACTTTTGTAAAACTTTGCACACCAAAATATATATATACTAGCGACCCGCCCCGGCTTCGCACGGGTGCAATGCAAAATATACCTACTACAGAATGTCCTTATACACAACGTTCACAGCTTTTTGACAAACTGTTCACAGTACTTGATTAAACTCACAACTTAAAACTATACGTATGATTATGAACTAATTGCACTAATTATTGGTTAGTGCTGGAGTAAAAAATATTTACTTACTATTCGTTCGACTAAAAACAAAAGATTATCAACAACAAAATATACCTATTCTATTCAGTTCTTCTATGAACTTAACTATAATTTTCAATAATTGAAAATGCTCGCCCTAATACTAAATTGTCTTAACTCTAAATTCAAATCAAAGTCTTAATGGAAGAAATACCAAGAAATATGGTTTTAAGCTAATCCTATCTAACCTAATGTACTTACAATACTACTAATATAATAATAATAATAAAAATTAAAAGATAATCCACAACAAAAGATACTTATTCTATTCAGTTTAATTAATTCTTGATATTTTCCTCGCTAGAGAGCTCCAATAAACGCGTGCGATCGCTGCAAATCATAAAGTGCTATAGGCCGAAGCGCGGCCATCGACGCGCTATTTATAGGCACGCGCCGCCCGGTGCAAACAACTACGACCCTGCATTTTAAATTTGTAATATCTTCGGTAATATTCACTTAAATTACATGCTGTAAAAAGCATATTGATCTATAATAAATGCACAATTTATTTAAGGTACTTAATTGGATAAGGATTAATGCTGTATTGTTTAAAATCACTTCGTAAATAACCATTTTTTAGTAAAGAATAAAAATGGTTATGCTGGGTTATCCCTAAGAGATAGACATATACCATCGCGGAATTTTTTGTTGAACTTTTTAAGGTGAACAATACTGTAGTACATTATTTTGGTCTATCTCGTAGGGTTCAGCCAGCGTTTGCAATATAAGCGCAAAAAAACGTGCTTATTTACGACATCACATTAGAAACCTTTAAATTTATCAGTGTTTCTCTACTATATTATGCATTTATTATACATACAAACCTTCCTTAAGAATCACTCTATCTATTAAAAAAAACCGCATCAAAATCCGTTGCGTAGTTTTAAAGATCTAAGCATACATACGGACATACAGCGAAAGCGACTTTGTTTTATACTATGTATTGATAAAGCGTTTTATACAATATGATCAAACATATAATTTATCTGTAAGTCCATAAATACGCGTATGTACTTTGTTGGCAAAGGTTGTCTTATCGAAGAAAGATATACATTAAAAGGTTAATCTGCTTAAAGATTTAATTGCGCAAACAAAGTAAAATAAATGAGTTCCAAGTGATGTATAGCAGGGACGACCCAAATCAAGACTCGGGCCATTCTTTCCGTTAATGAATAAAAGGTGTTTGAGGTATTTAAAAGGAAGAGTTTTACACAGTTCCGTTTTAATTAATTTCATCAAAATACTTTACGAAAACCGTTCCAAAACCTCACATTAGATTAAATACGGAACGGTTTTGGGTTACCACAAATTTGAATTTTCTAATTTGGTATTTGGATATTTTATACATACTTAAGTGTTTCTTAATTTATTACAAAATTGATGACGTGTTTAATATTTTTATGACACTAAATTATCGTACAATTAATATCAAATTTAAAATATATGTATCGTACATGATCAAAATATAGACAGAAACTTGAACTGAGAGAGGTTTAAACTCCACCCCAAAGAAAAGCCCTAATATATTATTATTTATTATTTATAAGCCTAATATTTTATCGACACGATAACGGTTAGAATGAGATGGCAGCATACGATACAAAGTAAGTGCGTAAGAGATGGCTGCTTTATCCCACGCGATAACTAGTTTAAACACGGCTCGTACTAGCCGGGCAGATCAATTTTCGTATCTGTTCTAGAAATGAAATACCTAAGGCCTGGGGTTAATCGTTCCAAGTATTGCACGAATACTATATTGAAACGACTTTTGAAGACGACGTGATAGCTCAGTGCGTAGAACACCGCTTATCGTGCAGACGACTAGTGTTCTAATCCCGGGACGGGCTTTCGCCAATTGTCTTTTCTAAATACATATGTGTGGTTAATTTATAATGGTTGTTAACGGTGAGGGAAAACATCGTGAGGAAACCCACTTGGCTAAGTTGTACGTGGTCATGTGACACTATATTTGTGTTATACTGTATAGGCCTGCCCCTATCACGTGAGTACACCGTCCAAGCATAACGTGGGTACTCTGAACACAAGGTAACAATGTCACGTGATTTTCAGAAGTATTAGTACCTCGGCCAACGCCTTCGGGGATATTCGGCGTGAACGTTTGAGCTTGAGTTCTGAAAATCTTTTATATTTTATTATTGTATAAAAGTTTGAAAATCTTTATAAAAATACATAATCATATCCTGTTACATTAGGTTCAATTTATAATTTGAGTAGTACTACTACTTTCATACTTTTATTCAACTAATGGCTACAATACAAATCTCATAAAAGGCGTGGTCAAAACTTAAACAATGATTTACCCTTAATAAGGCCTCATTTGCTAAAAATGGGGTGAACATATTACAAAATAAAGAAAAGATTTTTGATGGGTGTCCACTGGACACTGTCCAGTACAATCGCCTTACAATCATTTAATCCACCAGCAGAAGTAGGTAAGTCCTATACTTAGTCCACAGTTACACACATACTTAGTCCTGCTTATTATGATTGGTTATATTAAGGTATTAAATAAGAAAACTTGTACTTAAGATATAATTCTACATTAAAAAAAAAATGTTCCGCAATAGTGACCGGTATGTGTAGTATGTCAAAAAATCACAAATAAATTAGTACTACTAGAATCTGGAAGGATATTACGGTTTGCCTTGCGGGTCCAAGATATTTAAAATTTTACTATCGCCTTCATACATATTTTTGGAAAAAAATTATATCTGTTTCGGTTTTGTACTACATCCATTCGCATATTATATTCCCGTATAGTAATCATAAACCAAAGCGATATCCATCACAAAAAACAACCATTCAAATTTCAAATCTCTAATCTATGAAAACCGATTTTCAGCCCACTGTGCAGCGCAGAGCTAATTCTACAAACCGTGCACATTGTACGTATTATGTCTCTCTAAACCGGCTCCTAAACAGTGCCCACAAAACTCACTTGAAATTTAAATTGTAGTCAAAGTAATAAATCTCGGAAGATCTGTTTAGAGTGTTGACGGGGAGTTTGTAAAACAAGGCATCGCTTTCTTAAGCTTCATGTTGGATTAGACGTGGAATCACGAAACACGAGTTTCTTTGATCTAGCGTTTAAATTATGTGTATTTTGATATTTTAACTCTTCTGATTTATAGTCATATATATATATATATATATATATATATATATATATATAGTTTCTTTGCCGTATAGTGTCGGCTTAGAATAACACTACCCCATTTCTACCCGTGGGTGATCGTAAGAGGCGACTAAAAGTATAGGGGCTTCTTAAGTGATTTTTGGGCGATGTGTCACCAAAAACATTTATTTATTATTACCATCTTTTCCCCAACCATTTTCCAAAAGTGGCTGAGGAATTTCTAATTCCAAAGCTCTGGCTACCCCGTTAAGGGATTTATAGCCGTGAGTATATGTATGTATGTATGTATGATTTATAGTCCTTTCGTACCGGGTTAGAATAGCACTAGCCCTTTTCTTCCCGAGGCTGTTCTTAAGAGGTGACTTTAGGGATTGGGGCTTATTAAGTTATTTTTGGGCGATGCGGTTAGAGACGATGGGTCTGGGATGGGTGATTACCGTAGACCATTTTCCCCACTCAACTTATAAAAAGTACTAAGCAATTTCTTTCTCTGAACCTCCGGTTACCCTTACTAGGGAGTCGAATCCATGATATATATGTATGTAGTGAAATCTTAGTTCGAAAGTCTATTACAATGTTAATGATGAAGTGGCTTGGTGTCATCAGGGCTCTGTGCAGGATGTTTCCAGGCTAACACCAAAATCGTAATGGACGTAGAAAAAGATGTGTATTGACGAGTTTCTTACGGGTTCTTCTATCAACAAAACACCTTCCGAATCTATTGTCTCATTGGGGTAGGCAGAGACTATCGATCGCCACTTTTTACGATCCAGGCAAATCTCTTACTTTGAAATAAATGATTATTTTATTTAATATTTTATTTCTATGTTTGTATGTTTTCGATATAAGTTGACATTTCTTAAGCCTCATGTTGGATTAGACGTGGAATCACGAAACACAAGTTACTTTGATCTAGCGTCTAAATTATGTGTATTTTGATATTTTAACTCTTTTGATTTGTTGTGTGTATAGGCTTAGAATACTGCCGGTTTCTTCGCGAGGCTTTATTAAGAGGTGACTTAGGGTATTGGGGCTTATTGAGTTATTTTTGGGAGATGCGGTTAGAGACGATGGGTCTGGGATGGGAGATGACCGTAAACCATTTTCCCCACTGTTTTTTCTCGTGGGTTCGTACGTGGGTTCTGGAGCTTTTTAAGTGATATTTGGGCGAAGCAGCTAAAGACGATGGGTCTGGGATGGGCTCAGGGGATGGGTGGTGATAATGACCGTAAACTATTTTCCCCACTCAACTTCCAAAATTTACTGACGGAATGAAATTTCTTATCCTGAAGCTCTCTTTGGCTACCCTTTTTAATATGTCACGGCCGTGAGTATATGTATTTTCATTTATAGCGGAAAATATATCATCTGAGAATCGTTCAACTGGTTAATGGGATAGGGCGCGGCGTGGTGACAGACGGACAACAAGATTAACAGACGGATAGACAGTGAACAGGGTCTCGTTATGTACATTCGTTTTAGAACATCGCAACTTAAATCAAATTAAAATTACAGAGACTTTGTTATAAAATCCTGGAAAAGCATTTTAACAAATACAGTTTAACGAAATATATTGAAACAGATTCAAACAATCCCCTGAAATAACAATAGTCGCTAACAAACTCTTTATCGCAACTTGCCAAAATCGATCCACTAATATTTCAGAACTTCACAATAGGAGCAATACTAAACATGACATGTTTATACAACAACTGTACAAAGTTTACTCCGATATTGTTATGTCGCCCTGGTATCTTCGTACCTCTATAGGGACCGTGCAATCTCTCGACAAGGGTTGTAAATTTATCCGTGACGACGAGCTTTCGCTTATCTATGTTAAATTATTGGCCTCTTGCGCTAAACAGGTTAAATGCTCTTGTAATGCCGATTCAAAGTCGCGTATGTGACTTGGTTGGTTAATACATTTATCTCAGAACGTTCCGAGTGGCGAAGGGAATATATCCCTCATATGGGAAGGTTAGGAAATTGAAAATGTGTGTTAATCTAAAGTTCATGATAATTTTGTTTGAGTTGTAGTAGCTAAATAGTTATGATACTGGAATTTGATGTGCTTACAATTCGCAAATTGATCAAATGTTGATATTGGTTTTGAATTTGCTGTAAATGATCAAGTTTACGCTTATTTAGTTATTTATAATGACGAGAAAAAATGGCTAAAGCTTGGCAGTTTATTTCTTAACCCAGTTTTGGAAATTTAGGGAGAAATTAATTCGGTACGCAAAGTTTTATAAAAGTGATGCTGATTACAAAACCATTTCAAGATTTTCACACAGTATTTTCTTTTAAGTAAATTAAATAAAACTATGATGACCTTCATTTTATCAAAAAACTGTTATACTGTTTGACTTTAATAATCTTTCAAAGTTTGCAGTTTATTAATATAATGTCGAAAATCTCTGGTTCATTTAATTTAATATCATGATAATATCATTTAAGAGCGCAGAACGGAAGTCTTTTTGCAATCAGTAACATTTCTAGTAAACATATCAGTGCATTTTCATTTCGTTAGCTCGATTTTTGCGATCGATGACGTCATTGAGAGTAAAAGTTAGACGATTTTTAAAAAAATGTAGTTGACTATTCGTCATATTAAATTAAAAAAAAGATATTAGTCTTTTATTTTTGTGTTTGCTACCAAATAAGAACAAAAAAAAATACAAACAAAAACTTTGCATATCGAATTAAGTTAGCTCAGCACAAGTAATTGCATTTTAACTTATTTCCTATAAATTTTAAGTATATACGGATCCCTAAGTTTTCTCGTAACGCATGCGTAGAAAGAAATTCGATGGGATCATTGTAAAATAGGATACGTCTTTAACATTATGGTTTTATAACACAATATTTTATTGTCTGTGTAATATACATAAGCAGTAGCTAAGAAAATCAAGTAAGGAAAATTCTGCACAATTCGTTAAAGGGCCTTAAGTGTAAAAGTAATTTTTACGTATACTATTTTAGTTCTTGACTTCAGAAGTTTCTAAATTACTTAATAGTATTCAATAGTAATTTATGTTTAATAGACGTGCTTCGGAGGACACGTTAAGCCGTCGATCCTGGCTACTATTTTGGTAGTAGTCGTTATTCTGCCAACCCGCAATCGGCCAGCGTGGTGAACTAAGGCCAAATCACCCTATATAGGGTAGGCTCGAGCCCCTTGGTGGGTTCATATATGGGCTGTGTGAAGTAGTTTATGTTTAATGAACTTAATCAAAATACCTGGATAAGGTTCCTGGCAACAAGGGTAGAACCGCTCGTGGCGCTCGGCTGGCACCCCCAAGATATCCCACTCGACCGAAGGATAGTACTCGCGGAGATCTATCCCGACATCCACCATATTTCCTTTCTTATGGTTTATGTGTTTTAAGTCAATCTACAAAATAAGTCAAAGTTTATAGTTACTACGTACGTATGTAGTATGCTATACTTTAGGCTTTTCAAAACCAGCACCTTAAGGCAGTGTAGTGTCAGCTTAGAATAGCGCTACCCCATTTCTTCCCATGGGGATCGTAAGAGCCGACTAAGGGTAAAGGGGCTTTTTAAGTGATTTTTCTGAATTTTTCTCTGAGCTGAGGCTTTGGTTACCCCTTTTAGAAATTTATAGCCGTGACTATATATTAATATTCGTCTTAAAGCAGAATAATAAGTTGTTAACATTGTAATGATTTTAAATCATGATGTTTAGGGAAACTTAGTTTTGCATTATGCAATCAATGAATTCATATTGTACAAAAAAATGTAAAAGACCTAAAATATGTTCAATTAATGAAAGCACAGTTTTTTTGGTATTTTTTTATAGAAAAATGCAATTAATAACAAAATAAGCAAAAAAATTCATATAAAACGAAAAAACTCTTATTAACCTTTAGACAAAAGTAAGGGCATTATTCCGCTAAATCAAAAATAAAACATACAAGACAGGATATTTTAAACATTTTTTCTTACCTGATCACCATCATAAGTCCATGATCCAAACTTCAAGAAACAAGTCTGCTGGTCAAAGGGAAAGTACCTCACATCAATTTCGCACGATGATTTGAAAATAGCTGGAGGTGTCCATAGAACTTTCCCGGTATAGTGAAGAACTGCTTTTGTCATCGTGGTCACTACATATTCACCATCGGCACTGGAACAAAAATGATGAATAAATAGCAGAGCCGTGTAGTGCCGGCTTCGAATGTCACTACCCCTTTCTACCCACGGGTGTCGTAAGATGCGACTAAGGTTATGGGGCTTTTTAGAGTGGTTTTTGAGTGATGCGGTTAGATACCCATCACCAACAACCTTTATTTTACCATCTTTTCCCCACTCAACTATCCAAAAGTGGCTGAAGAATTTCTAATTCCTTAGCTCTGGCTACCCTTTCTAGGAATTTACAGCCGTGAGTATATGTATGTATGACATTTATCTGCTTACTTTAACCTTAAAATATATTTTTTTACCATTTACACAAAGTAATCTTCTCGAAAACGACATCGTTACTAAAGTACTCGTGCACAATTTTTCACTCTATAATGTAAAGATACAAACGCTGCTTGTTACTTCTACACACAAAATATGTAAATAAGAATACGTATCACTTAGTGAAATTGCTAAAATAGTGAGCATGGTAGCTCGCTGCGTTGGCAGGGACATATTTAATATTAGGGAACCGATTCTGCTAACATTTTGCAACAAGTTTATATTCTTTTAACTTGGTTTACTGGGGAAACTCTTGAATCTAGAAAAAAATAATTTAATGTGGAAGTAAAGCGTTTAATGTTGTGAATAACTTTAAAACAATATATAGCGATGGGACGGTTGAATTATTTGATAGATGGCATGTAGAAAACTTAAATCACTTGCATGAAATAGATAAGAAACGAAGAAATCTTTATTGTACATCACAATTTATTATATTTACATTTGTTTTTATTTAAAAGTGACAGACTTTCTAGACAAAGTATGCTTAATATACGTATACATAGTATTAAAAAAAATAAAAGAGCCTAATCATTACAAACTACTTATAAAATAAGTGCATGAGAGTATCTAGCAATATTTGTTGTTCACCCACAGAAAATAATGGGGTAGTGCTAGTCTGAACCAACATTTCATTATAACAATATCTATAAATTTATAAATAAATATGATAGACATCTCCACCATACCTAATTATTATAATTAGACTAATTTATGCATTAAAAAGCATACATATTCTCACGCCGTTAGTTCCCATTGGGGTAAGCATAGACTATCGATCGCCACTTTGTACGATCCTGGCAAACCTCTCTAGCTTCATTCACATCCATCAATCTTTTCATACATGCTCTTTTATTCTTCGTTCTTCGGACAACTGCCTTTTTGAGCGCATTTCCTATTTGATCCAAATGTGTCCTCCGAGGTCGTCCTCTACTAACATTATGCATTAAAAAGCATTTTTTAATATAATAAAAAAACATAAATAGTTAGTGGAATACGGCCACAAATCATAGAAACGGCAAATTGCCATGTTTCCGTGTATGTCAGCCGAACGTCATCAATGATCTATGGTGTATGGAAAGGAGGAAGTCACTTCATCAATATGGAATAATATGGGGATGATTGTGATAGTTCCTTTTATATAAGAGGTTCTTTTGAGAATATTTATTTCGATAAACGTTTATTGAAAGTTTATTCTCTCTTAGTCAAGACATCTTTAAAAGATGGATTTTGGTTAATACTTTGTATTGTGTAGTTTTGCCGCAAATTGAACATTTTGTACTCAATGACATTATATTAGATTTTAAATATATTTGGTACGTTTTTGTTATTGCTGGGCAATGAGTCTGGAGAGTGGAGACCCATTAGTTCCAATATTTAAATATACAATTGCCCACTCAACTTTCCTCCAAAATTTATCTGACAAATTGAAATTATCCATGCAATGTAGTGCCGGCTTAGAATGTCACTACATCTTTCCACCCAAGGGTGTCGTAAGAGGCGACTAAGGGTATTGGGGCATGTGGTTCATCACCAAAAACCTTTATTTTTACCATCATTTCCCCACTCAACTTCCAAAAGTGGCTGAGGAATTTATAATTCCTTAGCTCTGGCTACCCCTTCTAGGGAAATATAGCCGTGGGTATGTATGTATGTATGTATCCAAGTTCTACCTACCACTATGAGAAAATTATCTTTGTGAGGAAGTAAGTCTAAATTACTCAAAGAAGACATATCAGTTGATACTCATAGGTGTGGTGATATAATTATATATTAACCGAGAGAGTAAGTAGGAGCTAATTAATAAATGTGTTGTTGTTGACAGTGCGAGAGAAGGGTGAGGTCGTATATACTCAAGGTGAAGATACACTTAATCAGAATATGTACCTTAAGTATCTTATATATTATATTTTATTTCGAAAATAAACAGGTTAGGAATATATTTAAATGTATTACCTTTGGTGGTGTATAGTAGTGCCCGTTGATAAAACGGTACTGATCAATACAAAATTTAAAATATTTACTTTGAATCATATTTATTAAAATACATACACGGCAATTCAACCTTAAACTCAATTTCTCATTCCAAGCTCTGCCTACCCCGTTAAGGGATTCATAGCCGTGAGTATATGTATGTATGAAGGGGGAAAAGATAGTAAAATAAAGGTGATGTGGTCTCCAACCACATCGCCCAAAAATCCCTTAAAAGCCCCAATACCGTTAGTCGCCTTTTACGTACACCCACCAGAAGTAATGGGGTAGTGCTATTCTAAGCCGACACTACACAGCTTAAAATAATTTTATTAAATTTCATTTCTTTCAAGAAACAAGACTCAAATTATACGAAAGTTTATAGATCATTAAAACTAAACCTATACACATACATATCTATAAAATACATACATACATACATATGCTATAAATCCCTAGAAGGGGTAGCCAGAGCTAAGGAATTGGAAATTCCTCAGCCACGTTTGTGAATTTTATTGAGGAAAAGATGGTAAAATAAAGGTTTTCGGTGATGGGTCTCCAACCACATCGCCCAAAAATCCCTTAAAAGCTCCAAATCCGTTAGTCGCCTCTTACGTACACCCACCGGAAGAAATGGGGTAGTGTTATTCTATGCAGACACTACACAGCAAATACATTATATAACATACATGGCTCTAAATTGAAATAGATAAATTTTAGTGTCAGTACATTTATTATTCAGTTTGAAAATGCAAAGCTGAATAAAGTTTTATACCAAATAAAATAATAACTTAAATCAATTTAAGTTTGTAACATAAGGAGTTTGAATAAACACACCCCTGATTGCATCAGTCTTAAAAGAGATAGGAGATATCTGGAGCCAATCTCAATCAATATAATATGCTCATAAAGTATGTAGAACATAAAGCTATGTATAAAAATATAGACAAAGTGGCAATTGATACTGCCTACCCCAATGAGAACTAATAACGTGTGCATTTATGTAACGGGCAAACGTTTTATAGTATTAAACTACTTTTATACAGAAAGGACAAAGAACTTGACTTTATATCATGTTTTTCTGTTCCATCTGACCATTCACCGTCCGAGCCCCGCCGTGGCTCATTCACTCAATGATTAATAGTAGTACGAACTGTTTTGACGTACGATGATGTATCATTCCTTAACAGTTTCTTGCTTCATATCACGTGTAATCAATTAGGTTCCTCGTGCGATACATGATAGTATGGCATTGGACAGATGAAGCTTTAGAATTTTGTGAGTTAATGGCATTTGGACTGCGAAGTCAGCAAATCTAGGTCTATTTATTAGAGCGTGTTAGGGACTCTATGAAATCGAAGTAAATGAAACTGTGGCTTATCTTTAATATTAAAAATGAACCAACAAGTACTTATCAAAAGAGATAAAATAAGGGGTGGTTCTAAGAGTTTTATAAATCATAACAAAAAAAGTACACACTTTTATCAAAATATGTTGTGCTACACTTTGGAGGGGTTCAAACGAAATTATCACGTGATGTTTGTTACCCTACAAGTATTTATTTATTTAATTAGTAAAATTTATTGATAGTATGTACATATATTGATTACATTCTAAATTTATAGCTGTTTATTTCTAGTCTCTGTTTTGGCTTCACATGCAAACAATATCACGTGAGCACAGCTTCATGAGAATACCAGCTTGACTAAACATCAGAAACGGTTCCATTACCAGGAATACATGTAACACAAAGCAAAGTTATGACATGAAATCGTCAAGTTAGCGTGAACTTCTAACACGTGATACCTCCTACGCTCTTCTGAGTTCCTAAGATAAATGACAAACATACGTGTACATGCAAATGCAATATCAACTGATTCACGACGTGTCTCTATGTAAAGTGTTTTAATTGTCGGAATATGTAAAAGACATATCCAGCGGTTGCTCCGGAAATTTAGTTCGGTGGAATTTGGTACATCCAAATTCATACGAAACAAGTTTCTGTCTAATGTACAATGCAGCTTCCCTACAGAGTTAGAAGGAAGCTAGAGGCAGGAAGCGAGCAATGCATCGCGTAATTAATTTGTTTAATAATCAGCCACCAAGTGTGGTTTTGGTGGAGTTGGTAGAGGAACTTTAGTTGCTAATATGTATTTGAAATCGTATTAGGATTTAACTCGCAGCATAAATAAGATATTTGAGCTTTGTGTACAGTGAAAATTACTCCTATTACTCATACAATTCTTGATAGAGTATGTATTACCAAAAACTATTTACTTATTCCGTTTTTTTTATTTCAAATAATTTAAAATAGTAATAATCACTACTTCTCTGTGCAAATTGTAAGCCAAATTACCCCAGACACTCTTTGGAGGATGGCCATTTGTTTTTCTACAGGACTCTCCACCTGCTCATAAGGCCAAAACAACTCAGAAGTGGTTTGAGCGCCAGAACGTCAAGCTATTGAGGCATCAAGATTAACCCTCATCTAACCCTGACCTCAATCTACTGGATTACAAAATTTAGCAGGAATTGGATAAGAAAGTCTGTTCTAAACCTCACAAAAATTTTAGCAGCCTAAATTCATCATTGACTAAAGCAGTGACCAATATCGACATGAATATGGGCCGTGCTGCTATTGAAGACTGGCCGCGAAAATTGAAGGCTTTTGTGAAAAATTGTGGCAATCGTTTTGATTAAATTTTGTGTTTAATGTAAGCTAATTAAATTACCTTTTATTCAAACTAATCTTCTTTCCAATATCATGACTAATTTTCACTTTATATCCAATTTCGTTTGTGACAGAATTTAAGCACCGACTAGGTAACTTCCTATACTAACGGCTATAATTCGTAAAAGAGGCGGTCGGGATCATCCATTCAATAAAACGGAAAATATACATGATTAAAAGATTGTTGGTAATGGGTTTTTGACACACTGCTTAACAATTACATTGAAGCAACAATTTAAGCTATTTATTAAATAGAAGAATTTGGAAGATACAAAGTAATAATTGTAGCGAAGCGCTATTAGTACACAATGACGCGCACTATATAGAAACGCTAACAGTGCAAGAAGCAACCCATTCCACAATAACACGTAACCAGGCAATATACTTCACACTCGCCATACGAATTCTACATCGCGGTATCGCTGTTTATAAAGTACTTTGCATACATAGAAGTTTCAACTTAATGCAGTTGGTCCGCGGTCCCCAGGCACACCAATGCCTGGCGGAAGATCTTCCCATTTCCTCCACAATCCTTACCCACTCGGCTATGACTCGCAGACTATTATAAAGTGTGTGTGTCGGCTTGGAATAGCACTACCCCATTTCTTCCTGTGGGTGTACGTTAGAGGCGACTAACGGTATTGGGGCTATTAAGGGATTTTTAGGCGATGCGGTTGGAGACCCATCACCAACAACCTTTATTTTACCATATTTTCCTTACTCTACTTTCCAAAAGTGGCTGATGAATTTCTAATTCCTTAGCTCTGGCTACCCCTTCTAGGGATTTATAGCCATGAGTATATGTATGTGCTATTATAAAATATTGCTATAACACTACTTACTTGTTATATAAAACGATATCTGGTAACCAAATGTGTTCCGAAGGTACATACAGCTCCCTCACACCACCGTATTCGTTTGGATCCCATTTGAATTTGTGGTCTTCCCATTCCTAGGAAAAAATAATTTTAATGTACTTTATAATAATGACAATAAAACTCTTTATTGCACATTACATAAAAACAACAATTACAAAAAAAAAAGATCGGTACAAAAGCCAAAGTACAACTGGCGGTCTTATCACTAAGAGCGATCTCTTCCAGACAACCCATGAATGGAAAGATTTGCTGGATTAAAAACATGTTCGGTAGATATCCAAATTTACTTTAATAGTGCTTTAATAGTGCTATTGCGTGAAAGAGTTTGAGAGTGGCAGTGATAATCTTACTTTTGTTTGTTTTATCAATGGCATGGCCTATATTTTACAATCAGACATATTTTATAATATATGCTAAAATTTTACTATTAATAGATAATCCTTTACAAATCGTACTTATACAAACGTCAATTTAATATTATGTTATTACTTGGGGGTATTCCAGTTTTAATTATATTTTAATTACAAGCAAATGAAGTATGCTGACTCAAAAGTTTCTAGATTTGACTTTTTACATTACATATTTACTATTAAGGTTGAAAGCGAACTGTTATTGAGCTAATAGAAACGAAAAAACATGCAACTATCAACCCATACGCTAGACCAACAGTTATTTTATTAGTAATACAAAAATCTAGTTATCTCAGGTCATAATAAAACCGGCGACATCTGTGGCAAGTGACAACATAACAATTTTACTCACGTGCTCCAGCCAAACGTTCGTCGTCAAAATTTGATCCTTTAAGTTCTGTAACAAAAAAATAATCATTTCAATTTCATTTTTATAAAACAAATGCACTGACAAATTAAATTAGCTATAGTTTTCAATGTTTGGGACCATTTCATCCTCAAACTCAAACTTTTATTGCATACCATAGTGTACAAATAGTTGGTTAATCACGGTACAGTAACAAAATATGGATCCGGTTGGGCACATGCAATTCGGCAACTTTTCGCAATTTTTATGCGTAAGGAAACTATTGGTTGAAACATGTTTTCGTTTACCCATCTTTAACGCTGAGTTTTATGGTGTGTCAAGAATAATAATACCAAATTATGTTATGTTATAAATTATAACTAATAATCAAAATTATTTACATGATCATGTTTTACTTTGTCAATGTCCCTTCGAAAAATTAAAGCCATGACGATACTAGTGACAAACATATACTTAATTAATTGAGTAACAAGTCAGTTAACATTTCAATGTATTGTTATATTTTTTTAACGTTAAGTTTGTAAAATATTCAGTAATTTGAAAAAGATAACTAAACCACACCAGGCTGAAAGAAATCGATTTTAAAAGTCTGATCTAATTTAAAATAACAGGGCAACATAACTCAGCTACAGTTTTACACCGAAATGTCTCAAAAAAAATCGCCTTAGCGTACATGTAATGCTATTACGGCCTCGCATTCGGTGAAAGATATAAATTTTACTGATTTTCTGGTCATTACTCCTGGTCCTGACAACGCTGGGTCGATCGTCGCATTTGGATCATCGCCAAATATACAACTTATACTATATCCGTTTACAGCATTAAATAAGTAACGTTTATTCAGTTTCATACATAAAAATATTAGTAAATTTAGATTCAAGTTTTAAAATTGCATATATACACTATCCTTTTTTTGAATTGAACTTGCACGTTCATTCTTCGGGATCTGTAATTTTACCGCTACATATACAGATTTGGCCAGAGCTTCAGACCTTGAAATCATCTAGCTACTTGAAGAAGTACAGTGGGAATAATATTGTAAAATAAAGAACGATTGATGATGGGTCTCTAACCACATGGCTTAATGATCACCTTAAAAAACCCCTAAAGTGTAAGTCACCTTGTGCGACACTCGCGGTAATAAATAGGTTAGTCTTATTCTTATGCAATATAATACAGCTACATAGGATAAACGATACATTCTACTTATACTGATATTTGAAAGATAATCTTTTAATTGGACCTCCTTATATGGGTGAAGTTTGGCCTACAGCTCTAAATTGCTACGATATATACTACGAAAAACGCTTATCATGCAGAGAGGCGTTGTTTCGAACTCCGATTAGGGCCTACACAATGTGTCTTTTCCAAAATCATATGAGTGGTTAAATTATCTTTGTTGTTAATAACGGTGAGGGAAAACATCGTGAGGAAACCTACATATAGAAATTTTACTTAGTCGTGGAATAGCGTATTCGTACAAAACGGCTACAGGTGAGCGCACTACCTAAGCAAAACGTGGGTACTCTGAACATCAAATGACAATGTCCCGTGATGTATAGAACTATTAGTACCTCTGCCAAAACCTTTGGGGTATATACGGCGTGAACGTTTGAGGTGAGTTACTTATCTCTTATTAAATAAACATGATAATATAAAGACTATGTTACTTCTTCTGGGCAAGCACAAGCGCAATTTTATTGACACGATAACGGTTAGAATGAGATGGCAGTATACGATACTATGTAAGTGCGTAAGAGATGGCTGCTTTATCCCACGCGATAACTAGTGAAAGAAATTTAGAAAGCGGTAAAACATACTAATAAATCCGCATAAAAATATTTCCTCGCTATAAAGAGAATAAAATAGATGAGACATTTTACAAAATCAAACAGGCTTGCCTAGTGTGGGGCCACTGTTAATAATATCATGTACAACTAAATATGCTTGTAATATCTTCACTATACTGAAGTTAACGTGTTTGGGAAATAAAGATTTATTTACGTACACACATATAATCACGGCTATAAATCCCGACGAGGGGTAGCCAGAGCTAAGGAATTAAAGATTCCTCAGCCACTTTTGGAAAGTTGAGTGAGGAAAAGATGGCGAAATAAAGGTTGTTGGTGATGGGTCTCCAACCGCATCGCCTAAAGATCCTTTAAAAGTCCCAAAACTGTTAGTCGCCTCTTGCGCAAACCCTCCGGAAGAAATGGGGTAGTGCTATTCTAAGCCGACACTACACAGATCTATTTATTCATTATTTTTATTAAGCGGAACGTTTGAGTTTTAGATGAGTTCGAAAATTAACCAGTATTATATTACAAGTATACAAGTATTGTGAAGGTAGTTAGTATTAATAATTTTATAGTACTGTATAATGACAAATAACACCTCAGTCTTCCCGTGACCATGATAACTGAAAAGTTTTCAAAACGTCGGGTTTAAAACTAATGTAATAACAAGCGATTAAAATATCCGAAAATCAATAGTTGTTTCAATTATAATGTGCAATCGTGAAAATCTTAGAAAATACTATATTAACAAGTATTCTTAATGTATTAAAACTAAGAATCATTAAAACACTAAAATAAAAAAATGCAGCTTGATGCCGCCGTAGCGATAGAATTACCAAATACAATATTATCTTATTTGTTAAAAAATGTGTCTATGTATGTAATCGACTACAAACCTCAACTCCAATATCAGCTTAGAACTCAAAAAGTTTTATGAAAAAGTCAACAATTAGAACCACGTCCCTCATAACATAGCATCCTATTCACATGAGCACAATACCTTTAAACGCCGATTTAAAAGCTCCTGCTTATTATACAAAGAGAAAGCTTTATAATATTATAACAGCCTTTTAATGCAAGCCCGTACAATAAACAGACAAAGATGACACAGCGAAATTCAGTAAACTGTGCCAGTTGTATTTTGGCCAATTAAGCTGAAATTCTGTTTCTACCTATTTGGTTTGCAGTGAATGAAAATGTTGTACAAATTTACATTTCACTACGGTGCAGTTTAGTTTTTTTATAAGTTTAAACAAGAACCTTTACGAGGTTTCATTTTAAAAAGGATTTTATGAGATGATTTTATATTTTTGTTTATCAAATTGGATTAGGTAACTAAGGAACACCACCGCTTCTCGTGCAGGAGAAAATAAGTGTTTAAAAATTTTGAGTCAGGCCCACACCTCTTGGCTGATCTAAAGTCCATATGGTTAGTTTGTATTGTTTCTAACGGCGAGGGAAAAGATGGTAAAAAAATCCACATGTTAGAGTTGCACCAACTCATGTGACAGTGTATTCGCACAAAGAACAGAGATGGGCCTGTTCCCCATAATGTATTGCATATACGTAATGGGGAACGGGCTGTCTCAGAAATTCTGTCCCAGAAAATAATCAAATATCATAAATTCCAAAAATACCGTGTTCATAAGTATGAGTGCTTCTGTCGTTACTCTCCTCGGCCACTTTTAAAAGTTGTTTAAGTAAACAATAAAAAAAGTATCTTTGGTGATGGGTTTCCAGCCACATCCCTCAACAACCACCTAAAAGACATACCCCCAAATTGTGTTAAATGACATCCGCGGGAAGAAACGCTTCAGTGTTTTTCTAATCTGATATTGAATACACACTTCATCTCTTTTTGAGCAACACTGCCCAAATTAATTTAAAAAAAACATAGTTTCAACCATTTTTTAAATATTTGAATTTGATTCAAATTTGAATAAAAGTAGTAGTAGTTTTTAACCACAGAAATATATAAAGATAAATAAAGAAATATCGGAATCTTTAAACCTACCTAAAAGAGAAAGTTCAAAGAGATAAAAAAACCTTCCAATATACTAACATACAATAGCTCAATACACGTTATTATATATATTAAGCATTTACAAATTTTACATCCTCTCAAAGAATCGTCAAAAACCAACCCAAATTAGTAGAACACAATCAACATAACAAAACGAAAGATCTTTCAGACGCAGTAAAAATGGAGAACCGGCGAGAGAGTGCGCTAAATGGCTTCCGGTACGAGCGGGGCGGTCCACTTTTAGATATTTTTTAAAACAAACGACTTCACGAGGGTTTTCAACCGATCTAAAAAAAAGAAAATTCTCAATTCGACTGTATGTTTTATTCCGTATGATGAAAATTCATGTTTGCCGTGTAGTGCCTGCTTAGAATGTCACTACCCTTTTCTATCCACGGGTGTTGTAGGAGGAGGCTAACGGTATGGGGTCTTTTAAGTAGTCTTTGGCCGATGCGGTAGGAGACCCATAACCAACGGTAGGTACTTTATTTCTACCATTTTGTCCGTTATCAACTTCCAAATGTGGCTGAGGAGTTTCTTACTCTGAAGCTCTGCCTACCCCTTTTTGGGATTTATGGCCGTAAATATATGTATGTCAATTCATGTTACAATTTCTTAAGTTCATTTGTTTTTAAATATTTCAGTTTCATACAATTTTAAAGCGTGTTTATAAATATATAACAAAACGGGCTGACCCAACATACTTCGTTCTGTCAAAGATTTACGTTTACTTGATAGATGTCATCAAATTATCATATTTAGCCGACCCGCTGATGGTCTCTGTCATGCGATGAGGAAAAATGTTTACAATATTATCCACATAACTTTTACATTTTTTTAAAGCCAAGAACCTTCTCCAAGTTTCAACTAACACGTTACAAAATGAATCAATCGAATCGGTCTAGCCAACAACACATTTAGTGGTCCATTTTTATTATATAGTAGATATTAAACCTTAGCAACCGTGATAGCCCAGTGGGTAGAACACTCGGTTATCGTGCAAACGACTAGTGTTCAAATCCTGGGTTGGGCCTACACCAATTTGTCTTTTCTAAAGACATATGTGTGGTTAATTTATCATGGTTGTTAACGGTGAGGGAAAACATCGTGAGGAAACCCACATGGCTGAGTTGCACTTAGTCATGTGACAGTGTATTCGTACAAAACGGCGATAGGCCTGCCCCCTATCACGTGAGTACACTGTCCATGCAAAGCGTGGGTACTCTGAACACCAGGTGACAAAGTCACGTGATGTTCAGAAGTATTAGTACCTCTGCCAACCCCTTCGGGGATATTCGGCGTGAACGTTTATGTTTATGTATGTTATGTTAGATATTAAAATGAATATGTGGTTGACTCTATCGGATATTAAATATTTTATTAATAAAAATCAAATTTACGTCAAATGCGTAATGGCGGTGCCATTAAAATTATTATTTTTTAAATGCAAAGCAGTTTAAGAGAGTTTGGGAACCGCTGGTTGCAGCGCACAGTGAGAACGATCCGAATTTAGTGTCACTCTGTTAGCTTAAGTGTTGCATTCGATTCTCTTTTAGGGAACGTAAAAATGTTTAGCTGTGCTCGATTCCGTTTTAGTGTTGTTGGTTTTGAACTTCAAACTTGAGATAAATATGAATGATTAACTTCTCTCTTTATGAAGGAGTTATTTGATAAAAATATTCGAGGTTTAAATAATATTTCAAATAGGTCCATGTAGTCTTATTTGCTCCAATAGTCAATAACATATTTGTTACATTGCTAGAGAGCAATTCGGTATGCAAAATTTTTTTTTGGTATTTATTAAATATTTTTATTCGATAGCAAACACGAAAATAAAAGACTAATTTGAATAATTTTAATTTAAAATGAGTAATTGTAAAGTTATGATTTTTTAAAGATTGTTCAACTTTTGTTCTTAGTGACGTCATCGATCGAAAATATCACTTAGGGACATGCAAATGAAGCGAAATGTTTAATAAAAATATTGCTGGTGGCAAAATATTTCACGAATTTGTGATCTCAAGTGAAATTATTACGATATTATACTAAACAAACCTATGATTTTCGATATTTTATTAATAAACTGCAAAAACTAATGTCTTTGAAATAACACTGAAGGTTGAAAACTGTTACAGTTTTTTGATGAAATTACGGTCATCTTAGCTTAGTTTGATTTAATTTCAAGAAAATATAGTTTAAAAACATAATATCTCGAAATGGTTTCGTAATCAGCATCACTTTTGTAAAACTTTGCATACCGAATTGTGCTACACCCAATATACTATATAGCCTATACTGTGAGAACTAAGTTTAACTTAGAAACAGCGGAGAGTTCAAGTGCCCTTGAAAATTTTTTTTTTTTTAATTAAAGCTAAACATATTCTAATCACGCTATTAAAACCGAAAATAATTTATACTAGACTTCAAAGACTTAGATACCGCTTGAAAATGTTTTTCAAATTAGGAGTGACAGTTTTGCTGCCTTGGTCTGATTTTTGTACTTGAATTTTTCAAAGTTTAGAATATCAAATAGTTTAGTCTGGACGTCAAGTGACATAATTGACCTTAATACCCCGACAACGTTTCGTTTTAAATTAGAAAAACCGTCACACTAAAGTATTAACTGGTCTAACCAAAAACAGACTTATGTCTTATTAGCATACAGGTCGTTTAGCATGACTTTTCCAGTTTGATTGGTTTTAAAAATGCAGCCTGAAGCTGTGATGCTAAAAGTTTTGTTGATTTTTGTCTAAACTGTACCATCGCGCAACAAAAGCTCAACTTCCTTAATCGCCTCTTTTGGGTGGGGTCACCCACAAGAGATGGAAAGTGTATTCTATGTCTGTTCAAAGAAACGCGAAACCGTTTCTTCTCACCGATGCCACACTACACAATTTTGAGGAATGGGGTCTTTTAGGTGGTTGTTGAGCGATATGGTTGGGAACCCATCACCAACAATACTTTACTTTTAAAGTTGATTCCCCAAGCTTCTTTTTAAATGGCTAAGGAATTTCTAATGCTTTGGCTACATCTTCTTGAGAGTAATAGCCCTGAGCATAGATTACGTTAGGTCATAATAGGAACTTTAGGATATACAGCTGAATACAACGTTAAGTTCAATTTCCTTTGACGCGTTTCATATAACTTAGTTCACCTAAAGGCTAGTCTGCAACACTTTGTCGTGTGTCCGAAAACTTTGAGCTACATGCCTAACAATTTTGCCTGACGACCAAACATTTCTGTTAACCCTACCACTGACTCGGTGCGCTTTGTGCCCCATAGTTAGCATTCCGCTACCTGAGCATTTGGACCGAGAGGAATTCATTTGTGCCTCGTCTCGTGTAAGTTTTAATGTAATTTAAATGGTAATAATGCGATGTCTACGAAGGGTTAAACGGCTGTTGCTTGGTTTACAAGATCTGTGTTATGAGTTGTTTGATTCGCTGGTGAGAGAAAGAGATTTTTGTAGTCACTGTTCAATATGAAAACAAAACACCTACTTGACATTTTAAGTCAGAAGTCCAAACACATATGTTTTAAGTAAACAATTCGACATAATCTTTCTGATGTTGAACATTTAATAGATGGTATAATTGAGGTGAAGTGTGTGTAGCTTAGAATAGCTTAGACTCATTTCTTGCTGCAGATGTACAATATATATGCCGTGTAGTGTCGGCTTAGAATAACACTACCCCATTTCTACCCGTGGGTGATTTTAAGAGGCGACTAAGGGTATAGGGGCTTTTGAAGTGATTTTTGGGCCATGTGGTTGGAGACTCGTCACCAAAAACATTTATTATTACCATCTTTTCCCCAATCAATTTTCTAAAAGTGGCTGAGGAATTTCTCATTCCAAAGCTCTGGCTACCCCGTTTAGGGAATTATAGCCGTGAGTATATGTATGTATGTATGTATGCTTGGGGTTTTGGGGTTTCCTGGGTGAATTTGGTCGATCTGGCTCGATATGTAATATGAGCCGTCCTTAGTGATTTTTCCCCACAATTTTTTCTACCGAAGCTAAATAGCTATATTCTAAACACGGGTGGCGTAGTTTTAAAAATATCTGAGGTTTCTTCAATCACTGCTCAACCTTTGTGAAATTTAGCGCAACTTATATCACTCCTGAATAGTTTACCTTTGTGATTGTGAAAGCGCTTTAATGAACGGTTCACTATACTCCGAAAATAAAACCATGCAAACAAACAATCAGAGTTACAAACTTTGCATACATCATACATGTACTCACGGCTATCTTTTGCTTGCGCAACCATTACTAAGAAATAATCCTTGTAGCATGATTCGGAATTCACGTGCGATGACAGGACGTGATGCCTTATTTCATGTATTAGTTTAGTGTTTCTATACCGATTTCTAAGATTATTTTTTAAATGAATTTAAAAGAATGAGAGAACTATAAACGTAAGAGTATACAAAAATAATCAGAATGCTCCGAACTGCTAAGCTATCAGGAGTTACACGTGTTATTGTGAGTCAACCATAAAAGATAAACATATGAGGATATTTTTAGACAATTTTATGTAAAATATTTTCGTCATACATAATTTCCATGTAACTATAACCAATAAGGCTGCACACAAGACGGAAGCTTAAAAAATGGAGTAACTTCCCCCGTTTTCCCGACATTCCCTTTCTCTACTCTGCTGAAAAATACACAATAACCTGCCTAGGAGTATGAAGTATAATTTTACCAAGTTTGGTTAAAATCCATCGACTAGTATTTGTTTCCATAAGGAACATACAAACCGACAGACAGACAGACAGATAGACGGACAGACAGACAGATAGACAAAAAAAATACTGATTTCATTTTTAGCATCAGTATCGATCACTAATCACCCCCTAATAGTTATTTTGAAAATATATTTAATGTACAGGATTAAAATCTCTACAGATTTATTATAAGTATAGATAAAATGCATCTTCGGGTGTAAAATCTGCATTCAATTGCAATATTAGTAAAATAGTAAACGCGTAATTTTATATGGATTACGACACTTCCAAGTGCATCTTTTCTCAGTATACTCTCCAACTTAGCTGAGGAGAATAAACAATGCTGATACAATCGAACTGAAATCCATCCGCTTGTAAGCTCATGTTCGGATTGCAGCCACGTATTCATTGAACTGAGAAAATGGATTGAGCGACATGAATATAGGATATCCTAAGTTTAGTAATTGAATTAAAGTGCTTTGTCTAAATCTCTATCAGCTCAGTTTAGTTTTTGCGATGGGTTTGTATTGATTGTATAAGAATAAATAAATTGTAAGTTACAAATAAAGTCAGAAGTAGCCTTTTTAAGGCAAGTTTGTAAAAATAAGAGATTAAATAATATTATAAACTAAGATTATCGGTAACCACAAAAATAAATAGTTGTAAGCTCTTAAAGAGGATGGACGAAAGTAAATTGGTGAAAAAGATTTATAAAGCCAATGTGGAAGGTAATGTTAGTAGAGGACGACCTCGAAGGACTCATTAGGACCAAAAAGAGAATGTGCTTAAAAAGGCTGGCGTCCGAAGTATAAAGAATAAAAGAGCATGTATGAAAAAGTTGATGGATGTGAACGAAGCTTGAGAGTAATTTAAATCTTTTTGTTCATAAAAACCTCATGTGGGGATTATTACTAATAAATAAAGAATAAATAAAGGAAAAAAAAATTTCGACACAGGCGGGATTCGAACACGCGACCTCGGGTATACGCCCCCGTCGCTCTTGCCAATTGAGCTACCGTGTCAATGGCTGCCAGCGCGAAATTCTTCTATCCTTTATTTCTTTTACACGTTTTAGTAGCAAGTCAAGTCTCAATTGGCAAGAGCAACGGGGTCGTATACCCGAGGTCGCGGGTTCGAATCCCGACTGCGTCGAAATTTTTCTTTCCTTTATTTATTCTTTATTTATTAGAAGCTTGAGAGGTTTGCCAGGATCGTATAAAGTGGCGATCGATAGTCTCTACCTACCCCAATAGGAACTTACGGCGTGAGAATATGTATGCATGTTGTAAGCTCTATCTGTTCTGCATATATGAATGATCAAAAACATATATATTTTTTATTATTTTACAGAATCAGCTAAAGAAAATGTTTAGCTCTTTGTTCTGTCAAAGTTTATGGAATGACGTATAGATATCTGCTATAAGGAGTTTTCAAACGATAATTTACTATATAAATCTAGTAAATACTCTGATGTGAAGGTTGAATATATAAATTAATAAATAAATTTACGCCATCAGTTCTCATTGGGGATTTCCACTTCATACGATTCTAACACGGTCTTCCCTTCCTCATATTCATAAATGGTGGGCTGGTTTATTTTGGGGCTTTTAAGGGATTTCTGGGCGATGTGGCTGGAGACCCATCTCCAACAACCTTTATTTTACCATCTTTTCCCCACTTAACTTTACAAAAGTGGCTGAGGAATTTCTGATTCCCTAGCTCTGGCTACCCCATCTAGGGATTTATAGCCGTGAGTATATGTATGTATGTTATTTAACTAACTCCCAAGTATGTATGTAAGTACAAATATTATAGTACAAATGTTATATCTATATCTATGCGAAGACAAGGTCCGTGAAATAATTACAGTTTTATTATTCTAAGTTTCATAGTTCTAAAAAGATCTAACTGTCCTTTACATACACAAGTGTATCTAAAATAACTGCCTAAACTTTATTCCCAATCCAACAGCCGTGTATTTAGTCAAGTACAAGTAAATGTTTAAATAAGTCAGCCGGTCGATAATCAGACGGTGTTTGATCAACTAACGAAGTAGCTGTGATTTCAGTCGTCTCGATTCGGATTCAATGTTTGAATTACACGTTTTCGAATCTTATTGGATTCCTATTGTGTTTTATTGGAATTCTCTGATAATATTAGACTTTTACAGACGCGGGGAGCAAGAAAATAACCCCGTTCAGAGGTTTCTAATATCGTTGAAGATCAAGAGTATTTGGTTACAATGCCGTTTACGCTGTGTCCTTGTAGTGGTGTAAGTTGTACTAATACATACATACATACATATACTTACGGCTATAATTGTCTAGAAGGGGTAACCAGAGCTAAGGAATTATAAATTCCTCAGCCACTTTTGGAAGTTGATTGGGAAAAAGATCTTAAAATAAAGGTTTTTGGTGATGGGTCTCCAACCGCATCGCCCAAAAATCCATGAGAATCTTCAATACTCTTAGTCACCTCTTATGACACCCCCGTGGGTAGAAAGGGGTAGTGACATTCTAAGCCGGCACTAAGCGGCGACTATTTCACTAACTTAAGATTATTATTAACTGCAAGTTTTTTATTACTATATGCTGAAGCGACATGTGTGTAACATAAAATGTAGGTGGTACATCACAATATGCTGGAGTTTAGAAACGTTCGCGTAGTAAACAAGCTACCCTGAGCTTCACGTGAGTAATTATATGGATTGGCTACAATATATACCTTGTGTCTTACGGATCTCATCTACTACGGATTTCGGTTGTTTTAAACTTTAAGTTTCCATACAGATAACTGTTAAATACAAACAGACAACAATGACGGTGATAAACAGTTTTAAAATAATTTAAATCTTTTTGTTCATGAAAACCTCATGCGGGGAGTATTACTAATAAATAAAGAATAAATAAAGGAAAGAAGAATTTCGACACAGGCGGGAATTGAACCCGCGACCTCGGGTATACACCCCCGTCGCTCTGCCAATTGAGCTACCGTGTCAATGGCTGCCAGCGCGAAATTCTTCTATCCTCTATTTCTTTTACACGTTTTATTAATGTTTGCGTTTTCTACCTCTTTTTTTATTTCTTTCTTTATTAGTTTTAAAATAAGTCTTAAATATTGTCACTACGCATTTTTGTTATAATTTAAAATTATTTGCCGTGTAGTACCGGTTTAGAATGTCACAACCCCTTTCTACCCACGGGTGTCGTAAGAGGCGACTCAGGGTCTTGTTAAACTGGTATTTGGGCGATGCTGCCATCTTCTCCTGTATCAACTTCCAAATGTGGCTGAGGAGTTTCTAGCTCTGAAGCTCTGGCTACCCCTTCTTTGGGATTTATAGCCATGAGTATATGTATGTATGTTAAAATTATTGTCACTTTAATATATATTGTTTTCATTTCACTGTGTATAGCTGTGTAGTGTCGGCTTAGAATAGCACTACCCCATTTCTTCTGGAGGGTGTACGTAAGAGGTTTCTGATTACTATACGCGATATGTGTGTAACATAAACTGTAGGTCTTACAGAACAACATGGTGGAGTCTGGAAACGTTCACCAAGTAAACAAGACCATGAGCATCACGTATTCATACATACATACATACGGCTATAAATCCCAGGAAGGGGTAGCCAGAGCTAAAGAATTAGAAATTCCTCAGCCACTTTTGGAAATTTGAGTAAGTAAAAGATAGTAAAAATAAAGGTTGTTGGTGATGGGTCTCCGACCGCATCGCCCAAAAATCCCTTATAGCCCCATACCGTTAGTCGCCTCTTACGTACACCCACCGAAAGAAATGGTGTAGTGCTATTCTAAACCGACACTACACGGCAAAATGTATTTAATTTAATATTGTTAAAATAAACATTTTCATCACATTATTTAAATAAATATAGGAATAATATAATAATCACGTATTCGATACGCCTCAACATATTGTTGCACCTTCTTGTGTCTTTACAACGGATTTTGGTTGTTTTTAATTAAAATTGTTTGGGCACATAGAGAGAAACACATTAAAATCACGAGAACGCGCTCAAAAATGCAGGCGATGAAGTTATGCAGAATAAAAGAGTGAAAAGATGAACGAATTTCTATGGCTCCTCTTTTTCTGTACACGCTGTGCAATTGTGGAACGCACTTCCTGTGGAGGTGCGATTGGCTGAATCCCTTAATGTGTTCAAGGATCTGGTGAAACAACACTATCTCACTGAAGCGCTGTAATACTGTTGCTTTTTAAATTATATGTATTAATTATATTTCTTAAACGTATTTGTGTATTTTATTTAGGTATTTGTATTACTTGTATATATAAAAGTATGTAGTTATGTATGTATGTGTGTTCATATGTGTGTAATATTATATTATTTTGTGTAATTAATATTTATGTTATTATTTATTATTTCAATTGAATAAGTTAGTTTTAAAGTAAGCTTGTTTTGTGCATCTACCCAGATAACTAGTTTACCGATCTCACCTTCCAAAGGTTGTCTGGAAGAGATCGCTTTTAGCGATAAGACCGCCGATTGTACCTCATTGTTAACTGTATGATAATTTCTAATGTAAATTTGTGTTTGATGTACAATAAAGATTTATTCTATTCTATTCTATTCTATATACATAAAGCTCGAGGGGTTCGGCTTCGAGGATCGTACAAAATAGCGATTGATATAATTTACCTAAACTAATGAGAAAGAATTTTGTTAGTTACACTAACAGTTGACTGTAACAAACACTACATACATACATACATATACACACGCCATTAGTTCCCATTATATTAGATAGCCACTTCGTACGATCCTGATAAACCTCTCTAGCTTCGTTTACATCCATCAATCTTAAATACAAATAAAAATATATAAATGAAAAAAATATTCACTCACAAACACTACTGTAACAAAAACTATTATTAGCTTATAAATAACATACTTAAAATAAAATAAAATTACTTGCAATATTTAAGTTGCCTAGTTACACACCTATTAGAATAGAAAAAAAATAGTATTTCTAAAAGAAATATATCATATGCGGTTAAATAATAAACAGGCATTTCTATGGGTTTTAAATGCTCGGAACTGTATTGATTTTAACCTTCTCCGATCCACCTTCTCACCAACCATACCCCCACCGGTACAGTTAGGCAAAAACCCAAAAACATCATCACCATATACACCATCACAAATAGTGATGATATTGGAAACATTCGGTATATGCTTTGTCTTTGTAAAATTTTTGCAAATGAAAATCATCAAAAGGTAAAAAAAATTGGCATGGTAAATTGGTAATCCATATTGCATTAATAATTCTAGTAATCATACATACATACATATACTCACGGCTTTAAATCCCATGAAGGGATAGCCAGAGCTAGAGAATTAGAAATTCCTCAGCCACTTTTGGAAGTTGCGTGGGAAAAAGATGGTGAAATAAAGGTTTTTGGTGATGGGTCTCCAACCGCATCGCCCAAAAATACCTTAAAAGCCCTAATACCGTTCGTCACCTCTTACGTACACCCACCAGAAGAAATGGGGTAGTGCTATTCTAAGCCGGCACTACACAGCATAGCCGGCACTACACAGCATAATTCTAGTATAATTCCGCTTATTCTGGTATAAAACTATTAAACTATATAAAACTTTTGATACACGATTTTCGGGACTCGTAGTAGTAGACTGGTTTCATTTAGCACTAACGTTTAACTTTGCAGCTTAGACAACTTAAAACTTCGGAACCACGGTAATGTATTCAAGGAGCGTATTACCCGCGGATCCCTAAACTGCTTACGCCCAACATATTTTATGCTAAATGTGTTTAAGACCTTGTCTTAGCACCTGAGCACTTTTTATTGTGTTACATTACATACCTATACAAATGGACGCTGTAAAAGAAACATTTTGTAGCTCATTCGCCGGAATACAAAGACATTGAGGAAAACTGAAAGAGACTTACAATTTTCGAGTTGTTTTCTCAGAGATTTAAAAGGATTTTCCGCTTTGTATTGCAGTTTTTGACAGCGGGTTATTACGGATATGTATTTTAAAATTATTTTTAAAACATAACTTGAATATAACTTGAGTTTCTAATCAGTTCAGGTAATACAGTAATGAAAATATAAACTACTTTAAAAAGCCCTATTTCAAACTTGTAAAATACATTACTTTTGTTGTCTGCTTTATACTCTTTTTACGTGTTTCCGTTTTGTGCCTTCGTCACAATGTTTAAGGATATGAAAAATAATATTATATTTGTCTGATTTTAACTGACAACATAAAAATAACTTAGTTATTATATTCATGTGTATTTACACTAAAGAAAAAGTTCAAGTCTAATAATTACTTACGAGTAATTAAATGATCTTCCAATATTTGTATTTCTGCAGGCGCAAAACAAAGCGATGGGATTAAAAAGTAAAACTTTGCTCAAACACACCGAACCCTTGCTCAGCTAAAATCTTTCTCAAATATTTTAAGAGGACACTGAATCTCCGGGCTTATGCTAAGGGTCCTTAGGGATTTTCCACGCTCTTCTTAGAAAATACTTAAGGGATAGCAGGGTCTTAAATTAGGTATTGATGACGACGACTTGACGGTGACCCAATGCTGAAAATATGCTAAAATTTTGTGACAGAATATTTTTAGATCAATCTTGTTAAGTCATTCCCTATGGTTATAAAATTAATGTTGAAGTTTTAAACGTTTAAGGAACTTTTAATACTGATAAAAAAATTGGTATGGAACATACCCTAATGGAATTGAGCCCAAAACCTGTGTTTAATTAATATGATGCCTAAACCGTTAGGTCACGTAGGCCGTTAAATTTCTAAATAAGCAAAGGAATCTTTTCATAATGCATAAAATAATCACCTCATTTCAGGCAACGCAATGAAGTTCCAAGATCACATTTTTCCTCATTACTCCTCATCGCTTAGGTAACTGCAAGTATTAGCCTTTGTTGCAAAGCTGTTACGTCACGTAAAAGCATTACGATGTTGCAAAGAAGTCTTTAAACATGTTACACATCTTATTTACACTTTCATGCACTTTTAAAATACATACTTTGCAGTTTTAAAAGACTATTATGAGACGGGCTTTGGAAGGAAATGTCTTCTTTGATGTTGTGTAAGAGATATATAAAGAACGTGTTTGTAAGCGGAAATGTGTGGTGTTAGATTTTACTTGACGGTGTATTAAAAGATTTGAATCTACAGAAATGCAAGTTTTGAAAAAGATATTATAAATTAAGCTGCGTGAATGAAATACGTTTATATACGTTTGCTGTGTAGTGTCAGCTTAGAATAGCACTACCCCATTTCTTCCGGTGCGTGTACGTAAGAGGCGACTAACGGTATTGGGGCTTTTAAGGGATTTTTGGGCGATGCGGTTGGAGACCCATCACCAACAAACTTTATTTTACCATCTTTTCCCCACGTAACTTCCAAAAGTGGCTGAGGAATTTCTGATTCCTTAGCTCTGGCTACCCCTTCTTGGGATTTATAGCCGTGAGTATATGTACGTATGTATGTATGTATGTATGTATGAATCAAATACATACAAATGAAACCGTAATAGCCCAGTAAGTAGAAGACCGCTTATTACGCAGATGGTAAGGGTTTAATCCCGGGTCGAGTCTGCACCAATTTGTCTTTTCTAAAGACATATGTGTGAATAATTTATCATAGTTGTTATCGGTGAGGGAAAACATCGTGAGGAAATAAGCATAGCTGAGTTGTATTAAGTCACGTGACAGTGTATTCGTACAAAATGGCGATAGGCCTGGCCTCTATCACGTGAGTACACTGTCCAAGCAAAACGTGGGTACTCTGAGCAGGTCACGTAACGATCTGAAGTATTTGTACCTCTGCCAACCCCTTCGGGGATATACGGCGCAACTGTTTGATTTAAATAAACAGAATAAAAGACAACTGAACTGTACATTCTTATATTTTTTCTATTTTAAGATATTGGGGATTTTATATGATAAATTGCTGTGTAGTGTCGGCTTATTAGAATAGCACTACCCCATTTCTTCCGGTGGGTGTACGTAAGAGGCGACTAACAGTATTGGGGCTTTTAAGGCATTTTTGGACGATGCGGTTGGAGACCCATCACCAACAACCTTTATTTTACCATATTTTCCCCACTCAACTTTCTAAACGTGGCTGAGGAATTTCGAATTCCTTAGCTCTGGCTACCCCTTCTAGGGATTTAAAGCCGTGAGTATATGTGTGTATGTATGTAAATGTACTTGTGGTACAAAGCAATAAATATTTAAATATTGCATTTACCCAAATTTGTAACTCTTACTTATTTATTGGTTATGTTTCTATGAAGCTGACAGAGAACATTAATTACTATTTTATCTTGAGTATTTCCGCACGAGTCGTAAAAAGCGCCTTAGGAAATAAGGACTCATTAAGTGATTGGAGGTTGGTAAGGGTACGATACTTCTGAACTTATATTATGATACTTTTGTTTGGACAGTGTTCTCACGTGATAGGGGGCAGGCAATTTGCCGTTCCGTACGAATACACTGACGCTGCACTGCCTAAATATACTATTAACATTATTAAATAAGCTAGTATTTAAGGATACATATTTCAATACATATACTCACGCCATTTGTTCCTATTGGGGTAGGCAGAGACTATCGATCGCCACGAAGACATTTTATATTCTTTGATTTTAAACTGATAGTTTGGACATTAAGGAATAGTTTGTAAAATTTGTGTGTAGAATTCATATTTTTTGTTCAAATAATATTATTATCGATCGAAAGATTGACTTATCATCTCAGTGGTAAGATTAATCCGGCCGTTAATCCCATAAAGGAGTAGCCAGTGCTTTAGAGGTAGAAACTCCTCAGCCGCATTTGAAAGTTGATGGAGGATGAGATGGTAGAAATTAAGTATTGTTGGTGATGGGTCACCACCATGGGTACCATGATAGTAGCTGAGACCAATGATTTAACTTGCTCTTTAAAGCACAGGATCATTTATGTTTTCTGATAATAAAATTTTATATGATTGATTCCACAAGTTCCTACCAGACAAAATAAGATAATATTTATATAATAGATAGACAAATAACATGTGATTTCACGCCCAGGACTGAAAATAATATATTTTAAGGACGACTACGAAGGACCTCTGAAAGTTTTTAAATAAAAGTACGTGTTTGTAAATGTAGATATATATATATATATATATATATATATATATATATATATATATATATATATAATATATATACTAGATGAAAACCCGGCTTCGCTCGAATGAAATATGACTCATAATAATCATCTAGGTACAAAATGTAATAGATACTTCTATAGTCATCGGTTCTCAAGGAATATTATAAGTAAGCCAGAAGAGCAAACACGAGCGCTATTTTATCGACACGATAACGGTTAGAACGAGATGGCAGTATACGATACTAAGTAGGTGCGTAAGAGATGGCTGTTTTATCCCACGCGATAACTAGTTTAGACACCGCTCGTACTAACCGGGCAGGCGTAGATTCGTATACTTGCACACACTAAATTTACCATCTTTACCGAGAGCCCTTCGCTGTATTGTTAACAAAATGATATAGTAGGTATTATCAAACAACAAAGAGACCAAGATACGACCAATGAAAGAATTTATTAAATGTTTACGATTTCCGGCATAATGTGTATAATCAGAACCAATTAATACAAATACAAACGCAGAAACGGTCATTACTGCCTGAAATAGATATTAGTCAGTCATGAATTATCCTCTGAATTCGAACAAACGTGTAAAAGTTCCTGCTTGCGCTATGCTGATTGTAGTTTAGAAGTCCGCGTACTACACTGACGTGATGCACTACAGCTATTGATATAATCTATGACTACCACGGACTATTCGCGAAACGTCTACGACTGAAGAATAGAGTATCTATAATTATAATTTCATCAAGGAGTACGGTAGACTCGATCGAAACCTTCTTTAAAAAAGTGTTCTTTGCGAAACGATCGAAAAATATTATGAAACAAAACGTTTATGTCATCGGGTGTCAGTCAAAATGGCGACTGAAATCTTGCTGTCAGCACCATTAGAATTTAGCAAAATACTCGACAATCTGAATTTTGCGGATAGATGATATCGACGCAACATCTTTATTTTTAAATGTTTTATTGTTTAGGTAAGGTTTCGATCGAGTCTACCGTACCCCGGGGTACGGTATGTATGTATATATATATATATATATATATATATATATATATACATACATACATACATATGCTCACGGCTATAAATCCCTAGAAGGGGTAGCCAGAGCTAAGGAATTGGAAATTCCTCAGCCACGTTTGGAAATTTTAGTGGGGAAAAGATGGTAAAATAAAGGTTTTCGGTGATGGGTCTCCAAAAGCATCGCCCAAAAATCCAATAAAAAGCCCCAATACCTTACGACACTCGTGGGTAGAAAGGGGTAGCGACATTCTAAGCCGGCACTTCATGGCAGTTGGAAATTATTAATATAGATATATGTAATAGTCCTACTGTCTTCTACATAAATAAAAATACAAGATAAATAATTATAAAACTCAAACGTTCAAACCGTATATCCCCTATCGCCGTTTTACAAATACACTGTCACATGACTAAGTACAACTCAGCCATGTGGGTTTCCTCATATAAAGATTATGACATGTTTATTCAGTAATAGCATACCAAATAAAACCCATATAAACTTTTAACATACTAAAATAAAAAAAACGCAAATAAAGTTGAACCAATAAATGCGCATTAATATTCGAAACAGGCCTATTAAGTATTTGTTCTCAGTAAGTCAGGCAACCTTACTTTACTATTTATATTCACGGCTATCCTGTCAAAATTTAACTAGCTGTGAAGTGTCGGCTCAGAACAGCACTACCCTGTTCTGTTTCTGTCCGCGGGTGATCGTAAGAGGCGGCTAAGGGTTTTGAGACTTTTAAGTGATTTTTGAGCGATGCGGTGCGAGACCCATCACCAACAACCTTCATCATGCGATCTTTTCTTCACTTAACTTCCGAAAGTGGCTATTTTTAAGTTTTAACTTAATAATTTTTATTTTATTTTGTAAGTAAGAATGCATCATTTCTGAACCCGTTATGATAATTATTTTAAAAAAATCATATACTGATGCTCGTTGTACTCATATAAAATAAAGGTTGTTGGTGATGGGTTTTCAACCGCAACGCCCGAATAGCCCCTAAGAAGCCCCAAAACCCTTATTCTCTTCTTACGATCACCCATGGGACGCAATGGAGTAGTGCTATTCTAATCCGGCACTACACAGCACAAAAAAAAAAATATCAACAAATAATCAACATTAAATGGTAGGTTAAGGATAAGTACGATTATTTCATAATAGTGTCTACAAGATGCACATAGAGAGGATGGATGAAAGAAAATTGGTAAAAGTGATCTATAGAGCTAGTAAGGATGGTTATGTTAGTAAAGGACGACCACGGAGAACACACTTGGACCAAATTGAGAGTGTGCTCAAAAAGGTAGGCGTCCATAGTATGAAGAATAAAAAATCATGTATGAAAAGATTGATGGATGTAAACGAAGCTAGAGAGGTTTGTCAGGATCGTACGAAGTGGCGATCGATAGTATCTGCCTACCCCAATGGGAAATAATGGCGTGAGTATATGTATGTATGTATGTCTACAAGCTAATTAATCTTAAACAATTACAATCATATAATTTTACAAGATGTTTTTATTTCATCCTAGTCTTACTTTTCTTTTTGAGTATTTAACTCCAAAATAAATTAAACATGTAAGTAATATACCTCATAAATAGTAATTGTTAAAAAAATAAACTAACCTACAATACAAAAAAGTGGTAACGTAATTCAAATTCGGTAATTATGAATACTGTAAACTTATGTTGGATGAAAATACAAACAATTAAAATAAACATAAATATGAACCTTATTATTGTAAATGCATAGATTAGATAATTGTTTAAAAAACTTACCAAGTCAATCAGCTGTGACAGTCGTAGGCCCAATTTCACCAAAACTGTGTTATTATTTTTATCGACAGGTCTAATCAATCTATTATAGTTACTCAATAAGTCATCGTATAGTCTTTTAGCGTCCGGATTTCCGTGGCATATTACAATTACCGACACAAAAACTAACAATTTCATCATTGTGGAGGTTACTATATTTATTTTCTAACTTAATTTACAAAACTCCATTGATAGTACTTTGTTTAAGACGCTTTATCATATTATTTCGATTACTTTTCGATAATAATAAACAAAAAATCGAAAAACTGAAGCAAATTTTGACAGCTACGCCCGAACGTAAGCGGCGACTGGTGCGCCCCTAGTGACGAATATTGGTACTAACAATTTACGCTATGCGCAGAATCGTATACGAATTTGATTACTGCTGCTTGTTAATGGCAATTATTTACATACACCGTAGTACTAATTAGAGCTCTGGAACCAAATATTTCGTTTGATTCTGCTCCCTAATTATTAGACATCATTCTGTTTACATAGAAGTAACCACAAATTAACTTTACTCTAAATTCTCATTCGGAAAAGTGCAGTAAATTCAAATAGTTCGTTTTATATAACCATTACTATGCATTCCTTTTGCTGTATTTTAGTATTCGTGTGCCAATTTTTTGGGCTACTTTACATTATTTATTCTGGAGGCAACCGGATCAATGCGTAGTAGGCATGCGTACAAGTTAGCATTTCCATTCATAGATGTGAACTCCTCTGAAGGAAAAGTTCAAAGCCTTTTATGTGGTCACACAAAAACCAGTTATGTCGTAGTTGTATATAGAGTCCAAATTCGCTTGAACGCATCATATTACAGTTGATATTTAGCTTTATCCAACATGTCTTGTGTTCATAATAAGACAGAGTGTGGATCTGGCTAATAGATGGCGCTAGTTCAATTAAATTTAACCTCTTGATAGCGTCAAGTTTACAGTTTAATATTTTTTGTAACGTTAATTATTTACCAATTTCAATTTTGCCATCGAAATGCTAATCAGATTTTGAGTTTTAGTGATACACTTGTCCTTTATCTTGTATAATAGATGCCTAACTAACTTGAACTTTATTTTTATTTTAGTACATACATACATATACTCACGGATATGAATCCCCTGAAGGGGTAGCCAGAGCTAAGGATTCAGAAATTCCTCAGCCACTTTTGGAAGTTGCGTGGGGAAAAGATGGTGGAATAAAGGTCGTTGGTAATGGGTCTCCAACCGCATCGCCCAAACAACCTTATTATACCATCTTTTCCCCACTCAACTTTCCAAAAGTGGCTGAAGAATTTTTAATTCCTTAGCTCTGGCTACCCTTTCTAAAGACTTATGGCCATGAGGGTATTTATGTAGGTGACTTCGAAGTATGTCTGGAAAACTCCGAGTTCTGTAACTCTAGCTACCCCTTTTTGGAATGAATAGGCATTAAATTAATAAAGATTGCCGTGAAGTGCCGGCTTAGAATGTCGCTACCCCTTTCTACCGATGGGTGTCGTAAGAGGCGACTAAGGGTATTGGGGCTTTTTATTGGATTTTTGGGCGATGCGGTTGGAGACCCATCACGAAAAACCTTTATTTTTACCATCCTTTGCCCACTCAACTTCCAAAAGTGGCTGAGGAATTAATAATTCCTGAGCTCTGGTTACCCCTTCTAGGGAGATATAGCCGTGAGTATATATATATATGTATGTATGTAAATCAATAAAATTGATTGCGTATTTTTTGTTTTTTATTCGAGTTATACAACTAAGTGATTATGAAGATCAAGCAATATGGAAACAGACCCAAAGACTATGACGATACTAGCTCAGAGAGAAGAGTTAATTTATTTAAGGTTTAGCCGAAGTTAATAGGGTCTCTTACTAAGTAAGCTACGAGATATAAATGGGAGGAAGTCGAGTATATTTGACCGTTGTCGTCCGCTAAAGGGAAAATGTGTGTTCGTGAATGTCCCATTAATCTGGCGTATTTATTTGTCATATGGATTTGTCTTAGTAGTGTCCAGCTATAATTCTACTAGTATTTATATATACGTATAACTCATACCGTAAAATACTAAAGTTTATAATTTAACATGATATAAAAATATATTTGATTTAAACATTTCGAACTAACTCATGAAGTTTGTAATAGTTTTAGTATCAGTGAATAAAATAATATTTACATACATGCAGAAATTATATTCACGGCCATAAATTTTAAAGAGGAGTAGCCAGAGCTTCAGAGCTAGAAACTCCTCAGCCTCGTTTGAAGGTTGGGGACAAGATGATGGAAATAAAGTATCGTTGGTGATAGGTCTCCAACCGCATCGCCCAAAAATACTTGAAATGGCCTCATTCCCTTAGTCGTCTCTTACGACGCCCGTGGGTAAAAAGGGGTAGTGACATTCTAAGCCGGGACTACACGGCTGTATTATAATATTTATACATGTTAATTTAATCTTCAATCGAAGACTTCAATTCTAAATTGTCTACAAATACGAGGATTGTAATATCAAAACTGTTGTGATAGAAATTAAGAATAGTCAAGTCATTCGTACTTTTTCATTCAACAACAAATATAAATTAGCTAAACAGTGAAAAATTTGTTCAGTCAATCAAACTAAAAAATGCCTGTATGTATTATCCGTAGTACATACATACATATGCTCACGGCCATAAATCCCTAGAAGGGGTAGCCAGAGCTCAGGAATAAGGAAAGAAATAAAGGTTTTCGGTGATGGGTCTCCAACCACATCGCCCAAAAATCCCTTAAAAGCTCCAAATCCGTTAGTCGCCTCTTACGTACACCCACCGGAAGAAATGGGGTAGTGTTATTCTATACCGACACTACACAGCAATCTGAAGTCTGAAGAATAAAAAGAGAATAGAGATTTATGATTGTAGATGAACTTGAGGAGTTTGCTAGGATCGTACAAAGTTAATAATAGTGCTTACCCTATGGAACTATAGGTGAGGGAAGTGGTTACAACAGGTATAATTTTAATGATAAATACATACATATATTCACAACCGTGATAGCCCAGTGCGTAGAACACTCGGTTATCGTGCAAACGACTAGTGTTCAAATCCTGGGTCGGGCCTACACCAATTTGTCTTTTTAAAGACATATGTGTGGTTAATTTATCATGGTTGTTAACGGTGAGGGAAAACATCGTGAGGAAACCCACATGGCTGAGTTGTACTTAGTCATGTGACAGTGTATTCGTACAAAACGGCGATAGACCTGCCCCCTATCACGTGAGTACACTGTCCATGCAAAACGTGGGTACTCTGAACACCAGGTGACAAAGTCACGTGATGTTCAGAGGTATTAGTACCTCTGCCAACCCCTTCTGGGATATTCGGCGTGAACGTTTATGTTATGTTATGTTATATATTCACAACCATAAATCTAAAAATAGGGTAACCTGAGTGTCAGAGCTAGAAACATCTCAGTCACGTTTGGAAGTTGGTAGGGGACAAGATAGTAGAAATAAAGTATCGTTAGTGATGGGTCTCCAAGCGCATCGCCCTTAAATCACTTAAAAAGCTTAGATGAAGAATACCGAAGAAATGGGGTTGTACTCTTTTAAGCCGACAGTACACACCAATATAATAATATTTATGTGTAAAATATTCAGATAATCAGTCTGTCAGGTTCAGACGCGGCTTAATTATGTACTCAAAGAATCTCGGGGTGAAACAAATGACCTCTGGGAGTGCATTAACTTATCTTAGAAATCAGTCGTACCAGTTTTTCTCATAGGGTTTTAGAAAATACCAATTTTATTTCTATTTAATGGAAACTACTGCAAATATTAATCTATACTAACTAGATATGTCATTTGATTCTAAAAAGGATACGGATATTTTCAGAGTCAACTTTTATCCTCTCCTCCTTTTATCGTTAAAGATGTTCGGCCATATTTACAATTAAAGCTGAAAATATATTCGAATTTCCAAGCCATTTATGTTTTTTGAAGGTTAAAGTTTATATTTTGTTCGCTAAATGCTGGTTGACCAAAACGGTATCGTACTATTATACTGTAAAAGCCAATATTATCTTGTCCACAACATAAACAATTTAGTGATTTAAATATGATACTTTGTTTTGGTAGCATAAAAAGGTGATTAGCCTGAAAAGATATTTTTAAAATTATAGTTATTATAACACCTATGTACTCTACAGTGAAGGGTGTATTAATGTATTTTATAATTTGTCTTAATAAAGAACTTTCAAATTTAACGACGATTTATTTGACGACATGATAGTCCAATGGGTAGAACACCCGCCTGAAAACAGAAGGGCGTGAGTTCCAATCCTGGGTCGGGCCTACACCAATTTGTCTTTTCTAATCTATAATAATAATCTATAATCTATCATGGTTGTTAACGGTGAGGGAAAACATCGTGAGGAAACCCACATAACTAAGTTGTATTTAGTCATGTGACAGTGTATTCGTACAAAAACGGCGATAAGCTTGCCCCCTATCACGTGAGTACACTGTCCAAGCAAAACGTGGGTACCTTCTCTGGACAATAGATGGCGCTGCCATGTGAGTTCAGAAGTATTGGTACCTCTGCCAACCCCTTCGGGGATAAACGGCGTGAACGTTTATGTTTATGTTATGTTATGTTTCAAATTTAAATCAAAATCAAGCGAAGTTGATTGATTTTGATTTCAGTCACTTTGGGGAGTTGAGGGGAGAAAAGATGCTGGCAAAATGGGTTCCTAGAGTGGTATTTTAAACCACAATGTCCAGTAATCACACATCTATTAGAAGAAATGGAAAGTAGTAATCTGAGCTAATACTACAAAAAAATGTAGGAAACACACTATCACTGCTGTTAAGAATACCCTTTCACTTGAATAAACGTATTTTGGCTTTCTGAATTTGGTACATATTTCTTGATCAGACAGCATTTCTAAAAACTATCCCTTAAAATGCTGAAAACTCTATCTCTAGCTGTGACCCCATTTCCTCTGATGGTCGATCGTAAGAGGCGACTAACGGTATTGGGGCTTTTAAGGCATTTTTGGGCGATGCGGTTGGAGACCCATCACCAACAACCTTTATTTACAATCCTTTCCCCACTTTATTTTCCAAAAGTGGCCGAGGAATTTTGAATTCGATGCTCATGCTCTTCATTTCTGGGATTTATGGCCGTGAGAATATTTTTGTATGTATAATATTACAACAGATAAACTAGCTGTGTAGTGTCGGCTTAGAATAGCACTACCCAATTTTTTTCCGGTGGGTGTACGTAAGAGGCGACTAACGGTATTGGGGCTTTGTAAGGGATTTTTGGGCAATGCAGTTGGAGACCCATCACCAACAACGTTTATTTTACCATCTTTTCCCCACGCAACTTCCAAAAGTGGCTGAGGAATTTCTAATTCCGTAGCTCTGGCTACCCCTTCTAGGGACTTATAGCCGTGAGTATATGTATGTATAAACTAGCATGTCCTTTTAAAGTCTACTGTCTACCATAAGTTTTCAAAACAATATACTCGTATAACTTTAACGCAAGTTTGTGATGAAAAAACGGAAGCAGATAGGAGTTTTATTATAATGAAACGAAGCAAGGATTTTACTAACTTCGGCACATAAAAATGCATTGAATATAAAGCGAAGGCTATAAAAATAAACGTTCTAAAGCAGACTACTAAGGAGAGTTTAAAATATGCTTATATTTTACTGTTTTTCTTTCATAACATTCCGTAACAGGTGTAAAAGGAAAATTGCGGAAGTTGAAATAGTTTTTTAGCTATGAATATGCGGTAGTTAGTAGTAGTTTTAATTCGCTTTGAACTTTAACTGTAAAAAAAAGTAAAAAAATCTTTATTTAGTCCCTCATATTATACAACATGTAAATACAACAAGCGCACAAATTACATACAACTTTTCATATTTTTCCAAAAACTCTATTCAAACCGATAAATTAGGTGAAAAAACTCAAACTCAATATTTTGTTGAAAATAGTTACTACAAAGAATTCCTAATCTTCTTAATAAAAGTTCAAAAGTAATACGTCTCAACAGTTGCTTTGGTAGGTGTTTGTTAAAAGTGGAAACGACGCGAGACCCTTTACATTCCATTCACATTTTGTAACACCACCTTTTAGGCATCATTTGCTAATATGTACGTAAATAAATAACGGACTAACCAATATCAGAAATTAAGTTACCTGCATGGCTATTACGGGCGACCTTTCAACTAGATATCGCGTGCTATAAAGCAGCCATCTCTTTCGCACTTACGAGTATCGTATACTGTCATCTCATTCTAACCGATATCGTGTTGATAAAATAGCGCTCGTGCTAGACCTCCAGAAGGGCAAGCACGAGCGCTATTTTATCGACATGATAACGGTTAGAATGAGATGGCAGTATACGATACTAAGTAAGTGCTTAAGAGATGGCTGCTTTATCCCACGCGATAACTAGTTTAAACACGGCTCGTGCTTGCCCTTCTGTTCCAGTTGGACTGTCAATTTATATTGTAGAAGGTTAATCCACACAACCTATCCACTTCAACATATGATCCAGAACCTTCTTAGTATTGGTTTCCGGCCTTCGGCTTTGCGCAATATGCGCTGGATATTTTTCAATTTAATGAGTATCGAAACTCTTAAATTATGTCTGAGAAATTTGTATTTCAGAATCTCTAGTTACCTCAATTTGAGGAAAGTAGTCGTGAGTATATATATGTAAACTAAATGAGTCTATCCTCATAGCTTTTAAATTAATCCATAACCTTTTATCCCCATATCTAATATCTACCTATACCTTTGGGTATGAAATTCAGTTTCGTCAACGTTGCAATACGTTCTAATCAAAGTAAAACTATTTCTTTCTGTGAAATAAAAATGGAACCGTCATAAAAACGAAGGCTCTACACCTTTACCCAGTCGCTAACTGTTCCATGTTCAAAATTACGCGCCTTTATTGTTTCCGGACAATTTCTTGGACAGTAAAAAGTTGCAGGCGTTTGTTAGTGATCGAAAGGTTCACAGGTTGGCTGAACTACGTAAAACAGTAAAACAGCCATTTTTCCTGTTCATAAGAATCCAGCGACACACGTGCGAAATCCACTCTTATGATTAATAGCCATAAGAAACTTTTCCCCAAACGCCATCAATACTCCCAAACACAACTCCAATATTTAAACAACGCTAGCAACACGACGCAAAGAAATAAAAAGTTTTCATTCCTTTTATCCCTTTGAGAGTGTTAATAATTCTACTTCATAATTAGACTACCCTTCTAAGTAATTGTAAACAAGTATTAAACATTTCATTACTAAATTATTCAGCGGGAACCTTGCTAAGATCGTACGATGAATCCGAATATTTCATTAAATGGACCTTCTGAATTACTAGCTTCGGTTTTTACGATACCACTGAGAGACAGGGGCAAGTTAAGTTCCTTAGTGTGCTAACTGCATAGAAACTTCACCCATATCTCTGCATTTACAAAATAAACTTTTGTATGGAGTTCCCACTTTTCACATACGTTCTTAGTTAATGTACTTTAGCTTTGTTGTATGTAATATGTGAGGTACACTTTCATGCGATATTAAATTGTAAAGAATATGAAGATTCCTGGGTTGTGATGGATGAAAATGATGTTTGTTGAAGTAAGAATATTGAAACATAAATAAGGTATAATACAAAGCATTTAGTAGTTTGCTCAACGGGCAGAAAAAATATCATTCTGCCATTACAATACGAGTAGATTTCCACGACAAATAAATAAAGAAATAGAACATAATTCTGTATCTATTACTAAAAAACTTTAGGATACTAAGATTAGTTAAATATTTAAAATTTAAACGCTATCAATATATATAAACATATAATCACGGCTATAAATACCTAGAAGGGGTAGCTAGAGCTTCGGAATAAGAAATTTCTCAGCCACTTTTGGAAGCTGAGTGGGGAGAAGTTTGTAAAGCAATGGTTTTTGGTAAAGCAACGCCAACAAACATTTAATCCATGTCATAGTTCTACTGCTTTTTACAGGATATTTATTTCAAAGAAATCATGATAATAATAATCTTGGTAATGTTAGTAGAGGACGGCCCCGAAAGACAAACTTTGACCAAACTGAAAGTGTGCTCAAAAAGGCAGGCGTCCGAAGTATGAAGAATAAAAGAGCATGTATGAAAAGATTGATGGATGTAGACGAAGCAAGAGAGGTTTGCCAGGATCGTACGAATTGGCGATTGATAGTCTCTGCCTACCCCAATGGGAATTAACGGCGTGAGTATATGTATGTATGTAAATCTTGATAGTTCACTTGAAAAGCCGTGAATTATAAAATAAGTTGGGCCTACACCAGTATGTGGTTTTGAAAGTCGTATGCGTGTTTTAGTTATCAATGTTGTTAATTATAAGGCTGAGTTATAACTAATCATGTTCGTTTTTTTTTGTACGAAGTAGCGATAGACCTGGCACTCTCTGGTGAATTCACTGTCCAAGTAATATTCTTGTGAAAAAAAAGACTAAAGATATTGTAGCATGCTCTATATATAACTCTTATGTTTGTTAGAATCTAAAGAAAATAGTTTATTCTTGGAATAAATAATTTAACATTGTTCAATCAAAAAATTAAATATAATTACAAAATTGGTTTCGCTGCTAACATAATGACTTACCCCCATTCAGTGTCTACTTACTTACTTACTTATACTCAAGCCTATTATTCCCATTAGGTAGACAGAGACTATCGATTGCCACTTAGTACAATCTTTACAAACCTCTCTTGCTTCCGTTACATTTATTATTCTTCTCATACATGCTCTTTTCTTCTTCTCACTTCGGACCCCCGCCTTTATAATCAACTAACAATCCCATCCACATTGGCTCTATATATCTCTTTCGCAACTTTATTTTCATCTAATCAGTGTCTATGCTTCAATTGTACAAAGTCAAATCAAATCAAATCAAATCAATCGTTTATTGCATTCATCAATGAGTATAACAGTTCTTATTTCATAATTTATAACAGTTCTACATTGAAGACCCGGTGGGGCACAGCAATTTCTTATATCTAAGTTATTTTACAATTAAACTAAATAGGAGAGGAGGAGGAAATTCAATAGAAGAAATTATAACTTTCATTCTCACACAAACACACACAAAACAAATACATACACAAGCACAACTTTAGAGCATATACATTTTCATGTAATATTGGCCGTTTCTAGCACTCTTTCATCCCAAATTTCTTCTAAGTACTCTGTTATGCTGTAATAGCACTTACTGATCAAGAAAAATTTTAGTTTTGTTGAAAATTTTGCATATGGTTCTATATTTTTTAACGAGTTTGGAAGATGGTTATATATTTTAATTGACATGACGAATGGGCTAGACGTGTGTAGAGTTAATTTTGAAATTGGAAGGGTCAGTTTATTTCTATGCCGAAGTGAGTAATACGTCTGAGATTCATCGCGATTCTTGTACAGTTCTTTGTTATTTCTGACAAATTTACACATTTCCATAATATAAATAGACGGAACAGTAAGTATTTTGTTACTTCTAAAATGCGGTTTACAGCTTTCGAGTTGTTCGATGTTAACAATAATCCGAATCAATTTTTTCTGCAATGTAAGTAAGGCTGGAGCTTCCGTACTGTTTCCCCACAATATAATGCCGTAACTGAGCCAGGAATGGGCGTATGCATAGTATACGGCCTTAGCGGTTTCAAAATTTGTTGTTTTTTTAATTTCATTTAAAGCATAAACAAATCTACTAATTTTCGATACTATTTTATTGATGTGACTTTTCCAGTTAATGTGCGTGTCAATATTAATACCTAAAAGCGAGAATTCGTCAACTACATTTAATTTGTTATTGTTAAACTCATAAGTTAGATCGAAAGTCGTTTTTTGCGGAGGGTGAAACACCATTAATTTTGTTTTTTTGAAATTTATTTCAAGGTTATACGCCTTCATCCAATTAACAATTTTATTCATTAATGTATCTAGTATTTCCTTAATTTTGTAGTTATTTTGGCAACTTATTAAAAGAGAAATGTCATCGGCAAACAAAACACTAGTTACGCCTACTATTTTGGGTAGCTCATTAATATACATGAGAAACAATAGGCAACCTATAACACTTCCTTGTGGAATAGACGCAGTCATTTGTTTCTTTTCTGATCTCACCATTTTAATTTCATTTGTACTTTTGTCGTAGGTTTCGAGCTCTACTAATTGTTCTCTTTTTGATAAATATGAGACAAACCATTTGTGGGCAACACCACGTATTCCTAAGTTGTGCAATATTTCTAGGAGAATATCATAGAGGACTCTGTCGTAAGCTTTTTTCATGTCTAGCAATATCCCAACGGCATATTTTTTATTATTACATATATCAAGCACCGATTGTATGTATTTGAAGGTTGCTGTGATGGTCGATCTTTTTTTCCTAAATCCGTGTTGGCTCTCATTCAATATATTATATTTTTCACAAAATTTTTCTACTCGATTGCTCATCGCTTTTTCGAATATTTTTGAAAATGATGGCAATAGCGCAATTGGACGATAATTATCTACATCTTTTACTTTATTTTGTTTAGGAACAGGCACTATAATAGCAGTCTTTAGTTGATCTGGGAAAATACCATGTTCAAAAGACTGATTAACTAGCATAGTAATAGGCCATGTCAATTCATCAGCACACGCTTTGATCAACGTTGACGGTACTTCGTCTATTCCATGACTAAACTTGTTTTTTAAGTTTTTAATTAATCTATTGATTTCTTGAAAAGAAGTGGGGCAGAGGTATATTGTATTTTCTACTCTAGTGGTGTCGAATCGGCTACCTGATGACTGTTGAGCAGGGATTGCATTATTTTGCCCTAGAGAAGCGAAGTGATCATTAAATATTTGTGCTATTTCAAAAGGACTGGTAATTATATTGTTATTAAAGTTTAAATTTATATTTTGTTTTTCTTTCTTAACATTTTTATTTGTTCGCTCTTTAATAATTTTCCACATAGTTTTTATTTTGTTTTTAGATTTTTTTAGAATTTTTATGAAGTTATTTTTCTTTGATGTATTGACAAGCTTTTTTAAAGTTTTTTCATACAGTTTACAATGTGATTTCAATAGTTGATTATTGGTGGTTGATACAAAGGATCTTAATAATCTTTTATGACGACAAGATATTCTAATCCCAGTAGTTAGCCAGCCTTTTTTACAGTTATTTTTTAATTTTACTTTGATTTTGGGGATAGTTTTATTTAGCACATTTTTTATAGTATGAATAAAACTTTCGTAGTTTTCATTTACACTTACATTTAAATTAATAATATTTGTCCAAACAATGTTTTGAATGGAACATTTAAATTTATTTATATTAGCTGAACTAAATATTCTTTTTTGTATAAACCATTCATTTTGAGGTTTTGGTTGCGGCAACGTTAGACTTATTATAGTAGCCTTATGGTCTGAAAACCCAAGCTCTTGTACCGTAAAAACATTAGTATTATCCGAAAAATTTGTAAATATTAAGTCTAAGCAAGTTAACATATGGGTAGGTCCTGCTATGTTTTGTTTGAAATTATATTCTAGCATACAGTTCAAAAACTTACGAACTTCAGGCTTCTTAGACAACATATCTATATTGAAATCCCCTCCAATAACAACTTTTCTCGAAGAATATTTTTTTACTATGTAATTCAAGGCTAACCTTAACTGAGTGTAAAATATTTCCTCCTCTCTTCTATTCCAGTACATTACTATTATAATTAAATTTTGTTCAGGCAGCTCGGCTGCACTCATTTCTATTATATATTCAACGGAAAATTCCGAGATATCCAATATTTCAATGGCTCTAAATTTTTCTTGAATAAACAAACAAACACCTCCTCCACGGTGATTTTTTCTGCAAAATGATGAAGTTATTTTGTATCCTGTAAAATTGACTAGATCCAGTTTGCCCATCGAAAGCCAAGTTTCACTTACACAAAAGGCTTGGTAGTCATTTTCATCTAAAAATGATTCTATTAAATGAAGTTTATTGTTAATACTTTGTGCGTTTTGATAAATAATCCTAAATGTTCCAGGTGTATCCTTAGCCTCGAAATGTATGATTTATTGTTGTATTCCCCTTGTTATGAGTTATATTTTGGGTATCTTCAGTCTCTGCCACTTTATCTAGTTTTCCGTTAATATAGAGTTCTCCATTTCGTACTACTGCATGATTTCCATTTTTCCGTGCTCGATGTAGCTTTTCTAATAATTGTCTCCTTTTTCTTCTACCAGTTTCATCCAAGTATTCAGAGACAGACAATCCTACATTTTTTAAGTAGCCGGAATTATTGAGCAAGTACCTTTTCATTTTTTTACTAATCAATTCGATCACAATTGGTCGCGGCCGATTCCCGTATCTTCCTATACGAGTGGCTTCTTCTATGTAGCCGGTTATGTCCACATTCAGTAACTCATAGAAAGCGTTTATAAGTTTCTGGTTCAAAGTATATTCATCTTCATCATAACCTTCATTTAAACCGTATATTACAATTTTTCTTTGGTTTTCACAAGAATGAGAATTAACAAAGGGCTGTGTTTGGTTTTGTCCAATTTGGCTTAATAAGTGTTGTACCTGAGATTCTAAATATTCTTTTTCTTTTTCAAGTGTTTGTACTACCTTTTCAATCTTACCTATTTTGTTAGCCATGTTTTCTTGTTCACGTTTTAATGTAAAAAGTTCTGATTTAAAGTCTTTTTTCATGTCTTGCAGGGAACATAAGATCTTAGCTTCAAGTTTAGATGTTATTTCTGTTACAAGCGAGTCGTAATTAATCTTTAATTTCTTATCTAAGAGGTCGCTCAGTTGGTTTAATGATACAAATTGTTCATTTTTATGACTACTCCCTGCAATTGGAGAGTCTGGATTTAAAGTATCTCCTAAAAAACTGTGGTCGGAATCAGTCTCTGTGGTTGGCAGAACAGAAATTCTTACGGGCGTATTATCGTTTTTTAGACGTTTTAAGGAGTTAAGGCATTCCGGACATTGCCAGGTTGTGTCATAATGATGTAAATTGGACTTGTATTGAGTTGTTCTTATTCGAAGACACTTGTAATGATATAAAGCATTGCAGGAGCAACATTTAAGGCGTTCAGCTATGTTAATGTGTTGTTTACATGCAATACAGTCCATAATAGTAAGTTGAAGTGAATACTTGCGATAGTCTGAGCAGATATATTCGTCCTCTTCTCACTCGGCCGTCTCCTTTGGCTGTACAGCTTACGGATGTTCAATGCCTGTTGATATTCACTAACGAAAGATCGCGCGATTTTGGATCTTAAAACTTCTGTTTACGACTCTAAACGTTACTGTTATAAATTATAAAGTCATCCGTATCACATAAAAGATTGTAAACACACTATACTGAAGTCATGTGCACTAACTATATTGAAAATAATGTTTTCCACCGATAATGTAAATATTATCTATTTTTAACAGATTTTATAATCGCAGACGAGAAAAAACCAAACCAGAGTAACGAGCACTTAAAATATTTCATATTTTTACTACACAAATAAAAACAAGTCTCACATGTATTAAAACAGACAGTAAATACGACACCCATTTAAAAAATGTAACTTAGGAATCTGTGCAATCTGTGGAATGTTATATGTAAAGCAAAATAAAGCGCGAGAGGAAAGAAAAAATCACCAGGATCGTACAAAGTGACGATTAACATGCTGTTTCTACAATATATCAAAGTTAACAAGTTCATGGATATAATGATGGTGAATAAAGAGTCGTGGTTGCATCCAGTGCTAATATCTACTATGTATATTATGGAGATGCTCTTAGTATTCACCGAGACTGCCAAAATTGGTATCTTTTCTTTTGTAGTTGGGTAAAAAGAAGATTACTAGGTGGGTATGAATGCTTCGCGATGCCAAATCGGGGTGAATTACCCATAATAAAAAAAATATTAATAATAGACTAACATGGGAAATTTTGAAATGTGTATATTTAATTTTTATAAAGTGGAAAGTCGAATCTGGAAATAAACTATCTCAAAACTTTGTCATCAGTGTGGTTGATTGTCGTGCGTTTAGTTTTGTGACAATATACATTTAAAAATATTTACGGTATGTAAATAGCCGTGTAGTGTCGGCTTAGAATAGCACCACCCCGTTTCTACCGATGAGTGTACGTAAGAGGCGACTAACGGTATTGGGGTTTTTAAGGGATTTTTGGGCGATGCGGTTGGAGACCCATCACCAACAACCTCAACTTTACCATCTTTTCCCCAATCAACTTTCCAAAAGTGGCTGAGGAATTTCTAATTCCTTAGCTCTGGCTACCCCTTCTAGGGATTTATAGCCGTAAGTATATGTATGTATGTATGTATGTTACGGTATGTACGGCTATAACGATCGAGGCTGAGTTAAAGTTAGTCATATGACAGTGTATTCGTACAAATGGCGATAGGCCTGCCCCTATTACCAGGTGACAATGTGAAATATTAGTACTACAGCCAACCCCTTTGGGGATCTACGGCGTGAACGTTTGAGTGAGTTTGATCAAAATATTAATTGTATAAAGAACCCCAGTTCATTTCACTCGTCTACAAACAGAAAACCTATCATCCTCCTTTCTTTTAAGCATCAATCACCAACGATATCAAAATTGAATGATTTGCCGCGCAATTCATTCGGTCCGCACAACATATAAAGGCGGGTACACTTTTGTTGCGCATGCATAATTCAATGTGAAACGTTTGGGCTGTCGCAATCCGCATTGCGCTACGGCCCTGGCAGGCATACCTGGAGAATACTCTACATATCTAACTAGTTTTTCTTGTTTCGTTCACTGGGTCTTGGCGGATGAACGCCATAGGGGCTATTCAGTAATATTGCTGTATATGCTAGGTTCTCCTGTTTTTTCGCGGTTCAGCTAATACAAAACGAGGTTGTCGTAAATAGACAAAGTTTTGGGGTTAGGGAATGACCAGTTCCAAGTTACTTTTGAAACTTATGTATGAATACTTTCACTGGCGGCGATATATTCCAAAAAAGAGTAGCTTCAGAATAAGACATTCCTCAGATACTGTTTGAAATTGAGTTGGGAATAGCTTTTAAACCACTTAGTACATACACTGTTTGTTGAGAAATGCCTTGAATTTACTTGACAAAGCTGAAAAACTTTGCCAGGACCGTAGAAAGAGGCAATCGATATTCTCTGTCAACCCCAATAAAAACGAATGGCGTGAGGATATGTAAATATGTTCTACAAACACTTGTACTATTTCAAAAGTATATTTTGTTTTCATTCTTTTTTGTGTACAACAAAAAGGAAAACCCCTGATCCAATGTAAAACATAATGATTAATTAAAAAGCAATTTCGCGAACAAGAATCGTATAGGCGTTCAGTTTAGAACAATCTGAGATAGATGGGACAATCCCCACAATGGAAAACTAATCTAAACTAACCTTAAATTTAAATTGTCTCTGTTCCAATTACTAGCGCTAGGGACAAGTCCTGTTTTAGTGTTAAGCCCAATTTGAAAATGTATTATTGTTTCAGTGGATTGTCAGCTATTCTAGGTACTTTAAAGCTGTGTAATATCGACTTGGAAAAGCATTATCCTTTTTCTTACAACTAGTGTTGTAAGAGGCGACCAAGGGAAGTTGTTCCGCGTTGTGGTTGGAGATCCATCACTAAAGATTCTTATTTTTTACTATCATTTCCCCTACCAACTTCCAAAAGTGATTTAAGTATTTTAATTTCAAGCCGTGTAGTGTCGGCTTAGAATAACACTACCCCATTTCTACCCGTGGGTGATCGTAAAAGGCGACTAAGGGTATAGGGGCCTTTGAAGTAATTTTTGGGCGATGTGGTTGGAGACCCGTCACGAACAATTATTTATTATTACCATCTTTTCCCCACTCAACTTCCAAAAGTGGCTTAGGAGTTTCTCATTCCAAAGCTCTGGCTACCCCGTTAAGGGATTTATAGTGAGTATATGTATGTATGTATGTAATTTCAAGGCTCTGGCTATTACCCTTTGGGATTTATAGTGTGAGTATATATATGTATGTGTTGGTACTCATAACGTTTTGTTTAGTATTAGTTTATAAAATCACTTATCCATTATTACCCGCGCCCTAAGAGGTGACTTATCGTTTTCGCGGCTTTTGAGTGATATTGGAGATCTATAAACGACTGACCTAAAGCTCTGGCTACAATTATTTTCGAGCTCACAGTCAAATTACTTACCTACACCAATTTGTCTTTGCGAAAAACATATGTGTGATTAGTTTATCATGGTTGTTAACGGTGAGGGAAAACACCGTGATGAAACATATTCGTACATAACGGCGAAAGGCCTGCCCCCTATCACTTGAGTACACTGTCCAAGCCAAACGTAGGTACTCTGAGTACTATGTAACAATGTCACCTGATGTTCAGAAGTATAAGTACCTATGTTAACCCTTTCGGGGATATGCGGCGTGAAAGTTTGGTTTTTGAGTTGATAACTTACCTATTAAGTTTAAAGTTCAAATCCAGCTTCTAACGGTTTCATGTTTGGGGTTTATCCATCGAGGTACTTAAGGGTATAGGAAATTATATTTTGAGGTATCTACATACCTGAGTCATGCTTAATGATACATGATCATCATATACAGTGTATCTAGGCAAAAATCGGTAATTTAAAGGTTATGTAAAAATTATACGTTATTTTTAGAACTCATAAGTACTTTGTTTGCAGATGTACTTATTATTATAAACTTTTAAAAAACATAGAATATTAAATGATATAATTCGATAAGTTTTTCATGTAAGTTAAAATACAAAATTGTATACCGTACTTTTGATCGCTGTAATTATAGTAATTACATTTTGTTAATATTTAACAGGATCGTTAATTTAAAAATAATTACAAATATCGGTGAGCAAATTTTAAAACGAAATTAAAACTTTTGATCTAATGAGAAACATTTTATAGGTTTTTAGGAAAACACCTGATTTAAGTCTGTTTTATATTAAGTATGATTGAAATTTCTTCCATTGATTGTAGCATTAGATTATGCTCAGACTCCTACTGAAGGTAAGACAGATAAACCTAGACTCCCTTAAACCTAATGTAGAGTAAGTGGTCAAAAGAAAAATCCAAAAAGAAATATTTGACATCGACCCAAAGCTTCTAGCCACCCTGAAAGTGGTGTCAATAGAAGCGTGTGAATATGTCCTTTAAAACCACGACCCAAACATACCATTATGAAGAGCTTTTAACCCTCCTTTGATATGTAGAGTATAAAGTCGAAATGAAAAATATTAAAAAAACCGATTAGATATAGACCCAAAGCTTCTAGCCACTCTGCAAGTGAGGTCAATAGAAGCGCCTTGGTTAGTTCTATGCAAAACATATCAAGTCATATTATTATGAGAAGCTTATAACCCTTAATTCGTAAGGTATAATCCAGCGGCCGATTACGCTCATACAAATAGCTATGATAAATTTGACCCAAAGCTTCTAGCCACACTGTAAGTGGTGTCAATAGAAGCGCCTTGGTTAGTTCTATGCAAAACATATCAAGTCATATTATTATGAGAAGCTTATAACCCTTCATTCGTAAGGTATAATCCAGCGGCCGATTGCGCTCATACGAATAGCTAAGATAACGTCGACCGAAAGCTTCTAGCTACACTGTAAGTGGTATCAATAGTAGCGCCTTAGTTAGTTCTATGCAACACATACCAAGTCATATTATATTATGAACAGCTATTAAACCTCCAATTTATGTGTAGAGTATTCGGTCGGAATTTGTGAATAAAACTTAACACCTAAGAAAAAGGGAAAAATTTAACTTACGTGATAGTGAGCAGGCTCATTGCCATTTTATACGAACACACTGTCGCATGACTAAGTACAAGCCAAGCCATGTGGGTTTCCTCGTGAGAAAAGACATGTTAAGTTTAGCGCCATTTTACTATAATTGTAATAAATTTAAGGGCTGCAATATCAGATGATTTCGACTCGTCCTTTGCAGTTCGGTTATTTTATAGCTACTAAACTCAGTAGTGATTTCAGCGGGAGGTTTTGGTTGACTTTCGTGTTAGGGGGAAGTCCTGTATACGAGTATACTGTCAAATGCCAAAGTATAACTTGGCCATGTGAGTTTCCTCACAGTTAACAACCATGATAAATTAACCACACACATTTCTTTAGAATGGTTAAAAGCTTTATGAAGGTTTATGAAGGGTTAAAAGCTCTTCATAATAATATGACTTGTTATGTGTTGCATAGACCTAACCAAGGCACTTCTATCGACATATCTTACAGAGTGGCTAGAAGCTTTGGGTCTATGTCTGATAGCTTTTTTTTCAAATTTTTCATTTCGACTTTATACTCTACATATCAAAGGAGGGTTAAAAGCTCTTCATAATGGTATGTGTGGGCCGTGGTATTAAAGCACATACTCACACGCTTCTACTGACACCACTTTCAGGGTGGCTAGAAGCTTTCGGTCGACGTTATCTTAGCTATGTTTTTGAGCGCAATCGGCTGCTGGATTGTACCATACGAATGAAGGGTTAAAAGCTCTTCATAATAATATGACTTGATATGTTTTGCATAGAACTAACCAAGGCTAACACCTTACACTGTGGACACCACTTACAGTGTGGCTAGAAGCTTTGGGTCTATGTCTAATAGCTTTTTTCCAAATTTTTCATTTCGACTTTATACTCTACATATCAAAGGAGGGTTAAAAGCTCTTCATAATGGTATGTGTGGGTCGTGGTATTAAAGCACATACTCACACGCTTTTATTGACACCAACTTTAGGTTGGCTAGAAGCTTTTGGTCGACTTTATCATAGCTATGTTTTTGAGCGCAATCGGCGCTGGATTGTACCATACGAATGAAGGGTTAAAAGCTCTTCATAATAATATGACTTGATATGTTTTGCATAGAACTAACCAAGGCGCTTCTATTGACACTACTTCCTGAGTGGCTAGAAGGTTTTGGTCAAATTTATCATAGCTATTTGTATGAGCGTAATCGGCCGCTGGATTATACCTTACGAATGAAGGGTTAAAAGCTTCTCATAATAATATGACTTGATATGTTTTGCATAGAACTAACCAAGGCGCTTCTATTGATACCACTATCTGAGTGGCTAGAAGGTTTTGGTCAAATTTATCATAGCTATTTGTATGAGCGCAATTGGCCGCTGGATTGTACCATACGAATGAAGGGTTAAAAGCTCTTCATAATAATATGACTTGATATGTTTTGCATAGAACTAACCAAGGCGCTTCTATTGACACCACTTTCAGTGTGGCTAGAAGCTTTTGGTCAAATTCATCTTAGCTATTCGTATGTGAGCAATCGGCCGCTGGATTATACCTTACGAAATAAGGGTTAAAAGCTTTTCATAATAATATGACTTGATATGTTTTGCATAGAACAAACCAAGCCGCTTACAGTGTGGCTAGAAGCTTTGGGTCTATGTCTAATAGCTTTTTTTCAAATTTTTCATTTCGACTTTATACTCTACATATCAAAGGAGGGTTAAAAGCTCTTCATAATGGTATGTGTGGGTCGTGGTATTAAAGCACATACTCACACGCTTCTACTGACACCACTTTCAGGGTGGCTAAAAGCTTTCGGTCGACGTTATCTTAGCTATTTGTATGAGCGTAATCGGCCGCTGGATTATACCATAAGAATGAAGGGTTAAAAGTTACTCATAATAATATGACTTGATATGTTTTGCATAGAACTAACCAAGGCGCTTCTATTGACCTCACTTACAGAGTGGCTAGAAGCTTTGGGTCTATATCTCATCGGTTTTTTTAATATTTTTCATTTCGACTTTATACTCTACATATCAAAGGAGGGTTAAAAGCTCTTCATAATGGTATGTTTGGGTCGTGGTTTTAAAGGACATATTTACACGCTTCTATTGACATCACTTTCAGGGTGGCTAGAAGCTTTGGGTCGATGTCAAATATTTCTTTTTGGATTTTTCTTTTGACCACTTACTCTACATTAGGTTTAAGGGAGTCTAGGTTTATCTGTCTTACCTTCAGTAGGAGTCTGAGCATAAATCGATGAATAACTTGTTTATTTAGCATGTTTTATGCAGTATTTGAATGGTTTTATGTGTTTGAATTGAAGACTTTTCAATTTGGTCGGTTTATAATCGGCCGCTGAAATCGGCCGCTAACTTCACACCGGTTGTTTCTTAGGGGTGTAGTATATAATGAACATAATTTGAATGTTTTTGAGGTGAAAACCCTAATGTGGGGATTATTACCAATAAATAAAAGATAAATAGAAGATTATTTATCTTTTATTTATTAGATAATGAACATTCTTTTTGCAACTATTTGGCTGCCCTTTCTTGGGATTCATAGCTGTAAGAATAAAAAAATGGAGGATAGGTTTAACAGCAACAACAGGGCCAACCTAGATCATATTCTCAATGCACATTTACATAGAGGATGGATGACAGTAAATTGGTGAAAGAGATGTATAGAGCCAATGTGTGTAAAGGACGACCATTGAGAACACAATTGAACCAAATAGAGAGTCTGCTCAAAAAAGCAGGTGTCCAAAGTATCAAGAATAAAAGAGCATGTATGAAAAAATTGTACCCACGTTTTGCATAGACAGTGTACTCACGTGATAGGGGGCAGGCCTATCGCCGTTTTGTACGAATGCACTGTCACATGACTAAGTACAACTCAGTCATGTGGGTTTCCTCACGATGTTTTCCCTCACCGTTTAAAACCATGATAAGTTAATACTACTCTGAGTCGGTACTCTGAACACCAGGTGACAAAGTCACGTGATGTTCAGAAGTATTAGTACCTCTGATAAACCCTCGGGGATATTCGGCGTGAACGTTTATGTTATATGTTATGTTATGAAAAGATTGATGAATGTAGACAAAGCTAGAGAGATTTGCCAGGATCGTCCAAAGTGGCGATCGATAGTCTCTGCCTACTCAAATGTAAACGAACGGCGTGAGGATATGTATGTATGTACATTACACATTTATCTCTCATCTTCGATTCCATGAGCTTTAAAATATAATGTGAATGCAAAAGTTAGCGTATATTATCGCTAGAAGGCTTGCCTCATAAACCGTTGCCAGTGCATATTTGAGATAAGATGCCGTAAGGTTATCGACCGGATTATCGGAAAGTAATTCACGTAGTTGTCTGGTGAATCTTGTTAGATTAGAAATATTTTTTTAAGCTCTTAAGGTAACTTTGAACAGCACTAACACATTTTTTCCTGCGAATGTAGTTTTATTGACATACATACATATACTCACGGCTATAATTCCCTAGAATGGGTAACCAGAGCTAAGGAATTATAAATTCCTTAAAACTTTTTTGGAAGTTGAGTGGGGAAAAGATAGTAAAATAAAGGTTTTTGGTGATGGGTTTCCAACCGCATCGCCCAAAAATCCAATAAAAAGCCCCAATACCCTTAGTCGCCTCTTACAACACCCGTGGGTAGAAAGGGGTAGCGACATTCTAAGCCGGCACTACACGGCTTTATGGTATTTGAGTGAACCAATATCCTTTATTTTACATCAATTAACTCATCTTCCAAGATTAGCTGAGTTCCAAGTTTTATTTCTTGATACTTTTTTTTTGGGTCATTAGCTTTGACTAGATACAGTTGGATAAATGTACTCAGGGTTAGTTATACCAAAAAGGGGTAACCAGAGTTTCAGAAATAGAATTTCTTTGAACTTCTTAGAATTAGAACTTGAAAAAGAAGAAAAAGAAAAAAATTTTATTCAAAAATTACTTAAAAAGGCCCAATACCGTAGGTCATCTCTTACAAACACTCTTGGGAAGAAATGGGATAGTGCTATTCTAAACCGACCTATACAGCATAAGTATACAATTGACAAGGTGTACAAAAGAGCATATAAAATTGAAGAATAAAAGGGCGCGTGTCAAGAAATTGATGAATGATTAATAAACCCGAGAGTTATGCTAGGAAGAAAGTGGGGATCGATAGTCTTAGCCTACCCCATTGATAGCAAATGGTGTGAGTGTAGATGATAGAAAAATATCACAGTAGTTGTACATCTCTCTTTAAATATACAATATATCAAAAATACTCGAAATACCGCAGCTATAGTCACCCCTGCAAAGGGATTATAGTCGTGAGTATGAATATTACAATAATATATTTTTCCTTACAAATTAATTGGATCAAAACTTAATATCGCCTTCAAATGGAATCGTTTTCAAAACGAACTTAGTAAAGCTCAAGAGGCAATTACTTTGAATTTACAAGCTTAGTTCTTCATTCCAATAAAATGAAAGCAGTAATAACAAAATTCCAAGGAGATCATAGGATTATTTGAAATGATTTCTTTTTATTGTAAGTTTTTTCTAACGATCATTAATATCGTTTCAAGTAGTATTATAATAGACCCATTTTGAGACACGCTCTATTTCGATGGACCCTTATATCTACTTACTTATTTATTTGATACCCTTATAATTTATTTTCTAGGCATGTATAACATTTGGAAAAAATGTTTAAAATTGTTGGCTAATAAATGCTAGTGGATCGCTGTAGCCTCGCTCTAGCTTCTATATCTAGGCTTCTTTCAATCACTGCTCAACCGTTATAAAATTTTGTCTTCGTTTTATGTTTTGTTTGCCGTGTAGTGCCGGCTTAGAATGTCGCTACCCCTTTCTACTCACGGGTGTCGTAAGAAGCGACTAAGGGTATTGGGACTTTTTATTAGATTTTTGGGCGATGCGGTTGGAGACCCATCACCAAAAACCCTTATTTTTACCATCTTTTCCCCACTCAACTTCCAAAAGTGGCTGAGGAATTTATAATTCCTTAGCACTGGCTACCCCTTCTAGGGAAATATAGCCGTAAGTATATGTATATGTATGTTTTCTGTAGGTGCTAATTTAAAAAAAGCAAGTTGACAAGGCTGATAATTTTTTTTTATAATATATCTGAATAACACTTGCCCGTGTTGGTCGTAGCATGACTGAAATTTAAAGGTGCTCCCTCGCCAGGAGCATTCATGTTTACTGTAACATTATTGATTCGTATTTTTCAGCATTACATTACAATAATACCCCCTGACCGACGACTGACGAGCAATCGCTGGTTATTCATACAATCATTGATATAATTATTACAAGGTGCGCATTATACTGCTTGGTTCTCCTCCTTCACTGATGTAATGCTGAAATCTGTAACGTTAAATTACACGCGAATGCCCCCGGCGAGGGAGCACCTTTACAATATTGCTTGTAAATTTCACTGGACTATACAACGAAAAAAGTATATTTCAATTCCATAAAAAACTTATGGTAAAGTAATCTTCAGCAATATAGCCTCCAGTATTTATGTATTAAAATGAAACCAGTTAGAACCAGAAGCCTATTACTAACTTTCTTATCAACAATTTAGTAGTTACTTTGTAACAACTCAACTCAGACGATCAAGACATATCCCCCCGAAGGTGTTGGCAGTTGTACTAATACTTCTGAACATCACGCGACATTTTCACCTTGTTTAGAGTTATCACGTTTTGCTTGGACAGTGTACTCAAGTAATAGAGGGCAGGCCTATCGCAAACACCCTGTCACATGACAAATTTCCACTTAAACATGCGGGATTCCTCATGATGTTTTCCCTCACTGTTTACAACCATGATAATTAACCACACATATTACTAAAGAAAGGACAAATTGGTAAAGGGCACACCCGGGGTTTGAACCCTCACCGTCAGCTCGACAAGCGGTGTTCTACCCTCTGAGCTATCACGGTTACATAACATAACATAACATATACTCACGGCTATAAATCCCTAGAAGAGGTAGCCAGAGCGAAGGAATTAGAAATTCCTCAGCCACTTTTGGAAATTGAGTGGGGAAAAGATGGTAAAGTAAAGATTGTTGGTGATGGGTCTCCAGCCGCATCTCCCAAAAATCCCTTAAAAGCCCCTATACCGTTAGTCGCCTCTTATGTACACCCATCGGTAGAAACGGGGTAGTGCTATTCTAAGCCGACACTACTATCACGGTTGTTTGTATTAAAAGCAAAAATAAACCAACAATGTTAGAACTAGAAGCCTATTACTAACTTTCTAATCAACAATTTAGCAGTAACTTGGTAACAAAGTAAGCATAATGTTTCTCGTAAGGGAGTTAGCAGATTAACGATGTCATTTGACAAAGAGAAATGGCCCGTTTTGTCTTTCGACTATTGTATTACTCAGTTTACTTGCACCCAGTTTGCAGTGACGTTTCAATAGACTGACGGAGAAAAATTAACTGAGACGAAAGTAAAATAAAAATAACTTTTTTATTTTACATGACGTTACGAGAAATTGAGATGGATAGGAGGAATAGGGATAATTGTGAATCAGAAATAGGAAGCCAGTTGAAAATTAAATGAAGAAAAGGTTATAAAATGAAGGATGATTGGTGATGGATACCCCAACCACATCGTCCGTAGTCATCTAATACGACAGCCGAGGAAATATGATGGGTAAGTGCTATTCTAAGCCGACACTACACAGCAATTAATAGTTTCAAACTCCTTTGTTTCAAAAAACTCTCCTATTCTATTAGATACAGAACTCCAAGGACTTTTTAAACGACCATAATGAATAAGCAAAAGAAAACTACTTAAATTGCAATTTGTGTTACGCTCGCAAACTTTAAACGATAGATATAAACTATTTAGCATCTCAGCTGAGTCCGCCATTTTGCTTAATTGAATGAAACACCATCTGCTTCCTTAAATTGGACTTGGAATCATTACCGATTCAATTTGTATCACGGTTCGAAGCAAAATAAATACAGGCAGGGAAATCTATTTCAGACGCTTTCTTACTTCGCTGATTAAAAGAGATCTAGCTGTCTCTCATTCGGGAATGTTTTCTTTCACATGATATATTTTTGGAGAGTGATAAAGAATAATTGGTTGTAAGTATGCAGTTTTTGTTTTTATTGTGTTTCGTTATCTTAGATGGCCGTGTAGTGCCGGCTTAGAATGTCACTACCCCTTTCTACCTACAGGTGTCGTAAGAGGCTACTTGGAGACCCATCGCCAACAATGCTTTATTTCTACCATCTTCTCCCTGTCAACTTCCAAATGTTGTTGAGGAGTTGTAAAAAGGGTAGCCGGAGCACCCCTTTTTAAGATTTATTGTCGTGTTGTGTATGTATGTGTGTTTCGTAACATAAAATAATAGTGGTTTTTGTGTTAGGCTCGCAAACTTTACACTAAAAAGTAAAAGTAAACTTTAAATTGGACTCGGAATCATTACCGATTCAATTTTTATCACGGTTCGAGGCAAAATTAATACAGGAAAATCTATTTCAGACGTTTTCTTCGGCGATAGGCCTGCCCCCTATCACGTGAGTACACTGTCTAAGCAAAACGTGGGTACCTTCTCTGGTCACTAGATGGCGCTTGCCATGTGAGTTCAGGAGTATTGGTACCTCTGCCAACCCCTTCGGGGATAAACGGCGTGAACGTTTATGTTATGTTATTATGTTACGTTTTCTTACTTCGCTGATTAAAAGAGATCTTCCTGTCTTTCTCATTCGGGAACGTTTTCATCTGATATATTTTAGAGAGTGATAAAGATTTTCATTGTTTATAAGTATCTAGTTTCAATTTTTATTGTGTTTCGTTACATTAGCTTATGATCAGATTGCCGTGTAATACCGGCTTAGAATGTCACTACCGCTTTCTACCCATGCATACATACATACATATACTCACGGCTATATTTCCCTAGAAGGGGTAGCCAGAACTAAGGAATCATAAATTCCTCAGCCACTTTTGGAAGTTGAGTTGGGAAAAGATGGTAAAAATAAAGGATTTTGGTGATCGCCAAAAATCCAACAAAAAAGCCCCAATACCCTTAGTCGCCTCTTACGACACCCGTGGGTAGAAAGGGGTAGCGACATTCTAAGCCGGCACTACACGGCAAATTCTACAATTTCTACCCATGGTTGTCGTAAAAGGCGACTAAGGATTTTACGCTTTTTAATGAAATTTTTGGTCGATGCGGTTGGAAATTCATCACCATTAATATTTTATTTCTACCATACACACATACATATACACACGGCTATAAATCCCTAGAAAGGGTAGCCAGAGCTAAGTAATCATAAATTCCTCAGCCACTTTTGGAAGTTGCGTGAGGAAAAGATAGTGAAATAAAGTTTGTTGGTGATGGGTCCCCAACCGCATCGCCCAAAATCCTTCAAGGCCCCAAAACTGTTAGTCGCCTCTTACGTACAGCCTTCGGAAGAAGTGGGGTAGTGCTATTCTAACCCGATACTACACAGCTATTTCTACCGTCATGTCCCCTATCAACTTTGAAACGTGGCTGAGGAGTTTCCAGCTCTGAAGCTTTGGCTAACTCTTGTAAGGATTTATGGCCGTGATTATATGTATGTATTTAAGTATACATACAAGGGCGACATGATAGTCCAGTGGGTAAGAACACCCGCCCGAAAAACAGAAGGGCGTGAGTTCCAATCCTGGGACGGGCCTACACCAATTTGTCTTTTCTAAAGTCATATGTGTGGTTAATTTATCATGGTTGCTAACGGTGAGGGAAAACATCGTGAGGAAACCCACATGGCTGAGTTGTACTTAGTCATGTGACAGTGTATTCGTACAAAACGGCGATAGGCCTGCCCCCTATCACGTGAGTACACTGTCTAAGCAAAACGTGGGTACCTTCTCTGGAAACTAGATGGCGCTTGCCATGTGAGTTCAGGAGTATTGGTACCTCTGCCAACCCCTTTGGGGATAAAACGGCGTGAACGTTTATGTTATTATGTTAAGTATATAAAATTGATGTATAAGACACAAAGATGTCACGAAAAATGCGATAGAAATTTCGCTAGCTTGTTCTATGGTATAGTTATGTGTGTACGTCATATTAAGACATGTAAGAAGTTTGAAATAACATTTCAATTATAAAATCTTTCTAGCACAAATGCAAGTGAATTTTCTCTGATCTTGGTTATACATCTCATAGTTGGATCCGCTTCATTTCTATGGGATTGAGTTCAATATTTCAAAGTGACGGGCGTGCATTAAATATTAGAAAGCGTGGCATTTTTCATGATCTCAGATAGAGCCTTCACTCAGACAGACACTTATAATGAATGAAAGGAGAACAGAGTAAGCGTCTTCACGATAAATATAAGAACTGTTTAATTTTGAAATTGGAAATTTATAACAATATAAGTAAACAAGTTAAGTATATAATGAAATAATTAACATTTCAGCAACTTTTGAGAGATATTGAAAATCGGCCCAATCTTAGTAGCAGAAGATACAGTAAAAGGTATATTCGTTTACATAACCAATATATTAAGCAAATTAGTTTGCTTATGTATTACCGTTAATTCCAACAAATTTCGTTTACCAGTAAATAATTAAATAATTAGAAAACTAATATTTTTAACCATGATTAGAGCCAATGCACCCTTCATCATCTACAAAAGTATATGGACTGCATCTAACATACGTGCAAATCACGTTTCTATCACTAAAAACGCGCATCGACAGCGTATTAAAAATGCGCTGTGTAGAAGCCCTTATTAGTTACGTTTGACTAATGGAAAATGACGGACATACATAAATATACGTATACTCATGCCATTATTTCCTTTTGGGGTATGCGGAGACTATCTATCGATTGCCAATTTGTACGATCCCGGCAAACCTCTCTAGCTTCGTTTACATCAGTCAATCTTTTCAAACATTACGGAATTATACTATAATTAATCCGTCAGTCATATGACCGTTGAGTGAGTTGAATAATAGTATAAGATCCCGCTGCTAAATCTCTACGTTCATTACGTGTTGAGTCAAACACACATTTTAACATAAGTTTATGAATAGGAGAATACACTGACAAGACGCAGCCAGGCAAAAGTGGCCGCAAGTAATTTTAATTTAATTAATGTTAATTATTATTCCAAGAAAAATTTCGTTTACTTGTTTTAGAAATATAATATCATCCCCATCATAGCAATGTATATAAAGAATGAACGTATAAAACACACCAAAATATAACCTACTTACACCTGGCTGCGAGGTAGTTGCGGCCGAATTTGCAACGGCACCTCTGGATTTTTATATTATTTATATACATTGCTATGATGGGGATGATTTTATATTTCGAAAACAAGGGAACGAAATTTTTCTTCGAATAATAAATAACATTAATTAAATAAAAAATATTTGCGGCCATAAATGAAATGGAAATAGAAGAAGTATGGGATGTGCTCAAATCGACGATGGTTGAATGTGCGACGGAAGTATGTGGAGTGTGTAAAAGGTCAAATAGACCACCAACAAGTTGGTGGGATAAAGTTGTGAAAGAGGCGGTTGGTGATAAGAAGAAAGCGTGGTTAGATTTACTAGCGATTAAAGCTAGTAAACGGATGGATGCGAGTGTAACTGACGATGTAGTGCAGAAAAGTGAAGATGAATATAAGAGAGTTAAGAATGAGGTAAAGAAGAAAATAGAAAAGAAAAAGCGGGATTTGCAAGAGTGGTGTGAGAGGAAACTTTCTGATAATTTCCGGAATAACCAAAAGTTATTCTGGAAGTATATCCGGAAAGAAAAGGGAGTTTCCCAAAACACGAGAGTGAGTGTAATAAGAGATGAACAGGGTGAATTGGCGACGGATGAAAGTAGCATGAAACGGGTATGGAAGAATTATTTTGAGGGACTGTTTGAGAAAGAGGATGCATCCATTTCTTCGCCAATCGACAGTAATGTTGATTGGAACGGGGAGATGGGTGAATTTAGTGACAGCGAGATTAGTATGGAAGAAATAATGAAAGCAATGAAAAGTATGAAATTAGGGAAGGCGGCAGGGTATGATAGGATTACTATCGAAATGCTGAGGGCTGGTAAAGGGTTGGTGGCTTCTTGGTTGCACTTCCTTTTCCAAAAATGCTGGTCGAGTGGCAAAGTTCCACGAGACTGGTGCAAGGCGGTGATTGTGCCTCTATATAAAGGAAAGGGGTCACACCAAGAGGCTAAAAACTACCGCGGCATCAGCTTACTCAGCATTGTTGGTAAATTGTATGCTAAGGTACTGATTGAAAGAGTGATGAATGAAACTGATGAGAAAATATGGGATGTGCAAGCGGGATTTAGGAAAGGAATGGGATGTATGGATCAAATCTTCTCTCTAAGGAGCATCACCGAAAAGTTTTTAGCTAAGAACCAAAAGGTGTATTGCTCCTTCATTGATTTAGAGAAGGCGTATGATAGGGTGGTAAGAAAGTGTTTATGGGAGGTGTTATCCAAGTTCGGTTTGGGGAGTCAACTTATACGTGCATTGGTATCACTTTATGAGGATTCTAGTGCATGTGTAAGAGTAAACGGGGAAAACACTGACTGGTTCGGAATCTCTAGGGGTGTCCGACAGGGATGTGTAGCTTCTCCGTGGCTCTTCAATTTGTTCATGGATGACTGTTTGACAGAGTTGCGTGAAAGTGATTATGGACTAAGGATGGGTGGATTCATCATTAAATGCCTCTTGTATGCTGACGATCAAGTGCTACTTGCAGCATCGGCAGAAGAGTTGCAAGAGATGATGAATATTGCATGTGAGTCTTTTGTAAGAAAGGGAATGAGGGTGAATGTGGATAAGACCAAAACGATGGTTTTTGAGAGACAGGAAGATGTGACAGAATGCGTGATTGCGATTGATGGTAAGGATGTGGAACAGGTGAAGGAGTTTGTATATCTGGGAAGTTTGTTTACAAGGGATGGGAAATGTGATGAAGACATTGAAAGAAGAGTGAAAAAGGGTAATGCGGTAAATGGAGCAATGAATAGCCTAATGATCAGTCAAACGGTGTCTGAAAAGGCCCGAATGGCTGTGCATGATGCTGTTCTTGTTCCTACGCTTATGTATGGAAGCGAATGTTGGGTGTGGCAGAAGAAGCATGAGAGCAGAGTGAATGCAGTAGAGATGAGGTCCCTCAGAAAAATTTGTAATGTTAGATTATGTGACCGAGTGAGAAATAGTGTTATTCGTGAAAAGTGTGGTGTGAAAGATGATATTGTAAGAAAGATAGAAAAAGGAATGTTGAGATGGTTTGGGCACATAGAGAGGATGGATGATAGAAAATTGGTAAAAGGGATCTATAGAGCTAGTGTGGATGGTAATGTTAGTAGAGGACGACCACGGAGAACACACTTGGACCAAATTGAGTGTGTGCTCAAAAAGGCTGGCGTCCGAAGTATGAAGAATAAAAGAGCATGTATGAAAAGATTGATGGATGTAAACGAAGCTAGAGAGGTTTGTCAGGATCGTGCGAAGTGGCGATCAATAGTCTCTGCCTACCCCAATGGGAACTAATGGCGTGAGTATATGTATGTATGTATGTTGCGGCCACTTTTGCCTGGCTGCGTCTTGTCAGTGTATTCTCCTATTCATAAACTTATGTGAAAAAGTGTGTTTGACTCAATACGTAATGAACGTAGAGATTTAGCAGCGGGATCTAATAATAGATAATAAGCAAACATCTTCTTTAAAATAAGCTTTTTCTATTAACATTCCTTTTGAAAGCTAAAGTTTGGTCTGTCTTTCTCACAGACATTAGATTAGCTTTATCTAAATTAAGGTTTTCGGGAAAGTACTTCAACAAACTTGCGGTATATTCATTGAACTTTGCGAAGGCTATTTACCAACCAGATGTGACTTCGAGCTTTTACGCAAGTGATCCGACTTTTTACGATAGTTCTATGGAGGTTTTAGTTTGGTTTGGAAAACATTTATTGGAGTTTAAGTGCTTGCAATATTTTTATTGAGACCTGGTAATTTTATGCATACTGAACCAATATTTTTTCATGAAAAGTGTTCATTTTACTTCTATAAACAACACATACCAAGCTGTAAATAGACGTAATTTGAATGTTTTTGTTCATGAAATCCTCATGTGGGGATTATCTATACTTATAATAAATCTGTAGAGAGGTCAATTCTGTACATGAAATATATGGGTGAATTTCAACAAATGCTGTTTTTTTATCATATCGGTGAATCTTTTGAAATCATGTTTTTATACATGTTTTCCAACTGTTATGTATTCTTCTATGGGTATTTATATCGTTACACTTACTTACATATTAGTATTTACTTAAACTAAGGAGATATTGAGGTTTAAGTTTTGATGGCAACCGATATGATACTATATCCAGCGATCGTTTTTCATGTACACCGATATGAGAAGACTTGGCACCGACATGATAAGTCGAATCACCGATATGATAATTCTATCCACCGAAATAATAAATCTATCAATTTTAAAAACATTAATGTATAACCTGTTTTACAAGGTTTTTTAAAAACAAACAATTTATTAATATCTTGCTATTGTATTCATAAAAATTGCGTACGTTTATTTACATCTACCGTCATAGCGTTTAGATTCTGAGTGCAGCCGTACCTACCAATCTAGCTGTATTACATATGTTATAGGCAATCTGTATTTAAGGCAATGTATGAAATAATATTGACTGTACACCTTGCCTTGCCTTGCCTTGTAAATTTTTCAGTGTCTGATAATAACCAAACACGCGAGGCTTCATTTCACTGCTCTGCACTTCACTCAGTTCCACGAAGCTCCACTCCACCAGCTCCGCAAACTCCCCATCATCGTTCCGTGTTCTCCGCTGGCTCCGTAGAGCTTCGTTTTACTTTGTTCAGCTTCGTTTGCTCTATTACGCACTTGCATTTATTTTTACCCCTCTTTCCTACTTCCCATTGTAGCATAGGTATTAGATTTTATAGTTTGCCAGTGATTCAACAGGCATTCTATAGAATGCTTAGGAATTCTTTACATTTCCTAGGAAAAGAATGAAATAGAGTTAAGATGATATATCATTTCATAAATTTCCTACAGGATCATGGCCCCTACACCTATAGATTGCCTATGTACGGACATTGGTAGTTATCTTTCTAAGGTTATACATGCGAGAGTTTGGTCTTGTTACTTCTGGAGCTGGATCTTTGTTACTCTTTCACGCAAAAAGGGCTGTATGGGTTTCAATCAACTTTGGTGGAGAGATAGATTATAACCTGGATTAACACATAGGCTATGTTTTATCCTGAAATTCCCAAATCTTCTTACGGGGTTTCATTTGCTTATTATCGTTCGTTTCATTGTTTTTAGGTTTAATCGTAAATATATCTTCATCCGTATCGCTATCGTTCAATAGAGGTAGAGGGGCATTTTGAAATGCTTGCACAGTTGCTTCATCAACGGGCAGTTTCGAGTGTTCTAAATCAACATGAAGCTTTTCAAAAAACGAACAGGATGGGGTACTTTGATCTAAATTTACGTAGTTTGATAGTAAATCTTCTGGTAATTTTGAGGGAGATGATGATCGAAATGTTGAATTTTTGGTGATTTTAAGAGTGTTTGAGTTTGTAGAAGATTTCGAAGATGATGGTTTAGGAATCAATTCTAATCTACCAGTTAATTTAACTGGACGCATCTTAGATATAGTTTTTGAGATGAGTTTTTTGCTACTTTGCCGACAAGACTTGGGTGTAGATTCAATTTCATGTTCTCTGGGCAAAATGTGAAAACCTAGATGTTTACCATGTGAGAATGAACCACACTTTTCTCACATTCTTCTTCTGTACAAGAGAGATGACGAAGAGCTATACGATTTTCAGTGCCTTTGGTCCAGACAACTTGTTTAACTTGTAATGTTCCACCAAAGGTCTTCAAATTAGTTGGTAGCAGTAAATCCTTTTCTTTCACCTCATATTCTTCTACAATGTTTATTTTTACACCTTGAACCTCTGATTGTAAGTAGTTAACAAAAGTATCAATATTAGTGATATCACCATCGTGTGCGACCAATCGATCAGCCGTTCTCTTCAATACCCCACCTACACCATCAGGTGCACCCTTACCATGCCCACATTCACTGTAGTTCTAAACAATATTGGTCAAAGAAGGGGAGTATTTAGATAGCTGTGATAAAATATAAAATATTTTTTTATTCCGGTACTGAGCTGATGGAGAATCGGAAAATATGATAAGATTACAAAACATTGGTACTTCTTTTTCAATTTCTTGTAATATTGGGACCAGGTGAGCCCAAACAGCGGCAGTATCATGTTGCAGGAAAGTACTTACAGTGCAGAAACATTGAGACTTTATATTTTCCTCGATTTTGTAGTATATATGTTTACAGACGTATGCAATTGACATTGCATACGTCTGTATGCAATGTTAATTGCTTACGGCTGCCACCGAAGTGAACCGACTGGATTTCATACTTGGTGCTATAGTTCTCGCTGAAATCAATATGAATGACACAATCCTGAGCAGTCATGTTCTGTTCATAGTATTTCATAGCTTTGCTTTGATTTACTATATTTCTGCAATGAATAAAAAAAATCTTCAGTTTATCTTCAAAAATATTTATCAGACGCAACGGTTTAACAGATTTCCTAACTTTTTCTACTTTAGTGGAAATTTTATCAACTCCATTCTTTATGTACTCGCTTTTCTTCTTCTCCCAAGTCCAGTAAGTAATGTCTTCGGAGTTGTCAAATTCTTTGTAATTAAGATGTCGATTTCTACACACACGGCACGTTCTTTGCAGGCATTCTATATTACTAGTTTCGCAGCAAATACTATTGAGAACTTCAGATGTAGAGTTTTCTTTTATTATGCGATTTCGATTAAGGGACGCTATGAGAAGATCCATGTTCTTTGTCATCCAGTGTTTCACGCATAAACACGTGTTTCTCATGTTCAATTTAGGTTGCGTTACCCAGGAAGGTCTCATTCTTGAAAAATTAACATAACTGATTGGTGGATGACCTGCATTCATGTATTTAACATGTGAATTCTTAATAGTGTCATTTATTAATCTTTTTTGTCGTCTCACTCCATTTCTTGTCACAGTATAATTTTTACCCAAACATATATTTAAATTATAATTGAAACAACTTTTGATTTTCGGATATTTTAATCGCGTATTATTACATTATTTTTAAAGCCCGACGTTTCGAAAACTTTTCAGTTATCATGGTCACGGGAAGACTGAGGTGTTATTTGTTATTACCACCTGCTTGGAACCCGATCATTAGCACAACTAAGCGAGGGAAGAACACTAGCAAGACTCCAGATAACATTAGCTCTTTTTGTACATAGCAAATATTAAACGCAAATGTAACTTAAAATTTTGTGAAGGTAGTTAGTATTAATAATTTTATAGTACTGTATAATGACAAATAACACCTCAGTCTTCCCGTGACCATGATAACTGAAAAGTTTTCGAAACGTCGGGCTTTAAAAATAATGTAATAATACGCGATTAAAATATCCGAAAATCAAAAGTTGTTTCAATTATAATGTGCAATCGTGAAAATCTTAGAAAATACTATATATTTAAATTGTCATCGTCTTTAAAGAACTGGACTACAATTTTGCGAGTACGTTTTTGCTGGTCACTATGAGCATTACGAGCACTAGGCTTAGTTGGCTTCAGGCGCAAATTGAAATCAAGTTGGTTGGCTGCCTTTAATTCCTGATAAAATCTATGACACCTTTTTTTGTACAAAATTCAATATCAATATCATATTTACCCGTGAAAACAAACAACCCAACAAGAGACCATTATATCACTAAAAATACCTTGTTACCTTTATTCTAAAGATTACACAAAAAACACAAATTTTCTAATGACGTAAAATAAAGTGAGCTACAACGGGCTTATGCTGCAAAAAAATGCTCTTCCTCTGGGCCAGTTTACATTAAATTATCATTTCTCGTTCCCGCGCTCTGTTCATTTTTGTAAAGAAAAACGAATCGTTAATCTATGGTAACTACACACGGATGTTAATAATAGGATACACCGATGTGATAAATCAATCCACCGAAATGATAAAGCCATGCACCGACATGAGAAGTCCATTCACCGATATGATAAAACTATGCGTTGTTTACAATTGAATGCACCGATATAAGAAATAAGCCACCGATCCAAGTTTCCTTATCATATCAGTGGAATTTATCACATCGGTGGGGAAAAAAGCCACCGATTCCACCGATATGAGAACACCGACATGAGAAAATGAACATTTTTTTGCGTTTTACTGAAAAAATATTATATCTAGGCACTATTCAAAAACAGTTATGAAAACTAGTATGATAAATGCCTTTGTTAAAAGAAGAAAACTGTAAAAATTCCAGTAATTAAGCAAGATAAAGCAACTACCGATAACTTGAAAAAAATGTCCAGGACCCAAAAATTTGAATACTTACGTTTTTGGCGGGAAAACGCAGCGATCTTGTACACATCCGACCTGATTGCGCTTACGCACGTCACTAAATCTGAGCAAATTCGCGGGAGTGGAGGCCATAGGACTGGATTAAACAAGATTGGAGAGACTTAAATTTTACCCACCGATTTGCTACATTATTCCAAGACAAGTATGTTTGTGCCACTCCGTAAAAAATATCGCTAGTTATAAAGTAAAATCTATCATTTACTAATAAAATGATTTATACGCTATCGATTAGAATAATTTTTAAGCTACATTTAACATTATTGGTGGTCTTACAAGCACATTTGTCTGTAAAAAAAGTAGGGGGACAGCACCGATGTGAGAAAAAACTGGGTTTAGGTCTTAATTTCTATCTAAAGACATAGACTTAGCCAAATAATCATTTTGCCCCAGTCAGGTAACTACCTACCCTATACGTTGATAAATAATTGAAAACGGTATTCTCTTTTTGAAATATGAATTTCAACGAGGACAAAAAAAAACATCACTTGGGAAATTCACCCATATTTTCAAAATAACTATCAGGTGGTGATAAGGGATCGATACTGATGCCAAAAATGCAATCAGTAAAATTTTTGTCTGTCTGTCTGTCTGTCTGTCTGTCGGTTTGTATGTTCCTTATGGAAACAAAAACTACTCGACGGATTTTAACGAAACTTGGTACAATTATTCTTCATACTCCAGCGCAGGTTTTTGTATACTTTCCAGAAGAGAAGTAAAGGGGAATTTCGGGAAATTTTGGAAAAACGGGAGAAGTTACTCAATTTTTTAAGCTTCCGTCGCGTGTGCAGCCTTAATGGTTAAATTTACATAGAAATCATGTGTGGCGGAAATATTCTTCAAAAAATTATCTAAAAAAAAATCCTCAACAGTATTTGTCTATCTTTTACGGTTGACTCACAATAACACGTGTAATTCCTGATAGCTTAGCAGTTCGGAACATCCTGATTATATTTGGTTACTCTTACGTTTGTAAACCTCTCACTCATCCCTAATTTAAAAAAGGTAACATTATTACCTATTCAATAAAAAAAGAATCATAGAAATCGGTAGACAAACACCGAAATTATTTATAAAATAAGCCATCGCGCCCGTGATCGAAACCAAATCTTTACTAATTAATACGCTTTTATTAGGTCGACCTGTATGTATGTAACTATGTAATCAAATCTAAGAAAACTAATTTAACCATCTTCTAAAGGTCAAAGGCGTTATGAAAATTGGCAGTTGTATGTGATTTCGATGACAATACAATAATATGGTACTGTCGAGCTGATCTGATGATGGAGCCGGAAGATATGAACTGGAACTTCATGATGGATGATCGTATCATAGCCGTGTTTAGACTTGCTAAAAAGGTCCTGTAATGAACGTTGACCATGATTAGGTTTCAAGGTCTGATGATGAAGCCGGAAGACAGGCACTAGCATTCCATGATGAAATATCTTATCATAGCCGTGTTTGGACTTGTTAGAAAGGTCTTGTAATGAACCTTGACCACGATTAGGTTTCAAGGTCTGAATAAAATATTATGGTACTGTCGAGCTCATCTGATGATGGAGCCGGAAGATATTAACTGGAACATAATGATGGATGATCGTATTATAGCCGTATTTGGACTTGTTAGAAGGTCTTGTAATTAACTTTGACCACGATTATGTTTCAAGGTCTGAATACAATAATATGTTACTATCGAACTGATCTGATGATGAAAGCGGAAGATTTGAACTGGAACTTCATTATGAATAGTAGCATACGATTTATTCGATAATCTTGTATAGATCTTATAGCCAGCAATATAGCGGAAACAAAGGGCGAAATTCATCTTCTTGCTCTATCTGATCACGAATCATGCCAAATTCTTTTTTGTGACATTCGAACGGTAAAAGGTATTTCACATAAACCACACTGGGTGTTCAAAAAAATGAGGAATTTCTCACAAGAAAATGTTTTAAAGTTTACCGAATGCATATCAGCTTTAACTTTCAACTGTGTATTAGAAACAACTAATACTAATAAAGCTTTTGATGAGTTTCATGATCTCATCGTCCTATTTTTTCAGCTTTGTTTTCCTTTCAAAACTGTAAGAATCGTACAAAAACTTGTTAAAAATAAATGGTTATCAAGGGGTATACGTCGATGCTGTGTTCGTAAGCGACAACTATATTTGAAATATTTGCATGATCCCACAAATAAAAAACTAAACCACAATAAATTGAAATTGTACTCATCTACACTAAAAAAAGTGATGGGGTCTGCACAAAGATTAAATAATATGCGGTATTTAAAGCAATCTAAAAATCTAAACAAAGCATCGTGGACATTAATTAAAAATAATTTTGAACAAGAAACACAAAAACCTGACATATGCGAAATTAAACTTGACGATAATAAAATAATTAATAATCCAATTGATATAGCGAATACTTTTAATGATTTTTTTGTTAATTTGACATGTGTAATAAACGATTTTAATATAAATAATGTAAATATACCTCGTAACCCTAACTCAATTTTTTTGACTCCTACAGACCCAAATGACATTAATAAAATAATAAAACATCTTAATAATACATCTGCCACCGGGTACGATCATATACCAACATTTTTATTAAAAAAATGCTCTACACAATTGACAATTCCAATAACCCATATAATAAATCAGTCTCTAACAGAAGGAACTTTTCCTGATCGTCTTAAATTATCCATAATTAAACCTTTGCACAAGTCAGGTGAACGTAATATTTTAAAAAACTACAGGCCAATCGCACTTATACCAGTGATCTCAAAAATATTTGAAAAAGTGATGCATGATAAATTATGCAGTTTTTTGACAGCTCATTCGATATTGATCCCAAACCAATATGGCTTTAGAAAGGGTTCCTCTACCACCTTAGCCTGTTTTAACTTATTAAAGGATGTAACAGATTGTCTTAACTCGAAGTTACCAGTAATTGGTATGCTGTTAGATATGACAAAAGCATTTGATTTTGTTCATCATCCCACAGCATTAGAAAAATTCGAAAGATACGGTATAAGAGGACAAGCGTATAATTGGCTAGAAAGCTATCTGACAAATAGAAAACAATGTGTGGAAATTTGTAGTATCCAGAATAAACATCTTAATGTCTTTCAATCAGATAGTAAATCTCTTAAATGTGGCGTACCGCAAGGTAGTATCCTTGGCCCTCTTTTATTTTTACTATATATAAATGACTTGTCACAGACGACAGCGAATAAATGCATTCTTTACGCTGACGATACTACTATACTTATAAAATGCAAAAATTTGGATACATATGAATATGACATTAATCTTACTTTAAATAATATAATTCTTTGGCTTAAAAATAATAATTTGCAATTAAATTTTAATAAAACTGAATTTATACAATTTAGGACATATCGGAGACAACCGCTTAATTTAAAAATAAATTATGACGGTCAAACTGTAAAGGAAGTCGAATCGACAAAATTCTTAGGATTCACTTTGGATTCTTTTTGTGATTGGAAAACTCACGTAGACATCATCTGCACAAAACTGGAGAAGTACTTATTTGTCATCTACCGTATAAGGTTTGTCATATCAGAGGGTGCCGCCCTTACCTGCTATCACGGATATGTGTCCTCAGTTTTACGATACGGAATCATACTTTGGGGTAACTCTGTTGACTCAGATAGAGTTTTCAAAATTCAAAAAAAGTGTGTTCGTATACTATGCGGTGCTGACTTTTTGGATAGTTGCGTACCGCTATTTAAAAAGTTAAAAATATTACCGTTTCCCTCGCTATACATTTATGAGACTTTAATTTTCGTTTACAAAAATCCAAAATTGTTTACCTTAAAACCGCCAAAAATTAGACCCCAACGGGGTAATCACAATATGCAATACGAGCATTCTGCTGCAAAATGTCTGGCTATTTGCCAGCGAAATTGTTACGAAATGTCCATTACATTATATAATACTATTAGTGACGACACGAAAAAATTGACATTTAATAAATTTAAAACTGTATTATTTAATTATTTGATTGACAATTGTATATACTCTGTGAAAGACTTTTTAGAAAAATGTAATATTTGATGAAAAATTAAAGCTTTACTATTTTATTAAATGTAACCAATTTTAAACCAATGTAATAAGTATTTACACGCCGCAAGGTAGAACAAGATGAACTATTTAAAAAACCTACCACCTTATTTTACTCTTGTTTCTCGTAAATAAACGCTTTTTATTTTATTTTATTTTTATTTTTATCGTTATCGTTACCAACCCATAACGTCCACTGCTGGGCACGGGTCTCTTCCGTGAGGAAGGTATTAGCCAAACTTCACCACGGGGGCCAGCCGGGTTGGTGGAGGTTTGTAAGGCTAGTGGTCACCTTACCGTTAGATGTTATCAAGCCGCCCGTTTGGGTATCTGACAAAGTTTGACGACAGCTATCTTACGATAACAACCGGCACCAACGGCTTTACGTGCCTTGCGAAGCACGGTAGCGCCCGAGATAAATACCACTAGGCGGTTACCCATCCGTGGACGGATGAGACTAAAAAGCAAAAAATAAATTAATAGTTTAAAAAACACTAGAAAACACGCTTTTATAAGTGCACTTAAAAGTCAAAAATAAATTACGGGTCGTTCAAGTTGTCTCTATTTCTGGGCTGAAGTGTAAAATATGTGCTTTTAATTATAATATTTGATTGTAAAAGCGTGGGGCGCTGGAGCAGGAAAAACTTTCTTGTAAACATATACACGAATAAGAACTCTACATTCTGCCACTGTTGACTAGTACTTTAAACAGACTGTTGAATATAGAGCCTCCAACTAGTGGTGCTGCAACTCTAGTTAGAGTGCCGATCTCTGTAACTTGCTTCCCGAAACATCGCTTAACTTGATTTCTTAGCAAGGTAAACAAAAAATCTTTCCTTTTCTAGCGCCACTCGCTTTTACAATCAAATATTATAATTAAAAGCACATAGTTTACACTTCAGCCCAGAAATAGAGACAACTTGAACGACCCGTAATTTATTTTTGACTTTTAAGTGCACTTATAAAAGCGTGTTTTCTAGTGTTTTTTAAACTATTAATTTTTTACATATAAAATACTAGATGGCGCCAGTAGTTGCATCCTACATAACGTAATGATTAATTTTTTAGATTGTTATAAATACTTCATGGCGTTTTATTCCAAAATTTGCTATTAAACGGAAATACTGAACCGTTCATTACCCAAGTAACATTTTTTTTGGGCCTAGGTTGTAAAAAAATCCTTAAGGTTTTAAAAGGGTCGTAAAAAGGTTAATTCTTTGCTATCTAGTCATATTGAGTACTTGAGAATGATTAATAAGTCCTAAAACTTATTGTTTAATACAACCTTGGAGCCGCTTATAAGAGTTTAAATTAACGTTATTTTAACTTTTATTGCAAGAGCACATAGTCCTAGGATTATAAAGTTATCGTTGACTCCTGATTAAGTTCTAAACAAGCTTGCATAATGCTAAAGTGAGAGCATAAGATTGAATCTTTTACTTTGATATAACCATAAAGTTATGGAATGTTGAAATAACTTATAAGTAAATTTTAATACCTATTTTCAACCTTTGGGCTGTATGAGAGTTGTCTTGGCAAACAAATAAGGACTGCGCGGTTGAAACTAAAACCATTAAGTCACTGGCTATGAGCTAAAGGCATGATTTAAGTCCTTCTAAATTTTTTTAAAACTTTAGAGGCATCCTCAAAAGAAATCAGTTATTTCTGCAACTTCAAAGCATTACGTTGTCTAGCAAGATGAACCGAAACAGGGTGATGTCAAAAAGACGAAGTGGAAATTTTAAACGGATTGGAATACAGAAATTTTATGCTATATTATGGCATTGTTGTACTGAAAGGGGTGCTACGAGATTACGTGTATGAACATTTCCTGATTTTGTTTTGTGCAGTTACAATCTGTTCGACATATCAATACAAACGATTCTATGACGCAGCAACTAAATTCCTGAAACATTTCGTAGATCAATATTGCATGATATATGGTGAACACTATCTTACAAGTAACGTTCATAACTTGATCCATTTAACAGAAGATGTCAAAAATTTGGGTAATCTAACAAAATTCAGCGCCTACCCTTTCGAGTCAAAATTGTATGAAATCAAAAATATGTTGCGTGGCGGTTAGCTAAAATAGCAAACAGGCTAATAGAGATTCAAAAAGTTCAGTATGATTTGCTTAAAGAGGTGAAAAGTGATACCCATCCGCAGTTGAAATACGTCACCAGCAATTCGTATCTTGGTCATGTGGTTAAACAATTCAACGCCTATTTACAAAATGCTAATATTAGAGGATGTTTGTTTTAGTGGAAAAGAAGAAAATTGTTGGATACTTACAAAAAATAATCGTGTTGTTCGAGTTAATGCCTTTTGTAAACTTGACGAAGAATTTATTTTCAGTGGAAAAGAGATGAAACATTGCTCGGACTTTTTTAGAACACCAATTGATTCATCTTAACTAAACGTTTACAGTGTCAACACATCTACTGTGCATTCAAATGATTTAACAATCAGTGTAATTTAACAAATAAAATGATTCTCTTTATCTTATAAAACAACTTTACTTCACTAAAAATAAGTTGGAAGAAACATAATTAAAACGAATTAATACTTTCTCGCATACAAAAAATCGTGAATTTCGACCTTATGTAAGTTTAATATGCAGATTAGTTTTAATTATGTTTCGTGCGTCAATTAAATTTATACAAAAAATATAAAGAGTTGGGAGGGAAATATGGAATTACAACCCTGTGGAAATACAAGCCATTTTACGTCATCTACCCAAAACTTAGTTCAAGGAATACATGTATATAATATTTCTGTTTCATCACATCACATGTCCAATTAGTAACTGTCCCTAAATGTTGTGGCCTTATTTCCTTAGAAAATCTTTGATATTAAGATAAATATGATAATTTATTTATTTATATATAATAAACAAAAAAATACCTACAGTATGATATTAGAATTTTTTTCCTGATCTAAAACAGAATTAAAAAAATAAACCTTGCAATTGGACAATATGTTACAATACGGACAAAATTCTTGAATTTTATGAATAATAAAATATGTTTTTGGTTAAATACAATATTTAATTTGATAGATTATTACACTTAAAACTGTAAAAGAGCGATTTCATTACTTTATTTGAATCACGTTAGTTTTTATGGCATTTTGCTTTTTGTTACTAACAAGACAACTTTTTTCCAATCTACTTCGAAAAATCTAAAATAAAAGATAATATATGTGATTCTTCCTAGAACTTATTGTTGAATCATGTTAATTACATATTTTATTATAATAAGACGTAGTTTTTTTGTCATAAAACGATTTAAAAAAAAATAAGTCTCTTTATAAAACTTGCGCCATTTAAGATGAATATGCCCAAATAACTTTATAATTATTTAGTCATATAAATACACGACAAAAGGTGTGATTATTATAAGAGTGAACTTAATTAGTAATGATTTCATAGTGTAGTCAATAAATCTTTTGGTTGCGAGTATCCTACGCAAACAGGAAACTGTTCTGATTGGCTGTTCGATGCAGCGCCGCATGCTGTTCGCGGCGGTAACACGGGGCACATTAGATTGGAGTAACAAGTTAATTTTACAATGATACAAAGCCTATCAATATTCATTGTAACTATAGTTTGTTAATGTATTATAGAAATTAAAGAAGCATTGATTGTAATCATCTGGGAGTTCTGATTGTTTTCATTTTAATAACTACCAGCCCAAGACAAAGAGATGCTGTGCTTGAAAACAATTGCAAGTCCTGACATAGGTATAAAATATATTCTATGGTATGGGTAATAGATAAGTTAAATATACATACATACATATACTCACGGCTATATTTCCCTAAAGGGGCTAGCCAGAGCTTAGGAATTATTAATTCCTCAGCCACTTTTGGAAGTTGAGGGGAAAAGATGGTAAAATAAAGGTTTTCGGTGATGGGTCTCCAACCGCATCGCCCAAAAATCCAATAAAAAGCCCCAATACCCTTAGTCACCTCTTACGACACCCGTGGGTAGAAAGGGGTAGCGACATTCTAAGCCGGCACTACACAGCCAAAAAAAGTATCTACCTACCAAAAAAAGTAAACCACATTTTTTTATAGGAACCTATCTTAACTTTTAAGAGCAGCCTGTTGCTGTCAGTTCCGCACTCTTGTCAAAGCTCCAAACGCACTCCTACAACCAGGAGTTAAAAGCAAGTAACTGTGCTCAGCGGTTGTTTTCGCGACTGTTAAGTCTTAAACTACTCCTGGCGGTAACCTTATGGCTACGAAAACAGCCTTGTAGTTTTAAGTAGCTCCGCAACATAACCTTTAGGTTTTATGTAGTTCTGAATAGGTAAATTTTAATGCTTTTAAGTAATTTCCTAAACCCGCCATATTTATTCACTGAAAGAAAAATAAAACTAAGCAAAAAAATAAATTTTAATTCATTAAAGCCACATTCAGTGGCGTGCGCTATACTATTCCAAATACATGTTTTATTATGAAAACAGTACTTTCATTTCTAATTTTACATTCCACCAAACATAAAATTTTATATATATTTTTTAATTAAAATATATTTAAATTTATAATTTACGTTAGGCCCGTCAAGTATACAGCACTATGATCCTAAAGTATCACGATAAAGTGCCAGTCGCACTATCTTTTCATTTTACTAACTCCAGCAAAACTACTTATTATTTTATATGAATACAACACTTACAAGTTAGCCATTTTGAAACTTGTAAAGTGACAGGTAATGGCGCCATTATTAATTGATGTTTCTGTGCAAATATTACACACAAACATTTTAAAACTTAGAGTCTTGGAAAGGCATTATTCATATCCATCAAATATCTTGCAAGTTATAATAGAGTTAGATCCAGGACTAATTTAGAACTTAAAAGCTGCCATCCAAGGTTATATTAACGTAAATTAAGGTTGTGAAGGTTGTATTTAGGTTCTGCGTAGTTAGTTCAAAAGGTTCTGGATTTGAGCTATAGGTTTTGCTGTAGCTCTCAGATAGGTTCTTAAACGTGGGCCCTTTTTGCACTCAAGAGGTTAATATAAGGTTAACATAACGTTATTGAGCCTTCTAAGACTTACATTGAGATTTCCATACAAAGGTTCTAGAACCTTTTCAATACCTTTTTAAAACCAAAAATGTTACTTGGGTAAAGCGCATTCTAAATCACCAAACTACACTGTTAAGGGAGTGCTATAAATTTAATAAATTGAAAACATTACGCTGAATTTCACAATGCTTGAGCAGTAACTGAAAAAAGAAACCTCAGATATTTAAAAAAACAACGCTACCCGTGCGAAGCTGGGACGATCCACTAGTTACTAATAAATAAAGAATAAACAAAGGAAAGAAAAAAATCGACACAGGCGGGAATCGAACCCGCGACCTCGGGTATACAGGGGCGTATACCCAAGGTCGCGGGTTCGATTCCCGCCTGTGTCGATTTTTTTCTTTCCTTGGTTTATTCTTTATGTAAAGTGACGGTTCAGAATAGCACTAACCCCTAACCAATTTCTTGCCGCGGGCGTCGTAAGACGCAACTTAGGGTTTTGCGGCTCTTAAGTGCTTTTTGTAGGCGATATGCCTCGTGATGGGTTTCCAATCCTCCTTTATTTTACTACCCTTTCCCTCTACATAACATATACTCACGGCTATAAATCCCTAAAAGGGGTAGCCAGAGCTAAGGAATTAGAAATTCCTCAGCCACTTTTGGAAATTGAGTGGGGAAAAGGTGGTAAAGTAAAGGTTGTTGGTGATGGGTCTCCAGCCGCATCGCCCAAAAATCCCTTGAAAGCCCCAATACCGTTAGTTGCCTCTTACGTACACCCATCGGTAGAAACGGGGTAGTGCTAATCTAAGCCGACACTACACGGCAAAAATTTGAAAGATTCTTCTTAGTATTGAGGTTCTACTAGCTTATCAGTTTTGGGATAGTTAATGGTAGTACTGTATGCATGTATAAACAAAACAAAAACAAAAACTTCAAATTAAAAACTAAACAGAAAAAAAACAAATATCGTTACTTAAAAGTATATTATTATTTTTTATTTAAAAAAGAACCGCCTTCAAAAATCCAACTGAATGGTATAAAATAATTTTTATTTATTTTATTATGTACAACTCTATTCAACTTCTTCTTTTTGAAGTCGGTGCCAAACTAATTTTCATGACAAAGAAGAACGAATATTAGTGGCCCGCCCAAGTTGAGTGAGTTCTCCACCCCATCAGCGTATGTCATCCTTATAAACCTTCCTTTAAAATCAATTAATAAAAAAATTCGCATCAAAATTCATTTCGTAGTTTTACAGATTAAAGTATACATAAGGATGTCCCTATATCCTAGACAGGGAGAGAGAAAGCGACTTTGTTTTATACTACGAGTATGTAGTGATTTAGATTCTCGATCGTCTTTTTACAAAGTGTTAGAAGTTTTGGTTGTGCCAACTCGGTGCATGCATGTCTCTGTTAATTCCGTTAGTTTGAAATCTGATAATCTTACATAACCTAACCTAACGTTATTTTACTATCTCGCTATCTATCTAAAATTATAATTTACTAGTATTTACAGTTTTACGGTGACATGTATATTATGATAATTTCTCTGCGGAGTGCGACGCATGCACACCAGGTTAAGCACCGCTCACTGTCTCCCACCTCCAGACTTTATAAAGCGACGTCTCGTTGTGAGCGGATGAAATTTCTTGATTTTTTAGCGCGATTGTGTTACTGTTGTAGAGGCACTATCGATTGATTTATTATTCGTATGGTTTTCTCTATGTAGCAATTTTCATTTTGGATTTGTCTGTTTGGCACCGACTTCAAAAAGAAGAAGTTGAATAGAGTTGTACATAATAAAATAAATAAAAATTATTTTATACTTTTCAGTTGGATTTTTGAAGGCGGTTCTTTTTTAAATAAAAAATAATAATATAGTTTTAAGTAACAATATTTGTTTTTTTTCTGTTTAGTTTTTAATTTGAAGTTTTTGTTTTTATTTTTTATTTTATACAGTTTAGTGATAAGTTCTTAAATCACTCTGAGTTTTTTTAGTGAATTAGTGATAGTTTTTTAGAGATCAGTTTTACTGTCCGTTTATTTTATAGCTTTTTAACAGGTAGTTATAATATTTGTTATTATGACTTTAGCTTACTTGTTACTATTTTGTTTACCTGCGGGCCTAGATAGAAAATCAAAGGATGCTTTAAGGAAAAGTCGCGTAAGGGAGAACGAAACACCCATCGAAAAAAAACAAAGACTTCAGCAGGGCAAGCACGAGCCGTATTTAAACTAGTTATCGCGTGGGACAAAGCAGCCATCTTTGACGCACTTACTTAGTATCGTATACTGCCATCTCATTCTAACCGTTATCGTGTCGATAACTCGTGCTTGCCCTTCAGAATGAGAGAGATCGTCAGCGTGCTGCTCTTGCTGCCGAAACAGATGAGCAAAGAGAAGTTCACGTATCACAAATGCGAAGAAACACTCTTATATATATGTAGCGTTGAGTCGTGTAAAATCCCTTGATGAGATGGCTTTAAGTGATATAGATTCAAAGAAATTACTTAACCATCCCCATGACGAAAGAGCCTTGATTGAAATGACCAGAATGACAAACATGATGTTGCAATATATATTTTTTTCTTCAATATAATTAAGAGTAATTATTATGTTTTTATATACTTTTTTGTTTAATAATTTAGTAACTCTGTTTATTACTAATAAAAAAACTTTATATAACATATATTGATAAATCTCTGTCTAGTATTGATAACTTTACATACATACTTATATTTCAAACTAAGAAACCTCCTTTTTTTCGAGTCGGTTAAAGAACTTAAACCTTCTCCTGAATGTAATAACATAAACTGATAACTCTTTGTCTAATAATAACTAAGAACCTTCAAACTTACATACATACCTATAGGTGAAACTCAGAAACTCCTTTTTTGAGACGGTTAGATCACTAAAACCTTGTCCTGAAAGTAACAAGTAGTTTTCTGAAAATCGCATCCAAATAGCTTAAGCGAAACGCGAGATAATCGCCGACCAACATACATACATGCAGGTCAAACACAGAACCTCCTTTCTTTTAGAGTCGGTTAAATCACTTAACCCATCTTCTAAATGTAACGAATACTTTTCTGAAGACCGCATCCAAATAGCTTAAGCCAAACGTGAGATAATCGCGGACCAACAGACATACATACAGGTCAAACACAGAACCTCCTTTCTTTTTTTGGTCGGTTAAGGCACTAAAACCTTCTCCTAAATGTTACGAATACTTTTCTGAAAACCGCATCCAAATAGCTTAAGCCAAACGTGAGATGATCGCGGACCAACAGACATACATACAGGTCAAACACAGAACCTCCTTGCTTTTTTTGGTCGGTTAAGGCACTAAAACCTTCTCCTAAATGAAACGAATACTGTTCTGAAAACCGCATCCAAATAGCTTTAGCCAAACTCGAGATAATCGCGGACAATTATACATACATACATACATACATACAAACAATCGAACTGAGAACCTCCTTTTTTGAAGTCGGTTAAAAATGCCTAACAATTCGTTATGTATGGATTAGGCAAACCATAATTCACATGTAATTGTAATTTCAAACTCGCAACTTACATATCAAGATGTGTAGCCTGTATAAAACTTTGCGACATTCCAAATAGATTCCCTACTTTAAGAGACACTTAAGTTCTTGTTATTGACAACTGATGTCGGAACAAAATTGACAGAAATCATTAACGCGAGCACAGATTGTTAACTACTTAGGATGAAACTTCAAGTTGCTAAAGCTGATGTTATAGTGAGTACTATCAATAAATGAACTATGTTAATTATGTTTCAAAAAGTAAGCTGTTTCTATTTCACTCTGACGCTGGTAGAATGTTTAAATTGTATAAGAGGGCCAATGAACAAGATAATAATAATAATAATAACTATGTTAATTTAAAAAGAAATGCTTTACACAAACATAATTATTTTTTCTAAATAATATGACGCTATTGTTTCTTTGAAAGGTGTTTTAATAGGTTAGAAAAAGTCTTTGCAGATTAATATTTTCAACTAGACATACATACGTACATACATATACTCACGGCTATATTTCCCTAGAAGGGGTAGCCAGAGCAAAGGAATTATAAATTCCTCAGCCACTTTTGGAAGTTGAGTGGGGAAAAGATGGTAAAAAAAAGGTTTTTGGTGATGGGTCTCCAACCGCATCGCCCAAAAATCCAATAAAAATCCCCAATACCCATAGTCGCCTCTTACGACACCCGTGGGTAGAAAGGGGTAGCGACATTCTAAGCCGGCACTACACGGCAAACATACTAGCCGGCACTACATACATACATAAACTTAAGCCGTTAGTTCCCATTGGAGTAGACAGAGACTATTGATCGCCACCTTGGACGACGATCCTGGCAAATCAAAACTGGGCAAAAGAAAATGCAAATTGTAATGCAAACTTAATTAAAAACGTTCTGGGAGTACTGTTACAGCTCACACTATAGCGAAATCACTCGCACATAGCAGCGTCTCACTCAAATTCATATCGCGGTATGTAAATGTTTCTCTAGCTAACCATAAATATAAATTATAAGTTGGTTCACAGCAGGGTGTACTGACGAGTACATATGCTATTACCATACGTTATTTTCCATACTATACCAATTAAAAGTGACTTGAAGAAATCAGCTTAGCTCTTGTCACGTAATGAGATCCGAAAAATAAAGATGCTTTTTAGAATTTGGTTCCTTGGTAAAAGTTGTTCAAATTGATCTCCCATAGAACCCCCTGTGTGCTTTAACCCCTCTTTTGTTATATCCTGGATAATACCTACCTATCCTATCCTGTACGAACTATTCTTACGGCCATCAATTCCAACATGTGGTAGCACAGATTCAGAATCAACAATTCCTTAGCTTGTATCAAGTATCATTGGTAACGGATTACCCTCCACATCATCCAGCAATCACTAAACAAAACCCAATATCTTTAGTATCGCCTCATGTGACATGCAAATCATTATGGGTAAGCTCAGTTAAAAGCTGACACTGCAAACATAAAAGGATTTCTCTTAAAACATAACATAACATAACATAAACGTTCACGCCGTTTATCCTCGAAGGGGTTGGCAGAGGTACCAATACTCCTGAACTCACATGGCAAGCGCCATCTAGTGTCCAGAGAAGGTACCCACGTTTTGCTTGGACAGTGTACTCACGTGATAGGGGGCAGGCCTATCACCGTTTTGTACGAATACACTGTCACATGACTAAGTGCAACTCAGCCATGTGGGGTTTCCTCACGATGTTTTCCCTCACCGTTAACAACCATGATAAATTAACCACACGTATGACTTTTAGAAAAGACAAATTGGTGTAGGCCCGACCCAGGATTGAAACTCACGCCCTTCTGTTTTCGGGCGGGTGTTCTACCGCTAATTCGCATCGCTATGTCGCATAATTCTCTTAAAACAATTAACAAAAGATGTCTTAGCTTAGTTCGTCATAGCAGTAGGTGGAAAGTATGCAAGATTTAGGCAAATGATTTGTGTTGAACACATATGTTCACCTTGGAAATGTTAGGAACTCATCAAAGTTTGCCGAAATTTTTGCCGATATGTTTGACGCCGCACGTGACAGTGCCACATAATGGGTTTTGTTTGAAATAAATCATTTTTATTGGAAATTTGACTATTAATATTAAGCCATGTGCCATAAATTTGTTACGGAAATTTAGCGGGTGTTTTAGAATGAATTACAATATGTGTTTTATGTTAAATATTTCCATAAAATGATTATTGATTTTAGTTATTTTTTTCTTATGCATGCATAAGTAAAGATCACATGAGTTAATGTTAACTAATAAGAATCAGGGACTTCAAAACACAGAAGTGACACATTTAAATAAATTATAAAGTAGATAGCACTTAAATTCCTAAGGATAATGAACTACCTAAACTGGGAAAAATACACAAAGAGTTTTTTTAATAAAACACCTCAGGATTTGGACCTGGGTCTTCTATACCTAGCATCTTTAAACTTTACAACACGGAAATAGTTAGCCACTTATATACATTTATTATATCGTACTTAGTGGTAACAGAAAGCCAGCTCCCCAGCTCCGGCTACCTTTTTTGCAACATATACTTGTAATAGTTGCTGTGTAGTGTCGGCTTAGAATAGCACTACCCCATTTCTTCCGGTGGGTGTACGTAAGAGGCGACTAACGGTATTGGGGTTTTTAAAGGATTTTTGGGCGATGCGGTTGGAGACCCATCATCAACAACCTTTATTTTACCATCGTTTCCCCACGGAACTTCCAAAAGTGGCTGAGGAATTTCTATTTCCTTAGCTCTGGCTACCCCTTCTAGGGATTTATAGCCGTGAGTGTATGTATGTATGTATGTATACTAGTAATAAATAAAGGAAAGAAAAATTTCGACACAGGCGGGAATCGAACCCGCAACCTCGGGTTTCTTTCCTTTTCTTTATTTATTCTTTATATATTTGTAATCATCCTCACATGAGGTTTTCATGAACAAAAATATTTAAATAACATATACTAGTGTTTACTTTTTTCAAGCAGGTAGTCTGTATTATACTTATCACTGCGGAAAGTGCTTATAGAGATGCCAATAGGTTTACTTTTTTAAAAAATACATACATACATATACTCACGGCTATAAATCCCATGAAGGGGTAGCCAGAGCTAGGGAATTGGAAGTTGCGTGGGGAAAAGATGGTGAAATAAAGGTTTTTGGTGATGGGTCTCCAACCGCTTCGCCCAAAAATCCCTTAAAAGCCCCAATACCGCTAGTCGCCTCTTACGTACACCCACCTGAAGAAATGGGGTAGTGCTATTATAAGCCGGCACTAGACAGCATATAAAAAATAATCCTTTGCCAATCGGACATGCCCCCTTAAATCAGATTCACGAAAGTAAGCCTTTGATTACATTGAAGAAATAAGTTCAAAATCTCTACAAAAGAACACAGATAACAATACTCCGATAAAATCCGATGACATACCAAGTTCAACTTAAGTTGTGAGTTAAAGCAAAATTTATCGCGGCAACTTTTCACGCAATCCATTTGTTAATCCCGCATTTTTCTTCGTTGAAAATGTGTGGTAACGATACGATGGTCGTGACGTTTTGTGATAGAAAGCTGGAATCATTCTTATAAAAAACCTTATTTATGTAAAAATCCTTTTAGTTATACCTGCCATTTTATATCTCTCTCACTTTTAAATAAATGGTAAGAAAGAGAAGTAAAATGAAGAGCTTAGAATGTTACATAAATTCAAATAGAAAAGGCTTGAAAAGTGCGTGAGCCTGAAAGGAAAATGCCAGTGACTGATGTGTTTTTGTTTTATTGCGTTGTGAAGTTATATTGCTTTTTTAACTTAGGTCTTGATTTAAAGATTTATTATAAGTAAAAGAGAAGTTTTATGAGTTATTATTTTTTACAACTTATCTATTTTACCATTCTGAATTCCAATGGATGTAATTAAATACAATAACGGTAAAAATAAAATATTTTCTTTAATTTTTATCTAAGCAAAATATAGCAAAGGTTTTACTAATACGAGATTTAAAAAAAAAAAATATGCATAGCAATGTTCTTAAAACCATGACCCCTTAATTTTTATTCTCTATAGAGGATTATCACACGAACGATCTCGAAGGACGCATTTGGACCAAAAAGAGAGTGTGCTCAAAAAGGCAGGCGTCCGCAGTATGAAGAATAAAAGAGCACGTATGGGGAAATTGATGGATATCAACGAAGCTAGAGAGGTTTGTAAGGATTGTACAAAGTGGTGATCACTAGTCTCTGTCTACCCCACATAGAAACTAATAGAGTGAGTATTAATTAAGTCAATTTATTATTGTTGTTGGTTACGGTAGAAAAACAGATAAACAAATATTTATGACTTCTCTTTTTCATCTCATTTCAAGTTTTTTACTTGATAAATTTTCATGAGCGTATGGTGGTCATTGTTATGAAAGCATCACCCAAACTTATCTACCACTATTTTATAAATAGGAAAAATAACTTAATCTAATTTGATACATAACATAAACATAACATAACATAAATATAAACGTTCACGCCGAATATCCCCGAAGGGGTTGGCAGAGGTACTAATACTTCTGAACATCACGTGACTTTGTCACCTGGTGTTCAGAGTACCCACGTTTTGCATGGACAGTGTACTCACGTGATAGGGGGCAGGCCTATCGCCGTTTTGTACGAATACACTGTCACATGACTAAGTACAACTCAGTCATGTGGGTTTCCTCACGATGTTTTCCGTCAACGTTAACAACCATGATAAATTAACCACACATATGTCTTTAGAAAAGACAAATTGGTGTAGGCACGACCCGGGATTTGAACACTAGTCGCTTGCACGTTAACCGGTGTTCTACCCATTGAGCTATCACGTCGTTTACTACCATTAACTATCCCAAAAATGATAAGCTAGTGGAACCTCAATACTAAGAAGAATCTATCAAATTTTTGCAAATGCGGAGGGAAAGGGTAGTAAAATAAAGGGGGATTAGAAACCCATCACGAGGCATATCGCCTACAAAAGCACTTAAAAGCCGCAAAAACCTAAGTTGCGTCTAACGACGCCCGCGGCAAGAAATTGGTTAGAGGTTGGTGCTATTCTGAACCGGTTGCTTGAAAAATTCCAGAAAAAAACACGTTTTATTTCTTGACATTTATTTTTGACAGGGTCTTCGAAATGCACACCCATGAAAATTATAAAATAAAACAAATATACAAATGTCTTTCAGCACACCAAAAATTGTTTTATTCGGTTGGGTGCGCCTACGCTAAAAATCGATTAATGTTGATAATGTAACATAAATATATTATCCATACAATGTTAATATAAGGTCTATTTCTTCTTACAATCATAGATAATAACAAATTTCATTTTCTGACCAAATCTCGGAAAGTATTCATGTTAGCCGGCTGTAAGTTGGAGTGTTGCCTAGTTAAATGGAAGCACACAAAAGTGCTAAGAAAAAAGAAAATCCCACAGTGGCCACTGCTCCTTCCTTAGCCTGCCAGACCATTAATCTAAATAGAAGCCAGAAAGATTTGGATTCGCTTTTAAAAATAAACATCGACCATTATAAGTTATTACAAAAGCATTCTCAAGACAAAAGATGGGAACAACTAGAGGGATTCCTTATATAATATCTCGTTTAATTGTAAAAAACAATACGAAATACCATCAGCTTTTCGCATCAAGATAATTTCTAAGTAAGGAACATTGTTCTGAGGTTTTCAAAGATATAAACAGCAGCTGATTGTAATTTCGAAGTAAAACGGGTTGCTGTTAATCTTATTTTTTAATTGTTTGCTCTAACTCTACTCACGACTATAATATCAAAAGGTGAAGACTGAATTTCGCATTATTGTCGTGAATGAGATAAATTATTATATTCTTAAGTTATAATGCTGTGTAGTGTCGGCTTAGAATAGCACTACCCCATTTCTTGCGGTGGGTGAACGTAAGAGGCGACTAACGGTTTTGGGACTTTTGAGGGATTTTTGGGCGATGCGGTTGAAGACCCATCACCAACAACCTTTATTTCACCATCTTTTCCCACACACAACTTTCGAAAGTGGCTGATAAATTTCTGATTCCTTAGCTCTGGCTACCCCTTCTAGGGATTTATAGCCGTGAGTGTATGTATGTGTGTAATAATGGAAACAAGATCTAACAAACGACTGTGAAAAGTTTTACTTTTATGCTCAAACTATATCTATCTTATCTGAAAGTCTAGAGAAAAAAAAGAGCTTATATGAAAAAAAAATGTTTATGAAGCCTAAAGCGGTTTGCCAGAATCGTACTAAGTGGCACTCGATAGTTACTAACAACTCAATCGAATCTAATGGCACAAGTACATACATACATACATTTTACTCACGGCTATATTTCCCTAGAAGGGGTAACCAGAGCTAAGGAATTATAAATTCCTCAGCCACTTTTGGAAGTTGAGTGGGGAAAAGATGGTAAAAATAACGGTTTTTAGTTATGGGTCTCCATCCGCATCGCCCAAAAATCCAATAAAAAGCCCCAATACCCTTGGTCGCCTCTTACGACACCCGTGGGTAGAAAGGGGTAGCGACATTCTAAGCCGTCACTACACGGCATTGGCACGAGTATATGTATTTATTTTATTTAAAAATATGTTTTAAAAGAAAACCAATACTAAGTAACTAAACCAATTTACTTATAATGAAAACAAATTCAAAGTTCTGAGAGACGTCCTTTTCGTAGAGAGCAAAATTTCTGGGAATTCCTCAATTCATGACAAACCTAATAACGACAAAATTAATGATAAATTTAATCTGTATCTATATTGGCATCTTTATAATATAAAGCTATCAAATTGCGTTATCTTTGTATTGATATAAGTCCACGTTTTGTAGAAAAAGCAATTAGCTATCAACGTCGCCTATCATTATGACGACAGCCGTGGCCGAGTGGATAGGTGACTAGCTTCTCGGTCTGGAGGTTGCGGGTTCGATCCCCGCTGAGGGCATCATTTATGTGACGAGCGTAAATGTTGTTTCTTAGTCTTGGGTGTTATTTATATGTGTATTGTATAATATTAAATATATCGTTGAGTTAGTATCCCATAATACAAGTCTTACTTAGTTTGGGGCTAACTTGATCTGTGTATAATGTGTCCGTATGTATTATGCTTGAGTATGTATCATTTACTCAAGCTCAAATGTTCATGCCCTATATCTTCAAAGGCATGGCAGAGGTACTTATACTTCTGAACATCGCGCAATATTATTATCAACTCGTGTTCAGAGTACTCTGGTTTTGCTTGGACTATGTACTCACGGTTATGTACGAATACAATTTCACCTGTTTAAGTAAAACTTAAGCATGTGGGTTTCTTCACGAGGTTTTCCCTCAGCGTTAAAAATGAAGACATTATTTTTTACTTATATACATATAGGGTAGCCAGAGCTAAGGAACTAGAAATTCCTCAGCCACTTTTGAGAAGTTGAGTGGGGAAAAGTTGGCAAAGTAAAGGTTGTTGGTGATGGGTCTCCAACCGCATCGCCCAAAAATATCTGAAAAGCCCCAAACTTAATTTACGGATTCTATAAATATCTGGTACATAAGAACAATGATCCATCGAATAACGAAACAAACCATCTAATAGGGGTTACAATAAATGGCTAAAGCAACATAGCTGTTGAGGTATTATTGAGCTCGACGGAAATAGATCCAATTGTCCACGATCGGGTTCATTTTGATCAACCGCAGTGACAACACGAGGCGTTTGGGTTTCTGAACCGAGTCGGCCGTTCAGTCCCGATGGAGAAATGGTACCGTTTAATTTGAATAGAGAACTTGGGTAGATTTTTGGATCTGGCAAAGAGTATATCTAATAATAGTAGTTAAATAATAAAAAATAAAATATAACAATAAATAATAATTGTAATATTACAATGTAAATGTCTATTGTAAGATGGATGTAAACGAGAGCTAGAGAGGTTCATTATACAAAGTGGCGATCAATAATCTCTACCTACCCCAATGAAAAATAATGGCGTGAATGTATAAATGTATGTACTAGAGTAAAGTGCCTGTGACATTTTTATATTAAAGGAGTTAGCATAATTTTATAAATTTACTACTAAATCAGGTTTTTTTTACTAGTATTTTGGCATTTTAATTTGAAAAGCAAAGGATCCTGCCAATCCAGAGGATCAGCAGAGAAACTTTAAACCGGGCACATTACGTAGTCGTCTTTTTGATTGACTTAAGTATATTTTATGTTAATGATTGGCGTGGCATTTATTTGGGTAGTATTTGATGTAATGTAATTTTTCTGTAATAATAACATATATATAACATAAACATAAACGTTCACGCCGAATATCCCCGAAGGGGTTGGCAGAGGTACTAATACTTCTGAACATCACGTGACTTTGTCACCTGGTGTTCAGAGTACCCACGTTTTGCATGGACAGTGTACTCACGTGATAGGGGGCAAGCCTAATAGCCTTCTCTAATAAATAAATAAATAATTTAGAATATACAAACAATAAAATATTTTAAATACTCCGATTTTTTCTGTTTAACGAAGTGATTTTAAAGGATTCTAGAATGTTGATTAGCGATCTTGTCAGACGCCTTTGCTAAAGATCCGTTCTAATAATCTTCTTGGTTTCAACTCTTATTTTTCACAAGTAGCAGACCAAAATATTGATTCTATGGTTCTAGGTACCCTTTTTGGTATCTACAGCCATGAGGATAATAGAATACGTAGAAAAACTTCAAATTAAAAACTAAACGGAAAAATTAAATATTATTATTTTTTATTTAAAAAGAACCGCCTTCAAAAATCCAACTGAAAAGTATAAAATAATTTTTATTTATTTTATTATGTACAACTCTATTCAACTTCTTCTTTTTGAAGTCGGTGCCAAACCAATTTTCATGACAAAGAAGAACGAATATTAGTGGCCCGCCCGCCCAAGTTGAGTGAGTTTTCCACCCCATCAGCGTATGTCATCCTTATAAACCTTCCTTTTTAATCAATTAATAAAAAAAATCGCATTAAAATTCATTTCGTAGTTTTACAGATTAAAGTATACATAAGGATGTCCGTATATCCCAGACAGGGAGAGAGAAAGCGACTTTGTTTTATACTATGTAGTGATTTAGATTCTCGATCGTCTTTTTACAAAGTGTTAGAAGTATTGGTTGTGCCAACTCGGTGCATGCATGTCTCTGTCGTATTGTTAATTCTGTTAGTTTGAAATCTGATAATCTTTCGTAAGAACATAACTTAACCTAACGTTAGTTTACTATCTCGCTATCTATCTAAAATTATAATTTACTAGTATTTACAGTTTTACGGTGACATGTATATTATGATAATTTCTCTGCGGAGTGCGACGCATGCACACCAGGCTAAGCACCGCTCACTGTCCCCCAATTCCATCCTACATAAAGCGACGTCGTTGCGAGCGGAAGAAATTTCTTGATTTTTGAGCGAGATTGTGTTACCTACTGTTGTTGAGGCACTATCGATTGATTTATTATTCGTATGGTTTTCTCTATGTAGCAATTTTCATTTTGGATTTGTCTGTTATAAAATAAAATAAAATAAAATAATCATTTATTTCAAAATAAAAAGATAAATCTTTGTTTTTTGAACGTCAAATTTTAACTTAATACTAAGTTTACTTCGGATTCGGAAGGTGTTTTGTTGAGAGAAGAACCCGTAAGAAACTCGTCAACACACATCTTTTTTTAACGTCCATTACAATTTTGGTGTTAGCCCGGAAACATCCTGCACAGAGCCCTGATGACACCAAGCCATTTCATCATTAATGTAATCATTGACATTGTAATAGGCTTTCGAACTAAGATTTCTTTTAACTGCTGCTTTGAATTTTGTTTCTGTTAAATTTAAAATGTCCTCAGGTATTTTATTATACATTTTTACGCATAACCCCATGAAAGATGTATTTACTTTTGACAATCTGTATTTTGGTACTGATATTTTATTGTTGTCTCTCAGGTTTCGAATATGTCTGTCACAATTTTTCACAAAAGAGGCCTGATTCTTTCTTACATACATAATATTTTCATAAATATATTGACATGGCAGTGTCATTATATTTATTGTTTTAAACAATTCCCTCAGGGAATCTCGGGATCTCAAATTGTATATAGCTCTTATTGCTCTCTTTTGGAGAATAAATATGGAACCAACATCAGCTGCTCTGCCCCAGAGTAAAATACCGTAAGACATTACACTATGAAAATAGCTGTAATAAACTAATCGAGCTGTCTGTACATCTGTCAAATGTCTTATTTTCCTAACGGCATATGCAGCACTACTTAGCCTGCCAGCTAGTGAGCTAATGTGGGGTCCCCATTGGAGCTTGGAGTCCAGAGTTATCCCTAAGAAAACCGTGTTATCCGAAAATACTAACTTTTCATTATTTAAAATTATTTCGTTATCAACGCATTAACCTAACATTAGGTAATACAAATTTAATGCATTTGGTTTTTTTACCATTCAGTACAAGATTATTGGAAGCAAACCATGTTTGAATCTGTGAGACCGTGTTATTCACCTCGTCAATATTCTGATTATTTCGATAACGATTTTGGTATGGCACCGACTTCAAAAAGAAGAAGTTGAATAGAGTTGTACATAATAAAATATATAAAAATTATTTTATACTTTTTAGTTGGATTTTTGAAGGCGGTTCTTTTTTAAATAAAAAATAATAATATTTAATTTTTCCGTTTAGTTTTTAATTTGAAGTTTTTGATTTTCTTTTTTATTTTATACTTTTTAGTGATAAGTTCTTAAATCACTCTGAGTTTTTTTAGTGAATTAGTGATAGTTTTTGAGAGATAAGTTTTACTGTCCGTTTATTTTATAGTTTTTTTAACAGGTAGTTATAATATTTGTTATTATGACTTTAGCCTACTTGTTACTATTTTGTTTACCTGCGGGCCTAGATAGAAAAGCAAAGGATGCTTTAAGGAAAAGTCGCGTAAGGGAGAACGAAACACCCATCGGAAAAAAACAAAGACTTCAGCAGGGCAAGCACGAGCCGTATTTAAACTAGTTATCGCGTGGGATAAAGCAGCCATCTTTTACGCACTTACTTAGTATCGTATACTGCCATCTCATTCTAACCGTTATCGTGTCGATATCTCGTGCTTGCCCTTCAGAATGAGAGAGATCGTCAGCGTGCTGCTCTTGCTGCCGAAACAGATGAGCAAAGAGAAGTTCACCTATCACAAATGCGAAGAAACACTCTTATATATATGTAGCGTTGAGTCGAGTAAAATCCCTTGATGAGATGGCTTTAAGTGATATGGATTCAAAGAAATTACTTAAATGGTTAAGACCATTCCGAAAGCTCGAAATTCCCCATGACGAAAGCGCCTTGATTAAAATGACCAGGATGAAAAACATGATGTTGCAATATATATTTTTTTGTTTATTATAATTAAGAGTAATTTTTTCATGTTTTTATATACTTTTTTGTTCAATAATTTAGTAACTCTGTTTATTACTAATAAAAAAACTTTATTAACATATATTGATAAATTTCTGTCTAGTATTGATAACTTTACATACATACTTATATTTCAAACTAAGAAACCTCCTTTTTTTCGAGTCGGTTAAAAACTTTAACCCATCTTCTAAATGTAACGAATACTTTTCTGAAAACCGCATCCAAATAGCTTAAGCCAAACGTGAGATAATCGCGGACCAACACACATACATACAGGTCAAACACAGAACCTCCTTTGTTTTTTTGGTCGGTTAAGGCACTAAAACCTTCTCCTAAATGTAACGAATACTTTTCTGAAAACCGCATCCAAATAGCTTAAGCCAAACGTGAGATAATCGCGGACCAACAGACATATATACAGTTCAAACACAGAACCTCCTTTTTTTTTTTGGTCGGTTAAGGCACTAAAACCTTCTCCTAAATGTAACGAATACTTTTCTGAAAACCGCATCCAAATAGCTTAAGCCAAACGTGAGATAATCGCGGACCAACAGACATACATACAGGTCAAACACAGAACCTCCTTTGTTTTTTTGGTCGGTTAAGGCACTAAAACCTTCTCCTAAATGTAACGAATACTTTTCTGAAAACCGCATCCAAATAGCTTAAGCCAAACGTGAGATAATCGCGGACCAACAGACAAACATACAGGTCAAACACAGAACCTCCTTTGTTTTTTTGGTCGGTTAAGGCACTAAAACCTTCTCCTAAATGTAACGAATACTTTTCTGAAAACCGCATCCAAATAGCTTAAGCCAAACGTGAGATAATCGCGGACCAACAGACATACATACAGTTCAAACACAGAACCTCCTTTTTTTTTGGTCGGTTAAGGCACTAAAACCTTCTCCTAAATGTAACGAATACTTTTCTGAAAACCGCATCCAAATAGCTTAAGCCAAACGTGAGATAATCGCGGACCAACAGACATACATACAGGTCAAACACAGAACCTCCTTTGTTTTTTTGGTCGGTTAAGGCACTAAAACCTTCTCCTAAATGTAACGAATACTTTTCTGAAGACCGCATCCAAATAGCTAAAACCGTCTCCTAAATGTAACGAATACTTTCCTGAAAACCGCATCCAAATAGCTTAAGCCAAACTCGAGATAATCGCGGACAATTATACATACATACATACAAACAATTGAACTGAGAACCTCCTTTTTTGAAGTCGGTTAAAAAAGTTTCTGTATAGAACAAACATATTTTTTATCGTAAGCTACTAAACTCTGTAACTCAAAATAAACTCTTCTGCTAACTAAGATACGATGTTGAGAACAAAATAAGAAAGCTGTTGTTGCAAACTCAAAGTTAGGAATTCTAGCTTTCGCCTAATTACGTATTGCTGCTTCTTCGATCTCGGCTCACCAACTTCTGACTTCTAAAACATTGATGAGAAGAATAAATAGAGGTGACATAATTTTTGTTTGCAATAGTCGCATAAATTTATTTACAGGTAGTATAATATGGCCTTGGCAGGAAATGGGATAGTCATTCTGAATGTGTTAAATATGCTGCGCATTATTCTTATTAATATTTACATAAACATAACATATATAAACATAAACATAAACGTTCACGCCTAATATCCCCGAAGGGGTTGGCAGAGGTACTAATACTTCTGAACATCACGTGACTTTGTCACCTGGTGTTCAGAGTACCCATGTTTTGCATGGACAGTGTACTCACGTGATAGGGGGAAGGCCTATCGCCGTTTTGTACGAATACACTGTCACATGACTAAGTACAACTCAGCCATGTGGGTTTCCTCACGATGTTTTCCCTCACCGTTAACAACCATGATAAATTAACCACACATATGTCTTTAGAAAAGTCAAATTGGTGTAGGCCCGACCCAGGATTTGAACACTAGTCGTTTGCACGATAACCGAGTGTTCTACCCACTGGGCTATCACGGTTTTATTAATATTTAGTTAAAAAATATGGAAATTACTTACAATACATACATACATATTTATTTATTTGAGTGGGATAAAGACTTTAAGGGCGGTAAGAACAGACGACACCACACAGCAAGATATCCCTCATCGCCTCTTACGATTATCCATAGGTAGAAATGGGGTAGTGCTTTTTTAAGCCGGCACTACATGAAAAATAGGAAGTACTGATTAAAATTATTAATCTGATAAATGATGGAAATTGTGTCATAGCAAATGGTCACAGCAGTGTGAGACTCGTCACTTCAAGGACTATCACTTCAAGGAAGGCATTGAAGTGTAGGCCTTTTTCAAAGAAAAAAAAAAAAAAAAAAAAAAAAGGCATTTATTTCACAAAATTAGGTAGTTTACAATAAATTGGTTTCGGTGTTTACCGCAGTAGGTTTCCCTGTGACGCAGCAAACAGGCTCTTTTAAATAACTAAGTACAATACAAATAATGTGCTGATGGCCATTTTTAATTTGGTTTACAGCCATCTTCTTTTATAAATTATTTCTAACTGAGCTAGCAAAGTTGAGGTAAGCTGTTAAATGTCATTACAATTGTTTAAGATAATTCTTTATTATATAATTAATATGATTCTAATTCTATTATTCCAATATAATTCTCTATATTTAGACAATTTTTTGAGCACTCATATGTGTTCGATTTATATCTTTTATCAAATGAATTACTTCACAAAATTTAGTTGATTAATTATATCACGAATCTATTTCAAATTAACAAATCAATGATTTTTAAATTCGGTTTCAAGTTTATTCCGACGAATGTTCGTTAAAGTTTAGCGTAAACTTGCAGCTTTGGTAACCAAATGGAGTAATGTAAGCTCATAATTTGTATGCTGAAAACTATTTGTAATTAGATTAAGCTTTAGATTAGTAATAAAGTTGGCAAATTTTTTTGCTTCAGGACACAAAAAAAACATTGATTTATTGATTAAAAGAAGCTTGGTATAAAAAAACACATATTTCAGAAACGAACAAACCGGTATAATAACTACGTGATATATTTAAATCTTATGTTTCCTGCGGACATAATATCACATGACTTATTATGCTCTTGAAAACCAATCACCAACAACCCTTATTTTACAATCCTTTCCCTAAGCAACTTCCAAAGTAGCATAAAATAATTTAACTCTGAAGGTGGCCTTTCTTTTAGGCTACTCTTTTTTAGGATTAACAGCCGTGAGTTATGAAATTGTATGTTTGACGAACTATAAAGGAATAATTTGAATATAATTATAAAACATATATATATATATATATATATATATATATATATAGTTCAGGAAACATCCAGAAAAGCAACTAACGCATAGGATTAAGTCAGGATATAAACCCATATTTTCTTAATTATACATAATCATTGTTGTGCAGGAAAACCTCATGTGGGGATTTCCATATTTCTTTGTTCAGAGGTCATCGATTTACACAAACCAAATACGATTTAACTATTCCTATAAATAAACAAAATATCCATTCCTAGAATAGAGGGGTAGAATTGATATAATTTTGTGGCCAATGCCTTAGAGGAATTAATTTGCAGAAAGCATTCTGAACCATTTCCAGATGGTCGAGGTTTGTGGTAGAGTCCACAGTTACGAATGAAATGTGGCTAGCTTAGCCCTAATTTACATTTAATAAAGGCTATTTGTATAATTGTTATGTTTCTACCACTGGTAACTTTCTTCAAAGGGCTTTTGGTTTATTGTTATGTGATTTGTAGCCTTTTTTGAGTGTTTCCTAAATTTTAGTGAACTTAAGTTAGTTGTAATCAACAGGTAAAATCGTTGCAAAATCAAAAGCTGGTCTAGGTCTCACCTAAGTAAATATAGCATTTTTTTAAGCCAATTTATTTTGTTTTTTTTAAATAGGATAATAATTAATGCCTAAATGTGCACGACTAAAATATTAGCTAAGCAAGAAAATGTTGTCATGCTCATACAAAGATCACTCAATCTTTTTTTTACTACTTAACTACAGTAAAAATTTACTTTATAAGTCAATTACCTAAATACAAACAGCAGAAATAAAGATAAGAAATCTTCTCACAGTATTTTCGGACTATTCCGCAAGACGCCAAACTTTAGTACGACCGAAATTCGAAAGCTTTTTATACATCAAAGTGTTGCACGAATTTCCATGATTACATTATAGGCTGTGGCGGTAGAGCCTTGTTCAGTATGGAGTGATGGTAACGCGATTTCGTCAGAGAGCAGGCAAGTTTCGATAAACATTTTACATTGATGTTAAATATATTTACTTAGCTTGGCAACGCTTTGGCTTCGTTTGTAATGAGGGCAGTTTATTTAGGAGCTATCGGTTTTTACTTTTATGGGCTTATGTTTTATGAGTTGTAATCAAATATGGGGTTTCAAATTGAACGAGATTATATTAACTGATTGTAGGTTTGAGAGATGCTGTAAGAGAACGTGGATGGAGGATATATTTATGACTAAAGACTGTACAAATAAATGCTTGTTAATTTGACAAAGAATTTGGTACAGTCGCCATCAGATATATCGGAGCGGCCGAGGTACTCAAATATATCTGAGCAGCAATAAATTTCAATAAATTCTTTACGGTAAATAAGGTCAAAAAGCTCTGAACATCCAATTCGCCACAAATATATGAGCAGTGGTTTTTCAATTAAATCTGAACACCCAAAGAGACAATAATATCTGAAAGCACAACTCGTCAAAGTTATCTGCTCAGACAGGGTGATCATAAATATCTGAACATTTAGGGAAAATATACCTTAAAGCACTAGGCATACAGTTTAAATGTAATCGTATCAAAATGAGTAGGTATACAAAATAGAAATCTGCGTAAAGCAACTTTACAGTCTTGTAACAAGAAAGACTTTTGAATAAAATATTTGCCAATTGCATGTATTTTATCAAATACTAGTGGTCCGCCCAGGCTTCGCACGGATGGTGTAAAGTTTTTATACTGCTTACTCCCTACGATATTTAGCATGATGATATCTATACTTATAATAAATCTGGAGAGAGGTCAATTCTGTACATTAAATATATTTTCAAAATAACTATCAGGGGGTGATAAGTGATCGATACTGATGCCAAAAATGCAATCAGTAAAATTTTTGTCTGTCTGTCCGTCTGTCTGTTTGTCTGTCTGTCTGTCGGTTTGTATGTTCCTTATGGAAACAAAAACTACTCGACGGATTTTAACAATACTTAGTAGAATTATTCGTCATACTCCTAGGCAGGTCATAGTGTACTTTTCAGTAGAGTAGTGAAGGGAAATTTAGGGAAAACGGGAGAAGTTACTCCATTTTTTAAGCTTCCGTCGCGTGTGCAGCATTAATGGTTACAGTTACATAGAAATCATGTATCACGGAAATATTTGCCATAAAATTGTCTAAAAAATATTCTTCAATAGCATATGTCTATCTTTTATGGTTGACTCACAATAACACGTGTAACTCCTGATAGCTTAGCAGTTCGGTGCATCCTGATTATATTTGTTTACTATGACATTTATAGTTCTCTCATTCATCTCTTATTTAAAAAAGTTTACATTATTACCTATTCAATAAAAAAGAAACATAGAAATCGGTATAAAAACAACAAACTTATACATGAAATAAGCCATCGCGTCCTGTCGTCGCACGTGAATACTGAATCATGCTGGATTATTTTTTAGTAATGGTTGCGCGGGCAAAAGATAGCCGTGAGTATATGTATGATGTGTGCAAAGTTTGAAATTCTGATTCTTTGTTTGCATGGGTTTGTTGTCGGAGATACTGAACCGTTCATTAAAGCGCTTTCACAATCACAAAGCTAAACTATTCAGGAGTGCTATAAGTGGTGCTAAATTTCACAAAGGTTCAGCAGCGACTGAAGAAACCTCAGATATTTTTAAAACTACGCTACCCGTGCGAAGCTAGGCCAATCCACTAGTATATCCTATATCCTTTTCCTAGTTCTAAGCTACCTCTCTAAAAAATTTTAGCCAAATCGGTTCATCCGTTCTTGAGTTATAAATAGTGTTACTAAAACCACTTTCTTTTATATATATAGATTCGTAGATTTATTATGCTATAATTGGCCTAGACCTCGCTTTTTTAACATACCCTTTTTATATTATAAATCGATAAAGGACATCAAACTTAACAACTTTGCCTATGGAATGCCTATCTAAAATATTGTAATTTTCAAAAAATAATAATAATTAAAAATTGTCGTACCTAGTTCAAACTGAGAATGTATACAATGAGATTCCTTGCTTCAGTGAAAATAAAAAATAAAAAAAAAACATTTGATATATGCTTTTCGCTCTGTAAACAAAAATATAACTTCTTTCTGTATTTTCCAGTTGTATTGATCGTCGTTGAAAAATAATATCATGAAAATAAACCGGTAAGCGAGCGATTGAACTGGAAAATACCGAAAGAGGTTATGTTTTTGTTTACACCATAGATCAAATGTTTTTTTTTTATTTTTTATTTTCACTGAAGCAAGGAATCTCATTGTATACATTCTCAGTTTGAACTAGGTACGACAATTTTTAATTATTATTATATTTTGAAAATTACAATATTTTAGATAGGCATTCCATAGGCAAAGTTGTTAAGTTTGATGTCCTTTATCGATTTATAATATAAAAAGGGTATGTTAAAAAAGCGAGGTCTAGGCCAATTACGTATACAAATGGCAATACAAATACGACAGGCGAGACCAAAAAAAAGTACAACGGTGTGCGTAAATGAATGTGTGTGCGTGACATTAGTATGGCGGATCCCATACTAGCCCTATTAAAATTAATAAAAATTCACGTATTTGTTATTTTTGCCCAATTGTAAACTTTACAGTAATTGTAGTACTATGATGGATGACACAAGATATTTTTTATCATATATTTGCATTGAAAACTTTGGTTTAAGATCATATAGACCTGTAATTATTTATTACAGTCTTAGTTTGGACATACATGGCTAATAATTTTGTGTTTGCCAAAGAATATGTATTCGATTTAGATTTATTTTTTTCACTTTGATTAAGTTATTAAATATTAATAACTTAATCAAAAAATCATTAAGGTTAAAATAAGTCAATTATTTTCTTTCATGTTTTATGTCCAAATCGTTGTAGGAATTTATGGTCTCTGAGAGGTCCTGCCTTTGTTGACGTTTATGCTATGACGTTTGTCACTTACTGCTAATCCATGTGCTTCTATATCTATGGTAATATGAAAGCTGCCAAATCAAAATAAGTACGAATGCTTTGCAATATTTCATCCACTTTCGTGTCAGTCACCATGGCCTAGCGGTTTAGTGAATAGAAATCATAATTGTAATCCGTTGCGTCAGGGTTCAAATCCTAACTTGTGTTTATTTTTATCAAGAATTCATGTTATTTTTTTTTCTATTTTATTTATTAAGTCTTTAGATTTATTGTCCTCATTTAATATAATGCTATATATTACGTTATAATTATATATATGAATACATATAATACGTTTCAGAAAACAGCAGGAAAAAGTACAATTTTGCAAAAACTAGTTTATCCTTTCATTTTATTAAAGCTGCATTTATATTTATGCTACCCTGGTACATACAATGTAAAAAATGTCATTCATGTTTCAAAAATTCTAAGTTATTTTACCTCTTGATGTTTTTGTACCGGTGAAAATTATACAACTACAAACCCATTCCTCTATTAACACCATGTACTTACCTGTTTCTGTCAAAAAATGGAGTTGATCAGTGGGGAATGACTTAGTATTTTTTTTCTATTAATATACTAACCGTACAACTAGTTGGTACCGTACAACCAGTGGGGCATACCTCCCAGCAGAAGACTCTTTTTAGTTTTGACATTGATAAAACCAAATGGTGGTTGTGTAGAAAATGTATTCTAGCGTAGTACGATTAAGAATTTTAAACTGTATGCTTAGTGCTTTAAGGTATATTTTTCTTAAATGTTCAGATATTTATGATCACCCTGTCTGAGCAGATAACTTTGACGAGTTGTGCTTTCAGATATTATTGTCTCTTTGGGTGTTCAGATTTAATTGAAAAACCACTGCTCATATATTTGTGGCGAATTGGATGTTCAGAGCTTTTTGACCTTATTTACCGTAAAGAATTTATTGAAATTTATTGCTGCTCAGATATATTTGAGTACCTCGGCCGCTCCGATATATCTGATGGCGACTGTACTTTGAGGTATCGTTTAAAATGCAAACAAAAGTTTTTTTGTGTTGCAATGGTAAGAAAATTGTACGTCTTATTATTATATTTTAAGTATTTTAGTATGGATGCAAGCTTTCGAAAACATCATATTTTATATTTTTTAAGTACATACATACATACATACATATACTCACGGCTATAAATCCCTTGAAGGGGTAGCCAGAGCTAGGGAATTAAAAATTCCTCAGCCACTTTTGGAAGTTGCGTGGGGAATAGATGGTGGAATAAAGGTTGTTGGTGATGGGTCTCCAACCGCATCGCCCAAAAATCCCTTAAAAGCCCCAATACCGTTAGTCGCCTCTTACGTACACCCACCGGAAGAAATGGGGTAGTGCTATTCTAAGCCGGCACTACACAGCAATTTTTTAAGTATGGCTAATTATTTATTTTGGATATCAAAAGCAAAGCCATAACCACTTTTTTAATAATAAATAATTGTTGTATAAAAGTTCAGAAACACAACAATAGGAAAGTGGATAATGTACTGTTACTCCTAGCCTATAATATCGCAATGACAAATATCATTATCCAGCATCGTGTGCAATTTACGATTTAAGCTCAGATTTTTTTCTCTTATTACATTAATTGTCTAACTGAAAGATTTTGAATACCATTTCAAACAAAAGTTATATTATCAACAAATATAAAATGCCGTGTAGTGTCGGCTTAGAATAGCACTACCCCGTTTCTACCGATGGGTGTACGTAAGAGGCGACTAACGGTGTTGGGGCTTTTAAGGGATTTTTGGGCGATGCGGTTGGAGACCCATCACCAACAACCTTTATTTTTACCATCTTTTCCCCACTCACATTTCCATAAGTGGCTGAGGAATTTTTAATTCCTTAGCTCTGGCTACCCCTTCTAGGGATTTATAGCCTTGAGTATATGTTATGTTATGTTATGTTATAAAATGTCTGCAAAATGTTATTGCCATCTTTTTCACGCATAGTATATCATACTCGTACTTTTTCAATATTAAATGAAACAAAAACAGGCGGGAGTTCGCCGATGAGAGTAATTACGTCACATCTGCTGTTTCCTCGCAAGATGAAATAACACAGCTCTCATTTTAATAATTACTGTGTAGTATTGTATGGACGAGATTATTCTCTTCTTTCCATTAACCCGTAATATGTTTTGTTAGTTATGATTGTGTTATCATACATAGTTGTAGTATATACATAGGGTAGGCAGAGACTATCGATTGGCTATTGGTGAAAGCGATAAATAGATCTCGTTTAGATGGTAATGTCAGTAGGACGACCACGGAGGGCACATTTGAATCAAATAGAGAGTAGGCTGAAAAAGCACACGTACGAAGTCTAAAGAATAAAAGAGCATGTATGACAATATTGATGGATGTAAACGAAGCTGGAGAGATTTGCCAGGATCTCACAAAGATCGTCTTTAATATCCTACTGGAAATTAATGGTATTAGTATGTATTAAGTATGTATACTAATTAAAAAGTAAGTAAGTAAAATTGATCCAATCACAATTGTTCATTTGCCAAAAAGATTTTGCTTGCATAATATTGTACTGTCATATAGCATTCCAAAGAATTCGGTACCTTAGTTATTCATTTTGTAATATTATGCGTGAATACTGCATTCATACCCCACTATAAATATCGTCCGACATACATTTGTCACAGCAGTGCTCGGTCACAATCTCTCTGCCAAGTTAAGTTCTGAAATAAATCAAGTTGTTTTAAGAATGCATATAGCATACTGAGGAACAAAAATAAACTGGATATTTTGTTTAAATGATAGTATGAGAATTGTGCAGTCTATTATTGAGATTGATTTCAATATTCCAGCTGAGTTTCGAGATTTATTAAGTTAAAACCATGTCTTGTGTATTTTCTTTTAACTAAATGTCAGTTTGGCAAATCTAAGGTTTTACAAGTGAATCCCGATATAAACATTAATTTGGGCTGTTACTGTCAAAATTTGGTTAATGTTTACTGACCAATTTATACCGAACAATGATAATTTTAAAATAAAACAGTAAACCCTCATGAATTAAATACAATAAACTGAAAGATTTTGATAGAACGCTTTCAGGTTAGGGTTTATTAAAGGTCAATAACTTTTAAGTGCAGCCCTTCATTACAAACAAAAATGAAAACCAATACATGTGCAAAAACAGACTTTAGAGTGAATCAGAAAATCGATAGAAATACCACTTTTAATTAGGCTTCTGAGGTAATTCCGTAATTAGAAAGCGACCATCACTCAGCATTTGTGGTGTGCAGCATTCATTTCAGGTTTGGTGAGGTGTGTCCTACGAAAGTGATACAATTTTTATTTTTTAAACAAGTTCGGAAAACATGAGTAAGTGACAAGATATTTTATAGAAGGTAGTTAAGCCACTAACTAACCCTATGTTTGCTGGAAGACAGTTGATATTTCAACAACACTCAGCACCAGTAAACCAAGTCAAATCAACACATCGCTCGTTGGACGTGAATTTAATCGATTTCATTGCCTCTGAGAATTGTCTCTGCAAGTATAGATTTTAAACCTTTGGATTATTGCTTTAAAAGAAAAGGCCTATTCTTAACCTAAACGAAAGATTGAGTCACTATAAGCAGATTTAGGAAAGATAGATTACATGCATACGCCATTATTTCCCATTGGGGTAGGCAGAGACTCTTTAAACGCCACTTTGTACCATCTTTTCATCAATCTTTTCATACAGTAAAGATTATCCTTTCAAAGATAGATTATATACTATATACACTTATATACCATACACTTATATCAGATATGATGTTTGCGGCATTTGATGAAAGCCGAGACTTTCGGAGAATAGTCGTCACTTTAAATCGTTTTCATGTTTTATTATTACATACATACATACATATACTCACGGTTGTAAATCCCTAGAAGGGGTAGCCAGTGCTAAGGAATTAGAAATTCCTCAGCCACTTTTGGAAGTTGCGTGGAGAAAAGATGGTAAAATAAAGGTTGTTGGTGATGTGTCTCCAACCGCATCGCCCAAAAGTCCCTTAAAAAGCCCCAATACCGTTAGTCGCCTCTTACGTACACCCACCGGAAGAAATGGGGTAGTGCTATTCTAAGCCGACACTACACAGCAAAGCCGACGCTACACAGCAAGCATGTTTTATTATTATTTTAATTAAATGTGAAAGTACATGCTTTATGTAAAATATTTCTCTTTTCCTTGTCATGTTTAAAGTCAAAAGAAAACTTATGAAACGCAGAGATAAAAACCTTAACAAAATCACGCCACTGATCATCTAAATATCGAAGACCGATATCTTAAATAGTTTACCCAGATGGATCGGATATGGTAGACGAATTCAATTTTAAATCGAGCCGGTGGACATTTCGTCGAGACCAACCGGTCGCGTAATTGGTATTTCCTCGACACCCGCTGCTGAGCTACTGCAACCTAACACTGGTTGCGGAGGTACAGTGGCTTTGAATATGGGATATAGCATTTTGAATTATAAGGAATGCAAAGTGCATATGCTAACATTAATAAAATTTAATAAAGATTATATAATTAAAATGGCATTAGGTTTAGCATGTAAAGGAGTTTGCATATTATTGAAAAAAATGTAATAGTGTATCACGTGACATTGTTATCTGGTGTTCAGAGTACCCACGTTTTGCTTGGACAGTGTACTGACGTGATAGTGGCCAGGCCTATCGCTGTTTTGTACGTATAGTATATGTTGTAAATACGAGTAGCATATATAATTCATATGGTGCAATCCAGGAAAATGTATGACTTGTACCTACTAGTTTTGCGATAAAGTACTAATACTTATAATGAATAAATTCGCAAAGTGCAAGTCGGCTCGCTCATGACAATTTTTATTTGCCCCCCATTTATTTTATTATTAATTTTATTTTGTCTTGAAATATCTAATTGGATTATACTATACATCTACCCTTTGCTGTCATGGTGTCGGCTCAGAATAGCACTACTTTATTTCTTCCTGAAGGGCTTTTAAGTAAGTTCTAGGCGATCTGATTTGACATCCGTCACCTACAACCTTTATTTTATAATCTTTTTGCCATTCAGCTTTCAAAAGTAGCTTCTATCTTTCTTCATATTCTTAAGTTCTGGCTACCCCTTCTAAAGACTTACAGTCGTGAGCATATGTATCTTCCTTTTAATTTTCAACCTTGTAGAAATATAATTATTTTTATTTATAAATTAGGAATATGTCAAAACTATTTCAATTTTTTTTCTGACATTACCAATACAAATTGAACGTGAATCTCGCTCATTTGTTTTTGAAATCGATATTTTAAAAATACTGTTAGGATTTAGAAAAAGCCAACAAAACACTATACCCTCACTATGTTTCCCAAGTTCCATCCAAAATGGGTCTGAAAATTCGGTGTCCAATAAAAGCAGTGTAGTTTTGCAATTTCAGTGTGACGGGGTCAGGAAGGGTTGCTTGTTTTTGCGAGGCCGTTTCGCTCAGATATCGAATACTCGGTCACTTAACGATCTTTGATGTAAACTTTGAATATTATTTATAAGTCAGACAGCCAATGTTACTTTTATTATTCATGATAACTAAATATCTTTACTTCATAATCAGGTGATATTTTACGGAATTGCATTTAATTAGAATCATTTTAAGTCTGTTGGTCAAACAAACTATGCTTTGCACAATTAATTTAAAGGCAGAAAATAATCACTATAAAAGCTCCTATAGGTCCTATTTCAGGGGCTTGTACCCTTTCTAGATAGAATGATTAGAACATAAGTAATACTTCTCAGCATTAGTTAAGTGGGGGTTGGCAGATATAAACAACCATAATTATTGTGATAGTAGCCGCTACTGACCGCGACGGCTTTCTGTGTTCTGTGAAGCTTGTAATTATCTTAATTTTAGAGTTATAAGGTGATTTAGCTTGCAATATTGTCATTTCAAGAAATATATCTTACTGGGTTAAATAATGCAAACATAATTTGTGAGTGTACAAGCTATGGAACAGAAGGTGTAGGACTGCAAACTCACTTCTCTGACTGTAGAAAACGGATAATTTGAACTGCCATAGATGATTAAATTAAGTAAGCCATAAAATATCATACTACCTTTACATAACATAACATAAACGTTCACGCCGTTTATCCCCGAAGGGGTTGGCAGAGGTACCAATACTCCTGAACTCACATGGCAAGCGCCATCTAGTTTCCAGAGAAGGTACCCACGTTTTGCTAAGACAGTATACTCACGTGATAGGGGGCAGGCCTATCGCCGTTTTGTACGAATACACTGTCACATGACTAAGTACAACTCAGCCATGTGGGTTTCCTCACGATGTTTTCCCTCACCGTTAGCAACCATGATAAATTAACCACACATATGACTTTAGAAAAGACAAATTGGTGTAGGCCCGTCCCAGGATTGGAACTCACGCCCTTCTGTTTTCCGGGCGGGTGTTCTATCCACTGGACTATCATGATGCTTTACTACCTTTACCTTATATTATTATTTTGTTGCTGCTAAATATTACATATACTCCCAGCTATAATTCCCTTGAAGGGGTAGCCAGAGCTAGGGAATAAAAAAATCCTTAGCCACTTTTGGAAGTTGACCGGGGAAGAGATGGTGAAATAAAGGTTGTTGGTGATGGGTCTCCAACCGCATCGCCCAAAAATCCCTTAAAAGCCCCAATACCGCCAGTCACCCTTCGGTCTTACGTACACCCACCGGAAGAAATGGGTTAGTGCTATTCTTAGCCAACTACACAGCTAAATATTCTAAGGGAAATTGTTTTTTTACTTCGATAAAATATGTAATTAGTAATGGTTAGAAGTTCATGATGATACCTAACATTGAAAAAAGTAGTCAAGAACTACTAAAAAAACTTGCCATCCTTTTCTGTATCTTATACATACATATTATTATAAATTCCTCAGCCACTTTTGGAAGTTAAGTGGGGAAAAGATGTTAAAAATAAAGATTTTTGGTGATGGGTCTCCAACCGCATCGCCTAAAAATCCATTAAAAAGCCCCAATACCCTTAGTCGCCTCTTACGACACCCGTGGGTAGAAAGGGGTAGTGACATTCTAAGCCGGCATTACACTGTATCTTTTATTCTAATAATGTTTCAATATAAATCTATCGTAACCCGAAAAGATGAACCTCACGTATAAATTTTGAAAATACACATTCCAGGCCTAAAATTTAAGTTTGAAGGCAGATTCTGATGTGAAGAAATATTAACTTTTCAAATTCAAATCGAAATTGCCTTCATAATTCCTATGTTAAAGATTCCCAATGAGCTACAAAGGCAGTTGTAAAGACATATTACTTTTAAATACTGTACAAAATTGCCATTGTGGTCTCTTAATCTCTTCATTTATGTAATGAGACAATATAAAGCATTCAATTCAACTGCGAGCAAATAAACACTAGGAGGCCATAAATCCAGTGAAGTCCGACACAAGAATCCTGCAAGAATCGACGCTTAGTACAAAATGAATTGTGTTCGCGGCACGGAATTCAGTTTAGAGATCGTAAAACGGACTTTGATGAGCGAACCATGTGGCAGGTTTATTAAGTGTTAGATTGTAGCAATATCACTTCAAGCTGTACTTTCAATATACTTTCCGTTGCTGTCAAATTAAACTGTGTTAGTTTTGCTTTAAGAATCTTCATGGCTAGGTTTTATGTCGTATATGTTCTATAAAGGAGCTTTTGTAAAACTACGGTACACCTTTGCGTTAAAAATATTTTTTTATTATTATTAATATTTGAAAGATGATATTGTAAAAAGATAGAAAAAGGAATGTTGATTAGAATGGATGGTAGTAAATTAGTGAAAGAGATATAAGAGAGCGACATGTGGATAGTCAGCGGGGGACGACCATAGAAGGCATATTTAGATCAAATAGAAAATGTGCCTAAAAGCCAGGTGTCCGTACTCTGAAGAATAAACGAGCATGTATGAAAAGATTGATGAATTTAGATCAAGCTGAAGAAGTTTTCCAGGATTGTACGATTTGACTATCGACAGTCTCTGGCCACCTCAATGGAAATTAATGGCGTGAGTATATGTATGTAGAAATATGAACCTTTGTTTATCTGTAGGAAATGAATTAAAACGTACCATTTCCTTTTTAGTAATCTATTTTTTGTATTAATAGAACATGTTTTTTCTTTCAAGTTTTTGGATTTTTGCCTCTCAACATTAATTTTAATCGAACATTATTAGCTTAGAATAGCACCTCATGTTTATTTCTATTAATTTTAAATGAATGACTCAGAAACTTTTGTTTATTTGTCACAGTGGGGGATACGGTAAGCAACTATTACAACCACTACACTTCATCATTTGCTGTGTAGTGTCGGCTTAGAATAGCACTACCCCAATTCTTCCGGTGGGTATACGTAAGTGGTGACTAACGGTTTTTAAAGGATTTTAAGGGATTTTTGGGCGATGCGGTTGGAGACTCATCACCGACAACCTTTATTTTACCATCTTTTCCCCACTCAACTTTCCAAACATGGCTAAAGAATTTCGAATTCCTTAGCTCTGGCTACCCTTTCTAGGGATTTAAATCCGTGAGTATATGTATGAATGTACATTTCCACACTTTTTTGTACTGCTTCGAATTTAAACAAAATATGAACTGATATATAATTCAAATGCTAGGAAAGTTCCAAAAATTGCTGAAGATTTTCTGATGCTGGAGCTTTCGCTACCCCTTTTATTAATATATAGCCTTAGTAAGTACTTTACCAACATTTAATTAAACTGAAACAACGAAATAAAATGTCTCATTGTGTTTTAATTTTTCACATATTAACGTCTATCCTAGTGACGACGGGCGTAAAGACGTAAGTAATAACAAACCGCTTAGTAAAAATGCTAAAGGATGTTTAAGCGCTGTTTGAAACTGTCTGATCATAACTCATATTAGAATTGAATATGGAAAAGATAGATATATTTTACACATGATGTTGTTGAATCATTATCAATCATCGTGAGGAAACCCACATGGCTGAGTTGTACTTAGTCATGTGACAGTGTATTCGTACAAAACGGCGATAGGCCTGCCCCCTATCACGTGAGTACACTGTCCATGCAAAACGTGGGTACTCTGAACACCGGGTGTGAAGTTACGTGATGTTCTGAAGTATTAGTACCTCTGCCAACCCCTTCGGGGATATTCGGCGTGAACTTTTATGTTATGTTATGTTATGATGTTGTTGGTTTTGTGATTGTTGTAGATGTAAATAAAGTATTAACGAATCTAAAACAAAGCTACAACCAGATTCGTTTTTAATATGAATCATAAATACTTATAAATAAACCCAGCTATCAATTTCAATACAACGGAAGCAAGTGCTTCAGAATTGACAATTCCTTAGCCACTTTTAGAAGTTTACAAAGCAATCGATTTTAAAATAAAAGATTTTGGGTCATGGGTCTCTAGGAACATTTCTAAAAAACTACTTTAAAAGCTTTTGAACTGTAATTCAGAAATGGGTCAGTGCTACTTGTAACCGACACACACAGGTATACATATATTCATACATATACTCACGCCATTAGTTCCCATTGGGGTAGGTAGAGTCTATCGATCGCCACTTTGTACGGTCCTGACAAACCTCTCTTGCTTCGTTTACATCCATTTATCATACATGCTTTAATGTAGAAAGATAAGTATTATTTATTATAAAAATGACTAAGCCTCCATCTGACATTTTTCGTTCCAAAGCAAATAGGGACCGAGCATTGTCCCCAATGATTTCTAGCAAACTAGCTAAAGTGCTGACCGAACCGAAATACCCATTGAAAATCAAAATAAACTCGTCTTGCTCACGAAGCATGAACGAGATTGAAGTAAAACGTTAAAAATGATGAAAATTCTTTATCTGTGTATTTGAGAAGCGACCTTACAACTTTGGTAGAAGCTTCCTAATTCCAAGTTTCTTATTTGAAGTCAAAGATGTAGTTACTAGTTGAAAATTTACTGGCCTCGTGTGACGACTACTCATTCCGTGGAAGTGACCATAGCCGCTGAAAAATTATCTGTTAGCTATGATGTTATATTCAAAATAAATGCAATGTTGCTTTAAAGTTCTGAGGTATTATGTATTGGAAACGTTTCATAATTACTCTCATGGGTACACACCCATGAGATATATATATATATGTATATATTATTAAAACGATAGTAAGTCTTTTGTGTGCTGTGTAGTGTCGGCTTAGAATAGCACCACCCCAATTCTTCCGGCGGGTGTACGTAAGAGGCGACTAACGGTATTGGGGCTTTAAAGGGATTGTTGGGCGATGCGGTTGGAGACCCATAACCAAAAACCTTTATTTTACCATCTTTTCCCCACTTAACTTTCCAAAAGTGGCCGAGGAATTTCTGATTCCTTAGCTCTGGCTACCCTATCTAGGGATTTATAGCCGTGAGTATATGTATGTATAGTAAGTCTTTTGCCGAGGCATGAAATACTTATACTCCTTCTGTTCAAATCCAGTAGTTTTGAGTATGTTTTGAATTGGCGAATAGGATATAAACAATCAATGTCGATGTTATAGTCAGTAAAGAAAGGTCACGTGAGACAAGACTAGAAAACTTTTTTTTAATAAGCTAACTAAAAGAAATTAAATAATGCCACTATCGAATAAAGTGGTGATAAAAAGTTTCTATTGCCCTAAATATTAAAATCTTTAATCCTTTACTTCCTGAAAAGTTTTATCAATTTTGAGTGGTACACGGTAGGCTATTTTTGATCCTGTCCTTTAAAATGCTTGATTAATTATTTTAAATACAACTTTTATCTCGAGTGTATACCACTAAAACAGGAAAATTGTACTAAAACAGAAATATAATCTATTATATTTCCGTTTTTAGTTTTATTAATATAATCACATCCAAATATGTTCATTGACAACTAAGGGTATAGGTGCTTTTTTAAGTGATTTTTGGGCGATGTGGTTGGAGACCTGTCACCAAAAGCATTTATTATTACAATCTCTTCTCCGCTCAACTTCCAAAAGCGGCTGAGGAATTTCTCATTCCAAAGCTCTGGCTACCCCGTTTAGGGATTTACAGCCGTGAGTATATGTATGTATGTATGTAAATATGTTCATTGCCGCTTTCTACGTTATCTTTCTCTCAAGTTACAAAGCCACTCAGTATATGTGGATAGTAAAAATTCTAAAATCCTTATTGGTAACTCTTTTTTTGTGTTTAGTACATTATATATTCATTTTAACATGTTTTTCTTTGAGCTTACTTGTATACTTACTTCATATAAACATGATTTTCTTTCAGATTACTTATATACCATGGGATGATCTAAATAGTACAACATATTAGTCATGTGACAGTGTATTTGTACAAAACGGCGATAGGCCTGCCCCCTATCACGTGAGTACACTGTCTAAGCAAAACGTGGGTACCTTCTCTGGACACTAGATGGCGCTGCCATGTGAGTTCAGAAGTATTGGTGCCTCTGCCAACCCCTTCGGGGATAAACGGCGTGAACGTTTATGTTATGTTATGATCTAAATAACACTCATAGTAAAATTCATCTAACCTCAGCATTAACATTAAAGTGTAGCTTGTTAAATAACGAAAACGTAATAAAACGCTGAATACCTACATTTTCTCCTCAAGCCATGAATTCAAGTAATGTGAGTATATTTTTAAAATACATCACAACCTTAATGGTCAGGCCTCCGTAGGTTGGATACTGGATTGAAGCCAAAGCTGAGAGTTTCTTTGCCAGCCAACTGATACAGTAATACTAACACGGGGTTGTTACGTTCGCGAACTAACATATTTCTTAATAACCTACCTATATTTACGGGTATGAAACCCAAAAAGGGGTAGCTTTAGTCAGATTTGTGAGGAATTGGGTGTTTAATATTGATTACATACATACATATACTCACGGCTATAAATCCCAAGAAGGGGTAGCCAGAGCTGAGGAATTAAAAATTCCTCAGCGACTTTTAGAAATTTGATTGGGGAAAAGGTAGTAAAAATAAAGGTTGCTGGTGATGAATATTGATTAAGATTGTGAAATAATCTCATATATACATAAACTCACGTCAGGGTAGCCAAAGTTTAAAAAATAATAATAATTAGTCTTGGAAATTTAGTGAGAATAAGTAAAAGTGAAATAAAAGTTGTTTTTTAATAAGTCTCCAGCCGCATCACCCAACGATCAATTATATTGCCTTGTTAAGCCAGATCGTACTCACAAGAAGATATGGGGAAGTGCTGTTTTAAACCTACGATATTCACGAAGAAATTAATAATTATCAGGCTTTACTCGACCCAGTTAATTTTAGAACAAAAACGAAACCAAAGTATATAATTGTAAAAATATGTAGGTATAATTTATAAATGTTAATATTATTTTAGGTACGTTTGTACATATCAAATTGTCTTATCCTCTATGTTTTGTATATATCTATATTAATCTGTGTTTTTATTAGTTCTGAAAAATATATGGTCGAAGATCCATCTTGTCGTATAATTCATATTATAAATTAACCCACTTGTTACGGAAACAAAAAAAAATTAAGTTTATAAGTTGATTTTTGGTTTGGGGGCAGTTTAATGGCCTACGATTAAGAAAAAAATACTAAAAAAAAACAGAATTTTCTGGGAAAGCCGGAAAATGGTGTTGTTTTAAAACTACGGTAGTAATATGTACTACTGTTGCAAAGGTTCATGGTGAGTTGATTGAAACAAAATATATTTCAAAATAAGTACTTCTTTTATTGAATAATGCATATGTATGTAGGTACGCTTTTAACATTGCTTATGATAGGCTGCAAAACAATCTCTGGGGTGCAACGTGACGTTACATTTTCCGCAAAAAAAATTGGCATGTTTGTGACAATATCCACAACGCAGTTGTTTAGGGCGATATGTTACGATATGTCCTATGATTTGAGTTATCACAACAATGCAAGTGACTCATTATGTACGTAAAACGATCCCTCCGCATTGTTTTATATATTATCTTCATGCCGCAATCAGCAGAATCTTCCCAATACATGAAGCGCCTGGGTACATGAACATAACCACTGTACAGCAAGATACCAATGAAACATCGCATTTCATTTGATGTTATGTTACCAGGCTTATTCTTCTGAGCGGCGTACAAATTAGTAAAATCAACTAACATATCTATGATCTCACTGCTGAGAAGACATGCGAAATAATATAACGGCTTTTGACGTAACTTAGCAGTCATTTGGGGACGCCAGGAAGAAAAATCTGGCTTGATGTCTCTTGCAATCCAGGAATACGCCTTATTTTTTTGTACTCGCATGATGCCACCACTCTTACCTTGCGTAGGTATTGGTAAGGTATCTTGAGCGTCCGTAGAAGAGACGGTGGGCGCATCATCCACACGTTGACGCTTTGCCAACTGCGATATCGGAATGTCGTCTTCGTCATCACTATTGGAATCATCGCCGCCGTTATCAAGTTGTATTGCACAGGGTGCTCGAAGCTGGGAGTCTGGTAGATTTTGAATGTTAACATATTCTTCGTCTCCGGAATCTTCATCGCTCACATTACCGTTACAATTATCTGGAGGAAGTATTACGATGGAATCTGGCAAAGGACCGTCATCGTCCTTCTCCAATTCTTCAACGATTTCATGAAGCCTCAAAGAGTAGAAACGGGATCTCTAATAATAAGAAATACCTACTTCAAAAACACAGATAAAACAATAAAAGCGTAGGTAACACAAAAGATTTCAAGTAGGAAGAATGTATTTCTATGCACCGTCCTCATCCTCACTGCATAAGTAGGTAAGGTAGTTCATTTTACGATCGTCGTTTATAAACAACACCTACTTTTCTCGACAAAAAAGGTACCAAAATGTTAATTGTAAGGCATATTATTTTCCTGCATAGATAAAACTACGTTATAACAACAAGTTAAATGTAACTTCAGGCCAATATTATATTCAAATGATATTGTACTTACCCTTGAAAAGACATGATTACTTTTCGTATTTTATAGATATTTATACAAAAAAACACGTAATATCTTGATGTAAACTGTATTTTCCTCGGTTAGATGCTGCACTGACGATAGCAATTTCATTATAAAATTTCATTAAAACTACCCACATTTCGATTTAGATTTGATTATTTATTCATGCTGTTGTTTTAAAACGACGGTAGTAACAAGTGGGTTAACTGATAAACTCCATCACCGTCATAAATATATAAATTTCATCTTCTACATCCATTCATTCTTCAACAATAATGATCTGTTTTGAGGAATCCTTAAAATCAGTCACCGAAAGATCCGCTCGGGGTAATTTTAAGCTCATTATTCGTGTCTGCGCGTGATGTCTATTCAATAGCTTAAGTTTTGGGTTGGCTGCGGCGTCCCGGTCTATACATCCGATTATTTATGTTAACAGAGGTTGAACACGAAAAGTTGGTATTTCATTATATTTGGGAAACATTGGGTGTCGATATTTACTTGTAATTTTAATGTTATTCTGCTGTGTAGTGTCGGCTTAGAATAGCACTACCCCATTTCTTCCGGTGGATGTACGTAAAAGGCGACTAACGGTATTGGGGCTTTTTAAGGGATTTTTGGGCGATGCGGTTGGAGACCCATCACCAACAACCTTGATTTTACCAATTTTTCCCCACGCAACTTCCAAAAGTGGCTGAGGAATTTCTAATTCCTTAGCTCTGGCTACCCCTTCCAGGGATTTATAGCCGCGAGTAGATGTATATATGTATGTTTAATGTCGAGTTTATTGTTGGTTTAACAAGCTTGTTAGCATTGCTTCTGATGCCCACAGATATAGTTTCGAATCCTGAATTCGTCTTTCAAATATTAAGTCAAATGAGTGGTTCAAAGTTCAAGGTTATCATAGTTGTTTTTTCAGTGTAATAACATGTAGCCTATATTTCTCTTTCTCGTTGAGTGGTTTCAGAGCCTATTCATTACATACAAACAATCACATAATTAAATCTTTCCTTTTTAGTGTAAGAATGGAAATACAAAAATAATAAAAGTCTGAAAAAAATTCTGTACAATGTCGGCTTATAATAGTTCCACACTATTTTTTCCATTATTTTTCTATGAGGCGTTCAAGGGTATTGAAGTTTTTAAGGGATAAGTGTATGGTTTCGCCAGGAAGTGCTACTTTTCTACACTTGACTTTTATAATTTGTACTGGTGATGTTACAGCTTGAGGATATAATGAGAAAGCATGTTTTAATAGTTGAAATGGTTAAACAGAAACAAATCTCTGATACAAAAAACACAACCGGTATGATGATTGTGTAAAAGTATTAATAACTGGTAAATTTTGAAGCTATATACACACCAACTTTTAAATAATATGCATATTATTTAAAAGTTGGTGTGTTATGTAGAAGGTCTAACAGTTTAAAACTAAAAACCAAAACATATTATATTACATATACAAGAAGTGCTAGCAAATGGTTCAAGTAAGGTAGTGATTTTCTATATGTATGTTTAACGAAATGAGAGCCCGTACTCTGGCACTAAAATGCTACGGTTATATAGTACAGCGACTACGCCGTAGACATGCTGTAAATTTCGTAGTTTGCTTAGTCTGGGTTTTGTAGCAGCCATTTCCATTTTACATGACTGACTCATAAAAAGTACAGCAAACATTATAAAAGTCGGAATTATAAAACAATTGCATCATGCAATTTAATGCTCATTAACTTAATTGGTATTCAATTAAGCAGACGGCTACCGTACTAAAAACGTAAGCGTAGTAAAAATGGTGTTCAAGCGGGAGAGGTTCGCGCATTGCAACGCGATGTGCTTACTACACAAAATGTACCAGTTATCCTTAATTAAATGTAATTATTATGGGCCAGTGTCTTTGTCCGTGGTAGAACGGTGTGTGCCGTATCGACTGGGAGGCGCCTCTCCCTGCACTCGGGGCCGCTCGGCGCCGGTTCGTTCGGCTAATGTCGTCAACGCTCGGCTTTTTTCGGTCCCATTCGTAATACTTGACTGAAAATTTGAGGGCTGCGTTAAAGGATCTGATGACTGGCATGTTACGTCTTTTGGTTTAAGAAATATCAATTTTTATATATTATCCTATTTGTTTGTTCAATTTTCAATTTGATTCTAGCTCATCGATCTAAATAAAAAGTTGAGTATTGTCAAAAATGCTACGAGAATAAATTTAAAAGCACATACTACAGTAAAAGCGTCGGCTTTACGGTCAAAGAGAAAGCGTTCTCAAAGCACAGAGCTCGGCCAATTGTAGTGACGACAAAAAGGCGATAGTAGCAATTTCCCTTTGCCGACAACCCTTTGGTCGGGTCGCGGGCGGCGTGCACATGGCGGGGGGTGCGGCGCGGGGCGGGAAGCCGGCCCGGGCCGCCCCGCCCGCAGTGGCGGCCCGCACTCGCGACCACCGTCGCGCGTGTCGCTCGACACTTCCGCCCCGCGCGCTTTTCAGCTCATTTCTCAGCGAACCCGGCCCAGCGGTCCCCGTGCTTGGCCGTGGGCCCGGCCCAGCCGCCGATGCTTCTGGCCCGCTCGGGGCCTGAGGCGGGCCGCGCTCAATCCGAGCCCCGCAGCACCAAAAAGCCCGGCATGTGTAGTGATTGCTAACTATTTAAAATGATTATCCAGTGCTCACTTGTTTATACTGACAATAGTTGATGATGACGTGTTGAGGCTGGCATGTTAATGTAAGTACGGTGTTTTTTACTATTTTTAATTCGGTGCAGTCAATTTAAATTTTATATCTAATGCCCATTCGAACCTGAATAATTATACTGAATATTTTTACGACAATCATAAAAAAACTCCACAGTATTCTTTAAAAGCATTAAATCAAAAGTAATTGATGTAACAAGTTGGTAACTCGGCGCCGCTTGTAAGAGAAATCCCCTGCAATGCGTTTCCTTGCAAACAGTACCTACCTAAACTCATTTTCCAAATTGCTTACGGTTATGTTATTTCAAATTTAAATATCACTCCCGCTTACGCTGAAACGTACGTCATGAATATTGAGTGAAATTGAAAATCGTATTTTGTTGCAGACGGACTGTATGTCAGTAATCGTTGACTGATTAAAGTTGGGATTTGAATAAGTGTGTGAGATTATGCGCCAAACGATTACGCGCCCGAGATTGTGAGCGAAGAAGTTGGGCTGAGCGTGTGCGAGCTGAGCGCGCGCGGGGTGTTTTTGTGGCTAATTTGCGCTGAAGGTAGCGCTGGATTCAGTAGTGGCTCCGGAGACGGCTGACAGGCCGGCGCCATGCGGTAGCGCGGCGGTGCGGCCGGGCGGCGGGCCTCTAGCGGTGCGCTCTCGGCTATGTGCCCCCTTCGCGCTATACTGTAAGTAATATTGTTTATATTTCACATAAATATTGACACTGCACTGCTTTGGAGACACTTAAGTTATTTTAATACTCAGACATATACGCAAGATGTCTGTGGTTTGAAAGAAAATATTGTCAGTCATAGTTTTACATTTGATTTGAAACGATTTAATGTGTGTTTTTAAATATGTTTAAAGTGATAAATGGACGCAAAAATGTTTTGAAATTATTGAAATGAGAGCTATGTTGACACCAGTTTAAAGAAACTATCTAACATCACAAAATAATTGATTGTTATTGGCTTAATATGTCAAAACAACTCTAATACTTCAAATTGAACAGTTTTTTTTCTTTCTTTCTTTTCTTTCTTCAAAGTGTTTTAATAATAGGGACTGAATTCTTATAGTAATAAAACTTGGTTTTATGAAAGCCCAATAAAACAATCTAAAACCAAATACCTACTTAAAAACATAATCATGTCTGCAAATTTGCGTTTTATTATCAAACGTGAACAAAACCAAAACGTTAAAAAGAGATCGTTACAATCTATATACCTTTTTTGATAAGTGACAAAACAACCTTATTATTCCGTTTTTAAAAATTCATAATCAATCTCATTGTCTCGCAGTTCACAAAAAATATCTTAAAATATTCTAAAGAATGCCTTTTTATGATGTCGTCTCAAAAGAAGTAAAATGTTTTATTATGTCATATTGTTACTCAACCTTTTAATATGATAAATAAACTGTTTTTTTTTCCTTAGCATTATATTTGCTGAAATTCATCTTGGACAAACCTAGGTTTATGATTCTATGAAAATCTTTAAGGAAAGAAAGAAAAAAATTATAGTGGCAATTTTATGCGGCTGAAGTAAATTGACATATCCTGACATGTCTGTAAATCCCAGAAAGTTGAAGATTGAGTTTTTTTTTATAATTTTGTTAGTTTATTAGGTGAAAGATTGCAACCAAATGGTGGATGGTATAGAAATAATTAGCTGGATTTCCAGCAACGTTGCCGATTTGATTCGATTCGAAATCAATTAAAATTACAAACTCCTAAGTTGCTTATTACGACAGCCAATAGAAGAAACGACACCCATAAAATATATAATTATATTTTTAATATAACGCAAAAATTGTATTTAATTTTATAGAGTGAGAATTACCTCATATATTTTTATGCTTTATTGTCAAAATTCAAATTGCGGTTAATACTTTTATCCAAGTTTCATGCACATTTAATATGAATCTAAAGATTAAAGGCACCAACTTTATGCTGTTCGAGTTTTGAAAACATTACCATCCTTATTTTTTATAGCTACTCTGCATAAAATATTATCTGATTGTTTTGTAATATCGACTTTTAAATTTAAGATGATAATAATTTTTAGGTCTCCGTTTCTAAAGGTAAAAGCAGGGCCCTATTGTCTATTTGTTTCTCATCAAGCTGCATTGCATAATCCGTTTTGATTAGTAAATTTAATATTTTACAGTTTTTTTCCCGCTATCAGTAAAGACAAAAATCTGATAAAAATAAATAATTTACTAGACACTTTTGCGGTATAGTTAAAACTAAGATAACGTATACAATATACAGTAGCTTATATTGTAGAGATAATAGTGCGGAACATTTGTGCGCGAGTATGACTCGTACTTGGCCGTTTTTTGTAAAGTTTTCAGTACTAATCCCATCGTCTTGGTAGTATAAAAAGTATTTATAATGGACAAAGCAATTTCATTATGTATCAACACGAAATGTTTAAATGTTTCATTTATATTCCCAATTTTGCCTAAATTACATTTTAAAGAGTGTTTAAGCTTAGCGCGTCAAAAACAAACAACCTCTTAAGAAGCTTTGAGACACCGAAGTTCGTAAGATAAAAGCGGAGGCTCTCTCTATAAAACACAACCACTTTACTTGACACGAAATTGATGAAACACCAAAAGTATTAAATTTCGGTACGAATATTTCGGATTGCATACATACATACATACATATACTCACGGCTTGAAATCCCTAGAAGGGGTAGCCAGAGCTAAGGAATTCGAAATTCCTCAGCCACGTTTGGAAAGTTGAGTGGGGAAAAGATGGTAAAATAAAGGTTGTTGGTGATGGGTCTCCAACCGCATCGCCCAAAATTCCCTTAAAAGCCCCAATACCGTTAGTCGCCTCTTACGTACACCCACCGGAAGAAATAGGGTAGTGCTATTCTAAGCCGACACTACACAGCAAACATACATACATACATAGCATACATGTATTAATGAATATACTCACGGATCTACAAAAAGGGTTGGTAAAACTTTATAAAATTTTCAGACACTTTCAGACGCAATTAAAAGTTGGGAGTAAGATATCTTCTTTCGAATACAAATTGCACAGCACAATGTATAATATTGAAAAAGTGTAATGAACCTGTTTTACAAAGAAGTACAATTTGCAGTTTTAGCACCAAATGCATCCTTTGAATGGTACGATTAATTTAACAAAAATATTATTCATTGCGATTTTCTTCGTATAAATCAAAATATTAACAATAAGATTATGTGAGCTATATAGACATACAATTTTCGACAGAGATATTTTGATTTACCTTTAATTAATCAAATCCTTTAAGTCGTATTTTATGATTCCATAATCTTGTTTGTTCTGAGTCAGGGTGCAGCCTAAAAGTTAGAATCTTTTAAAAAAAACGATCAAAAATATCAGTAATGATTGTGTTTTGTAACAGAAACCTTTGAATTGGTTTGAATTTATACTGATCAGAAATAATCAAACTTTAATACCAATTTTAACACCAAAGCTCATTTTACCAGCACCACCTTTGTTTGGGCGGGATTGGATGGCATTAAAACTTTGGAAGCTTCTGCATAAATTAAGCGTTCATATTAATGTGTAGAAACAGCAAGAAAATGAATTCTCTGTTAAGGAAATGTATTCTCTGTTGGTTTGAATGACTGCCTTGAAAAACATGTTTCTTTAGGGCCGGCGCTGACTGCCGGCATGGCATGCCAAAGGATTTCGGTACATATATAGCATTTTTAATCTTATTACCATGCGTATAGAATTTATTTTGACACAACGATGCCGAGGGAGGCCGCGGTAGGACAGAACGTCGGCATCGTTGTGTCAAAATGAAGTAAAATGAATTCTATTTGAATAGTAATAAGATTAAAAATGCTATATCTGTAGCGAAATGCTTTGCCATGCCATGCCGGCAGTCAGCGCTGGCCCTTAAAAGGATTCTTTTGATTGGCAATGAAATATAAACTTAACATTTTACCATTATATTAATAAATAAACGGACAAATTATGCACCGATCAAGTTGGCCTCAAACTAAAAAGGACTTGTATTATGGGATACTAACTCAATGATACATACATAAATATACTCACGGCTATAAATCCCTAAAAGAGGTAGCCAGAGCTGAGAAATTAGAAATTCCTCAGCCACTTTAGAAAGTTGAATGGGGAAAAGATGGTAGAATAAAGGTTGTTGGTGATGGGTCTCTAACCGCATCGCACAAAAATCCCTTAAAATGCCCCAATACCGTTAGTCGCCTCTTACGTACACCCACCGGTAGAATAGCACTAGCTATTCTAAGCCGTCACTACACAGCTCAATGATGATGTATTAATGATGCTCAATGATGTATTAAATGTTATATAATACACGTGTAAATAACACTCAGGAATAAGAAGCAATCATTTATGCTCATCACATAAGTGTTGCTCTCAGCGGGAATTGACCCCGCAACCTCCGGATTGAGAAGCTAGTTGCCTACCCACTCGGCCACGGACTTCGTCAAATAATAATTTTGTTGTTTGAAAGTATCTGCTATTATAGTTTTTAATCTGTTAATACTGTTTTTGTGCAAGATATTTGTACAATTTTGTTATATGTTTTGCTTGATAGACAAAATAATGAGGGTGAATAATTTCAAATAAAATGGATTTCCTTCACTCAACATTTATAGTTTATCTTGTTGTTAAACAAATTAATCTTTAAAATTTCCGAAATATGGTAAAGGTGAAGTTGTCAAAACAATATTTGGTTACCAAATTATTTATCTTTCAAAAAAAAACTATAAATTGGAATAGCAAAATCAGAGCACTGTAATGTCAGCTTCGACAGTCATTACAACCTATCATTAACTATCCTTTTATGTATTTTTTTTTCATTTCCATAATATAGTGAAAATGGCAGCCAATTTTTCGCTAAAATGTAAAATTGCAACATTTTCATTTATAAACGAACTGAACATTAAAAACCAAAACTGAAATTCTCGCAGATTCCAACCTGAAAAGTTTAATATTTTTCCGTTACTTTATCGATGCATCGCTGCGGAAGGCTGGTAATTGATATTTCCTATTCAGTTACGTTTCCGTCATCGCGAGCTAGTCATCGGTTCCCCTGTGTTCCGTTTTGTAACTTTATTTCCGGTATTAATTTACTGATTTGCCAGCAAAGGAGCAAATATCCTGACTCGATCTGATGCGGCGGGAATGGCGAATTTTCTGCTTCAATTTGCTTGTATTCCGTTCTGAGTTATTGGTTTACATTTTTTGAGGTATTTGTATCTTTATGTACAGTTGTTCACAAATATTTTATCAATGCTAATCAGCTTAATCAGCTTTCAAATGATTTAGCTAAATCATTTATTTGGGAATAAATAAAAATATTTTTTTACATAACATGTACATGTATCGGCATGTGCTGCCATTATTTCAAGTATAAATTCTGTTATTTTAGTTATAATATTACAGCCATTAAAAACTAAAATACAAAAATTAACAATCTTAAAACATGTATAACTCAGCCGTGTCTTTTCCTCAAGAGGTTTTCCTTCACCTCTAATAACCTTGATAAAAATAAATTCCTTTGAAAATATGACAAATCATTGTTCAAAGTACTATGTTTGAAAGGAAGTAAAGCATGGTTTATTCTGCACAATTTGCTTAAGTCCTCTTAGGAATTTCAAATCAATAGTACGTAGCAAAGGACCGGCGTAATCAAAAGTCAACCGGTCTGAAAACTTTACAATTGAATTCCTTTCTCAAATCTTTGTAAGATTTCAAGAATGAAACTTAATTTGATGTGAAACTTCTTTCGAATTTTGTGTCGTACAACTTTCATAAATTGTGCGCTGGATTTTATATTCGAGGTAATGTATTTGTTTGGACCACTACGCTGTTTATAACGTTGATCAGTGATGGCAGCAGTTTGGATTGGTTTGATCCCCACTGATCGCAACATTTATGTGATGAGCATAAATAAACGTTCACGCCGAATATCCCCGAAAGGAATGGCAGAGGTACTAATACTTCTGAAAATCACGTGACTTTGTCACCTGGTGTTAAGAGTACCCACGTTTTGCATGGACAGTGTACTCACGTGATATATTTCTTGTTAATCAAGTATAATGCACATGAATAATTGTGTAATAGATTGTCGCAACAAAGATTCAACCTTAAATGGTTAAACTTTAATTGGGTAACACTGAATTTAGATTTTATTCTAATTCAGAACGGATAGACCGAATTGCAGAATAAATACTACTTGCTAAAAATTTCAGTTTTCATTTTGCACTTAATTTAATTAAAAAAAACATTTATTTAAATATCAATTTTCACTTGACAGTCTAGGTTAATACCAATGACACCGCATAATACTTGATAAAACCGATGACAGCCCCAAAATACCCCAATTACGTCCATTTTAACCCCCGTGACACTGATGTCGATTTCTGTTCTGTCCTGCAACCGAAGCTCGTTATGGCCTCTTTACTATTTAATCATTTTATTATATGTTTAATTTTGTTGATGAGATTTGGTGATAAACTAGCAAATCATTCCGGTTTTACACGGGTTGTAAACGTTTGAACATTTTGAATATAAGCGTGATGAATTACCATTGTCTTTTGTCAATAGAACCTTTATAATATTTTTGTATTTGAACCGATAAAGAATGTTAAGAAACCACGTTGGTAACTAAGCATTTACGGGTCGGGTCTTTTGAACATATGGTAGCCTGGTACATCAGTCCACAAAGCTGTAAAATGATAATAAACCAAAATAATCACAAAGTTAAGGACATGTTTCAGGACTAATCCCTTATATAATAATAACATAGTTAAATACTTTTTGTATAAAACGAGTGCATTCATACACACATATACTCACGGCTATAAATACCTAAAAGGGGTAGCCAGAGCTTTGGAATAAAAACATCTGTGGCAACTTTTAGAAGTTAAGTGGGGAAAAGATTGTCAAATTAAGGTTGTTGGTGGTTTACCACCTCACAACCCAAAAATTACTTAATAGCCCACATACTCTTAGTCGCCTCTTACAATCACACACAGGTACTAATGGGTTAGTGCTATTCTAAGCCGCTACTACACTAAAAGTGTGAAAACTACAGCAATTTTAATATAATGTTATGATAAAGACTTAATTTACTTGAACAAGAGAGAACAGACCTGGACAGATTCGTGATGTTTTAAAAATCTACGAGATTAGTATTACAAACCATATCGCTTTGTACAAGATACCTGACGCTAAATTTAATATTTAATTTCACGCCATTTATACATATATATAACAAAGGATTGAAGACATTACTCTCTCCCTTAACTTTGACTAATTCACGCAACTAATTACTTTATTGAAACCACCTGTGTTTTACGTAACCAGCAGTCTTAAACGGGTTTGGTACTTATTTTAATTATTGAGATTAAGTTTGAAGTTGGTGATTTAAGTAGTCGTACCAATTTTTTCGTTAGTTTGCTAAAGTTTTCATATGAGACATTATAATTTTTCTGGACTAGCATCGTATGTATGTTGTAAGTAAGCTAAGTTTTTCATGTGAAATTTTATGTACAAAGTAGTAATCAGCTCCACCCTTACTTCATTTGTAAACTGTTCGAACAAAAACTAGCTACGCCATGAAAACCTTAAAAGGGGTGGTATTTTTGCCATTAATCCATGAATTTCTGTAAAGCATATTAAGACCGGATTATTTCTAAGTTATGGAAACCACTTTCTCTCTGCATTATGAATTGAAAATTATCACAGCCCATATAATATGTCCAAGCTCTTAGGCTTGAGTAGTGTTATTGAAATGTAGAAATTGTCTTCATATTCGTATAATAAGATAATTCTCAGTCTGCAATATCGTTTGAAACTGGACTAAATCTTACTTATTTAATATAACCCAAATATATATAAATTGTCAACCCTGTCATCAAAATCAAAAATTGCTCAGATAATTCACTAATGTAATATATATTTTTAGTTGCACGTGGAACCCTAAAAGAACAGAGTATCCTCATTTATTAAACACGAAACGACTTAAAGAGCCCATGCCAAAGGCTATCGAGTATACTAAATTTGTTGTCCCTTTCCAACGCAATGTGACATTATATGCAACCGTCTCTGTCTATAGCCTCAGTTATATTACTTCTTCGGGTTGAAACACTTAAACTTCCCCCTTTAGTAGGAAACGTCTCTATGAGGATTTCTTCTTTTATTTATGAGGGCATTTAGCCATGTTATATCCGGACAAATATTTCAACCCCTAATGCGGCAGTTTTATTCTGTGGTCAAGGAAATGTTTGGGAGGCACAGTTGCAGTGACGAATATTGCTATTTGTTTGAATAGTTCAAGAGCATAGTAAACATACACTTACAGTTGCAGTGATTTCTCTAAACCAATTTTCTACTTAGGTTAATTGTATTATTGTCGGATAAACCCTGATGTTTAAAAATAAAAACAATACTGATGTACCTACCTGCCGCATACAAAATCGTAAAATATTAATTTATGGAGCTGTAGGTCTAATTGTTTCTTTTATAACTGTGTACATTTAAAATGTTAACGACTGTTTGTTTCCTAAATAATTAAAATTAAAAGAAAACAAAATATACTAACGGCCATAAAGCCCAAAAAGGGTTAGCTAGAGCTTCAGAGCTAGAAAATCCTCAGCCACCTTTTGAAGTTGATAGGGGAGAAGATATGGGAAAAATAAAATATCGTTACGAACACCCACGGGCAGTAATGGGGTAATGGTATTCTAAGCCGACACTACACAGCAAGGTAGTAAGGAAAAATTGTATATACGATTTCGTAGAAACGTTCTTGCACACATATTTTTTTTACCCTTTTAATGGTGATCAATAAGAATAATTACGTAAAATGTGAAATTACAAGTGATTTCATCAGACCCAGAGTGTTCTGAATGTAAAGAAAATATTTATATTAAACTGCAGTTTCGTTGGAGCCGAATTAATCAAGTTTATACAGCGTGTTTGAAATTCAACGATAAGCCACAAACAGGCGTTAGTTCAAGCCATAAAACATATAAAAAAGTTATTTAAAATATACTTTTATACTCATACTCAATAATTTCACTATAATATTTTCATTAATAATAAAAACGTTCACGCCATATATCCCCGAAGGGGTAAGCAGAGGACAATAAACTTCTGAATATCACGTGACATTGTCACCTGGTATTCAGAATACTCACGTTTTTCTAAGACCGTGTATTAACGTGATAGGGGGCAGGCCTATTGCCGTTTTGAACAAATACAGTTTAACATGACAAAGACAAAAATGACAACTTAGCCATGTGGGTTTCCTCACGATGTTTTTCCTTACCGTTAACCACCATGATAAAATATATACAAACATACATAAAAATATCCTCCATACTTGCTTTCATTTCTGGTCCTGGTACTTGCCGTTGAAGTAGGCAGTGTCTATCGATCACCACGATGGCTATCGTGGCAAAAGTGTTAAGATTCATTAATGTTCACGGATCTTTCTATACACGACCTATTAACTCTTTAGACTTTGGTGGTAAATGACTTTCTCTATTTATATTTTGTCATCCTCTGCTGATATTACCATCTACGTGGGCTCTTTATATCTCTTTTACCAATTTATCTTTACCTTACGATTTTCTAAGACTTTCACGATTGCACATAATAATTAAAACAACTATTGACTTTTGGATATTTAAATTGCGCGTTATTACATGTTTTTTTAAAAGCCCGACGTTTCAATAACTTTGCAGTTATCATGGTCACCTTAAAATCCCCAATACCCTTAGTCACCTCAAACAAACGCCCACAGGAAGAATGAAATAGTGCCATTCTATGCCGACACTCCAAAACTGTAATAAGTAATTAGTTTTCCTTTAACAATTTTAGAATGACCAATCTATTGTCAGACCCATTAGCCTCCCACGGCCTTGGAAAGTCATTGGTCCTTTCTCACTGTACCATACGGTACGTGGGCGACACTCATTAAGCTATTTTAGTTAGCCTAGTTTACTTTTGAAACTTTTACAATTACGTGTAGGATGAAAACTTATGTATTTATGGCTTTATATAATAATTACAGAGTTTTAATAACTCCTTAAAAGCTCTATTATGGTAAAAGTTTCCTGGTTTTTGCCAGTTATTAAAACAAATTATCAAAAATTTAGTCCGGGTATGATATTTCACAGAACACATGATTATTAAATTATTTTCACATAGTCATCGCACTTACCAACTGTTGTTACTTTAACCTATTATTTGCGAAATCAATATATACATTTTTCAACCCTCGTTAACAGTTCGAAGAAATTGTAAACCATTCATTCGCTTATTGAACCAATATTCACTTGTAATTCTTTGAGATAAAATTTTATATTTGAGAGAGGCATTGGAACATAAATAATGCAGTTGGTGGATTTCAAAAAATGTTGCTTTTGTATCTTGACCGACGGGTTTTACGAAGATTTGTCACTTTGATTTGTTAGTTGGTAATACATACGCTTAAATATTCATAAAAAATTACGACCATCCTTTTGGAAGCTAAACACAAAATACGAACTGCAGCCCTTTTAACAGATCAAGTACAAGTATCGATTCTAAACTTCCCATTCAATTCCGCCCATTGTTTTTCTTCCATAACAACTGAGTCAAATGTTTTTCGTAGCAGTGTAATGTTTGGTAGGATCCGGCACGCCCCTCGTTTCTTTAACCTCCCGTCGTTTCTGCGATGACGCTTATTCTATGAAATTTAGTAGGAAAGCTACTGGCGCCACGAACACCATTTTGACTCGCTGCCAATGCTGTAGTGCCGCCACAAAAACGCGAATGTGCCAGTTGTATTCAAGCTCCTTCTAAAATTGAACTGTCTCCTTGCTTTTTGTCATCGTAAAATGAAGTTGATATTTATTTTTGTTGCCCCTTTTACAACTTGCGGTTATGATTGTACTCTTTGTTAGGAACTCGGAGTGGTTTTTTATTATTTTGATGATCAAGTTGGTGTGCATCACGCTTTTCTGCTAGTTATTTTGCGTTTATTGATATATTTGTTTTAGTTGGATTTATGTCTTGAGAAGTCCTTTTTTACACTGTAAACTTTTAAAATTTTACCCACATTTTCTACTGCAAAATGTGCATTAGTTTTTGTCTTTTTTATTCTCCATTATAATAAGTCAAATAACGTTTTATAAAGTAGGTATTCTAAAAAAGAGGATGTTATGATCTGATGAATAAATAATACGAAATGTAGTTTTGTTGAGATCCTACCAAGTAGGGATAAATAGTCTCAACCTACCGAAATTTGAGTATAATAGCAAGATAACCAAGTTTTATTAACTTTTTATCAATACAACATAAAAAACATAACTATAGTGGTGGTTTCAATGGACCCAGTCAAAAGCCAGTACCTACCTTTTCAGTAGCAAAGGTGGCACGTATATTCCACTCAGTGTGCCTCACCTTAACAACGGACGGTACTGAGATGCGGGGAACCTACCTCACTCCTAGCGTGTTTTACATCTTCATGAAAAAGTTAGCTTGGTCCATTGGACCCACGACTATGGTTAAGGGTTAATAAGTTCCACATTTTTATAATTTCAGCTGATAAACTTCCAATGCTCATGCTGAACATGAAACATCACTAAAATTTTCGGGTACCAATTTTCTTTTACAAATTCATAGCCTGCAACGTTTTGATTCATTTCAGAAAGTAAAACATCCCAGAATAATTGATTTTATATTTATTTTAACTAAGCTTCTTTTATTAAAAGTAACACCAGACACTTAAAAGAACGTATTCACAAAAGACCGTAGGTACATTTTCGAATGACAATACAGATATTAAAACTTTTTAAATTTCGCTTCAGTTTTAGCTTTAGCCTTATTCGCTACTTGTTCCAATTCTTTCATTATTCGACTATGATTATCAGTCTCGTATGAAATCGATCTCTTGACTTTGAGAAGCTCTGGGAAAATTTCCAATTCAATCGGGGATCTCGTCTGAAAACAAAGAGATACGTTCTTTTAAGAAACCGTTTGATGAAAAACATAACTTCTTGGTATATATTTTATATGAAAACATTATACATACATGGCTATTGTATGTTCTTTCTTACAATTTTTGCAATCATAACACTTTATTATCCTTCTTTTCGGTGCATACCACGTTATTTGATTTAGTCTCATCATACGCCTAAACCATCATGATATTTACTCAGTTTTTTCTGCTTACTGATACTTTTAATTCACACTATTTCCCATTAAATTACACAAACAAATTATTAAAGACCAGCTGACTCGACAGACTTCGTACTGCGAAAAATTAATTGACATTCACTTGATGGATTTTATTGAATCAACCTGAATAGACTGAGGGTCTATGTCATTAAATGACAACAACAACAATTTTCCCACTTTTTCTATTGCTTTATTTATTATACACACACACACACACACACACACACACACACACACACACACACATATATATATATATATATGTGTATATATATATATATGTATATACCAAATGTAACACAAATCAATCATTCAATTCATTCTACACCTTTTATGTTACAACTTTTCTAACATATCTGTATGTACTACTGTTTTTTTTATCTTCTGTGGATGTCTGTTATTGGCTTTTTCTTTGTATTTATCTAATTGTAACTTATATGTTTATGTGCTGTTGATGTCCCTAATAAAATAAAAATAAAATAATCTTCCATAAATTTTAAGTAACACTTTAAAAAAATAATGAGTCAAATCGGTCTAGCCGTTTTGAGTTTTGCTCTCAGCAACACTTTTAGCGATCCATTTTTTGTATTTACATTTCAGATGAATGATAGGTGTAAACAACTTAGTAAGCATAAAGAGATATCATACACATTCAGTCACAAAATCTGTTTTCTTTGATTATAACCCCATCAAATTTGATTATTCTACTTTTATATATATTTTGATGTAAGTAGTATTTTAAGAATAAAATAATCCAAACTGCATTTTTTTAAAGAATATCGCAAAATATGTTCCAAGAATAATTATAATTATATAATTATAATACAAGGCTCATTGCCAAAACATTTCAACTTTTCTGAGTAAAATAAATTGGGAATACATCAAAACAATACTAAATGAAACGTTAATACATTTTAAGCAGGCCAGAGTAGAAAAACGGCAAAGCCATTTCACAAAGCAATACAATTCCGAGTGGATTTGAGGAGTTTTCGCATCGCCAAGCGAATTTATTCCGAAGCAAAACGACCTCTCACTGTACATACAATACCCAAACGACAATTCTGGTTATGTTTTCTATACAAATACAGAAACAATTGTTATTGCCGAACCGGGAGTCCTATCGAATAAAAAATACAGAAAATGATACGCTGTCTTTTCATTTACAATAAGTTTTTATATTAACCTTTCTTCGGAGTAAGTACTCCTGCTTATTGTTTTCTAAGATATTTTGATGATTGAGAATCATGATTGAGCAAACCAAACCCACACGAGCGTTTATATTTTATCTTTCGAATCATCATGATGTAGTCAATGATTCGTCATGTTATATTACAGGTAGAATAATCTACATATTTTTAGAATGGGTCCACTTAGCAGTGAATCATGGTTTTTTCTCTTACTCTTTTTGAAGAAGCAATGTAAATTAATTGAGAATTATTTTATGTGTGATAGTAGAAAATGTTTAATAAAATGTATTACTCAGTTATATTTTTTATTTTCCTAACTTTTATCATCAGTGACGTTTTCGTCGATAGCAAAATTGCCTCTTACGACACTTATGCAGCTACGTAAAAATTGCTGTGTAGTGTCGGCTTAGAATAGCACTACCCCATTTCTTCCGGTGAGTGTACGTAAGAGGCGACTAACGGTAGCGGGGCTTTTAAGGGATTTTTGGGCGATGCGGTTGGAGACCCATCACCAACAACCTTTATTTCACCATCTTTTCCCCACGCAACTTCCAAAGGTGGCTGAGGAATGTCTCATTCCCTAGCTCTGACTATCCCTTCAAGGGATTTAGAGCCGTGAGTATATGTATGTATGTATGTAAAAATTTATATTAGTTAATTTACCTCGTCCAGTTTTTGATTAAAAATATCCCTAACGAGCGAATGATTTTTCGTGTATGATTTTGCTACAGCCAGCTGCACTACGTACGGTAGAACCTCACTAGGCTTCAACTGATTTCTCTTGTGCTTTGCTTTTATTCGGTTTTCAATTAGAGTCTGCTGAAACCATAGTTTTGTTACAGTATTTATATTTTCAAAAGAGAAGTTGAAGTACTGGTGCTTCAGAACATCGTGTGCAATTTTGCTTTTACATTATTCTTATAAATAATAAATATAAACACATGTGAATTATATTGGTTTCTCTTGAACTTTTACCTTTCCGTTAACAACCATGAACCATAATGAACCATGAACCAACCATAAACCACACGATGAATTAATAATTCAGGATTTCAATAAATGTCTCTTAGCATCTTAAGCATAGCTTTATCGGCTGAACTTTCACGGTTGAAACATTGCTTGTAGCAAATAGGTACACTTTTTATAGATTGATAGTGATTTGACTCATAGAAACAACATTCGCGCACACAAAGGCAAACGCTTTCGCACACTGGATGTATCTTTCTAACATCACAAAATTCAAATTTCTTTTATGCTACAAACACAACAATATAATAACGGCTATGATTAACAAAAAATGAGACCATTTTTTTTTATATTTTTGACGTGTAGTGTCGGCTTAGAATAGCACTACCCCGTTTCTACCGATGGGTGTACGTAAGAGGCGACTAACGGTATTGGGGCTTTTAAGGGATTTTTGGGCGATGCGGTTGGAGACCCACCACCAACAACCTTTACTTTACCATCTTTTCCCTACTCAACTTTCCAAATGTGGCTGAAGAATTTCTGATTCCTTAGCTCTGGCTACCCCTTCTAGGGATTTATAGCCGTAAGTATATGTATGTATGTATAAATAATAAAATCGTACCTCTAAATACTTAACTGCTTCATCTAGTTTTTTTATTAGGCATATTCGGAGGAAAGCCACATATGCAATGAATTTTTTGATCAGTATAGTTAGAAAAATGACAAATAAAACTTCTAGCATAAAACCAACAAACTCTGATATTATCCCCATTGCATTGATAACTAGATGGTTACTTTATACAAAAAGATTCTTTCTTCATTGTTGTTATATTAGCTGGTAAAGCGAAAATTAAAAGTAAAACTTGTTAAGATTTGTTATTCAGACATATCGCGGGCACTGGATGACACAGAACAGAATTGACTTGACTTTGACATTCTGTTTTAAGATTTTAACGCACAGATCAGTGGCAAATGAAGCGACAGAGAAGCTTAGTTTATCACAGATTAAGACGAGAAACCGTGTGACGTGGACTATCTTGTTTCGGGATTATGAAAAAATCTACATACATACATATACTCACGGCTATAATTCCCTTGAAGGGGTATCCAGAGCCAAGGAATTATAAATTCCTCAGCCACTTTTGGAAGTTGAGTGGGGAAAAGGCGGTAAAATAAAGGGTTTTGGTGATGGGTCTCCAACCGCATCGCCAAAAATTCCAATAAAAAGCCCTGATACCCTTAGTCGCCTCTTACGACACCCGTGGGAAGAAAGGGGTAGCGACATTCTTAGCCGGCACTACACGGCAATCTCGACGAAAAAATCTAGTCAACCAATATAGCGCAGTTGTGCACTTGCTCACTCAAAAATATCTGTTAGACAGTGAGTACGTAAGACTCGTTGCCTAGAGCATCGCTATCCCCATCAATACCTCTAGAGGTGGCGTGGGTCTAAACCCTTCCTCCGCTAGCGCCGGGATTTCATATTGCTTTGTATTTGATACAAGAAACAACTTATTGTTCTATACTGCCCTGATACTTATAGATTGCTATCAAACTCAGTGGATGGGAACGCCGCTTATCGTACACACTATGAAGGTTCAAATTCTGGGTCGAACTTACACTAATTTGTCTTTTCTAAAGGCAAATATGTAGTAAATTTTCCATGGTTGTTAAAGATGAGGTAAACATTGTGAAGAAACCCACATGGCTAAGTTTTACTTGCCCCCTAACATGTGAGTACAAAACGTCGTGGGTACATTTAATATTAGGTGACCATGTAACGTGATGTTCAAAAGTATTAGTACCTCTGCTAAGCCCTTCAAGAATATACGGCGTGAACGCTTGGGTCCTGAGAATAATACATTTCCATATGGGTTTTTAAATCTATATAAATTTTCTCTACAAATCCAGAGTGAATTGCATTTATTGTATATTTCGCTGCCTTATAAACATTTGAATACTTAAACAAAAGCAAACTATGTATACTTATAATGTTCTTTTGATGTTAATTTGTATTTAATCCTGAGAATCTATAAGACTTATTGCCCGTGGTTCCTCTCGTAGTCCCTTTTTGAAAATCTATGGCCCGTGGTCCCTTTTTCAGTATAAACCGACCAAAATCAAAGTCATGTGTATTTCTTTTTCCAAATAGTTATACATATTGTAGAACGGTTTGATAGTCCAAATATTTTCTTCATACGAAAAACGTAAGGCGGTAAAAAGACTTATAAGTACATTCACAAAATATATGCAATCTACAAATCAAATGTACTAGGAGACCAAAGAGACAAAGTATGTTAGTAAAGAACCTGTGTCCTTAATATTTCTATAGCCATCTATAAGTAGCTTAATGTTAAGCATTCAAATTATGTTATTTTATATCGAAAGCTGTTTACTCTACTTAAAAAAAAACATTAAAACCACATGATATACTTTCAAAATTTCATTTCAATGAATGAAGACTTTACATTGTCAAAAGCACTATCTTTGACGCCCACTTTATTTGCCGTCGTCAGAATTTCTTCCATCAACTTTTCTTTGAAATCGCGTTCACTTAAAACAGATCGATTTCGTATGAGGATTTCATAGAATATGTTTTGATACTTAACTTTTGGTTTCTGAAACAAATAAGTTTTTTATATAATTTCCGTGTATTGCTGGCTAAGAATATCATTACCCTTTTCTACCCACTATTTAAGCGGATTTTTGACGATACGCCCCATCACCAACGATACTCTATTTCTACTATCTTGTCCCCTATCATCTTCTTAATGTGGATGAGGAGTTTCGAGCTCAAAAGCTCTGGCTACTCCTTTTTGGGATTTATAGCGGTGAGTATATGTATGTTGTCGTGTAGTGTCGGCTTAGAATAACACTACCATATTACTATCCGTGGGTGATCGTAAGTGGCGACTAACGGTATAGGGGCTTTTTAAGTGATTTTTGGGTGATGTGGTTGAAGACCCGTCACCAAAAACAATTATTATTACCATCTTTTACCCAATCAACTTCCAAAAGTGGCTGAGGAATTTCTTATTGCAAAGCTCTGGCTACCCCGTTAAGGGATTTATAGCCGTGTGTATATGTATGTATGTATATGTATGTATCGTTAACCCTTCGGATTTGTAAAACTGGCTGACTGTTGGAAATTTGAATCGGCATGGGATTTGGGCTATTTTACTGATTTCCTTGTTCATGATTCGATTGAGTAGTCAAACTACTAACATTGACCTTATCATTGTTTATTGGTAACACCGAGCATGCTTATGAGTCCCATTGTAAGGGACCATGTCCGTAACTGGTAACACCACTGGTCAAAGACCGTAATTTTAAGATTCCCTGCGAAATTTTGACCTAAAGACTGGTACAACAGTAGATACATTCAACAGACATAAAACTTAATTTATATCGATTTCTACATACATATACATACATATAATCACGGCTCTAAATCCCATGAAGGGGTAGCCAGAGCTAGGGAATTAGAAATTCCTCAGCCACTTTTAGAAGTTGCGTGGGGAAAAGATAGTGAAATAAAGGAAATGGGTCTCCAACCGCATCGCCCAAAAATCCCTTAAAAGCCTCCAATACCGTTATTCGCCTCTTACGTACATCCACCGGAAGAAATGGGGTAGAGCTATTCTAAGCCGACACTACACAGCATCGATTTTTATCCATAATTAAAAGGCAAAGTGTACAAATAAAGAAAATTCTAATATAATACTGAACCTTGATATTTTTCCAATGAACATGTTGCATGGGAGCTGTTTTTTTCACGAAACTTCCTGTTATTTTTTTCCTTTTATCCTGGAGCATCTTTTTATTAACCTTGCATTCCTTTTTCACTGCACGAGCTATCTGAAACGAAATTTATGCCTTATTAATACATTTTTATTTTCGTTTGAGTTAATATTTTTTATGCAGTGTGTTAGAACTACCAAATTTCTGCCAATAAGTAAATAAAAAGAAATAAGATATTGCTAAACTGTTACACTCTTATTCGCTTAGACAAAATTCGACGATTTAAATCAAGAATTCTAATAAGTTTGATTTTCCCTGTTCATCATCGCACAATAACTATCAGTATTTACCTTAAAAAACATATTTTTATGTTATAAAGGTACAAGCATAGTTTATACATACATACATATACTCACGGCTGTAATTCCCTAGAAGGGGTAGCCAGAGCCATGAAACATAAATTCCTCAGCCACTTTATTAAGTCATGCAATACGCTTAACTGAATTATGCATTTAAAAAACTAAGGTAATGTATGTATGATCATTCTTATCGCTAGTATCTCCCTCCCTTAAAACAAACTCATGAGCTATTACTTAATGAAGAAGAAACAAAATATGACGTTATCCGTAAGGGGTTCAGTTTATTGTCACTGACTTAAGCAAAGCAAATGTATGACCAATAAAAGTCAGAAGATTGAATCAACCAATCAGAGCGTAAGGCCAATTGATTTTGAAAATTAGTTTGTGGCGGATTTTTTGAAGCAATTTTTTAAATCTTTTTGTTCATGAAAACCTAAAACGAGGATTATTACTAATAAATAAAGGAAAGAAAAAAATCGACACAGGCGGGAATCGAACCCGCGACCTCGGGTATACGCCCCCGTCGCTCTGCCAATGAGCTACCGTGTCAATGGCTGCCAGCGCGAAATTCCTCTATCCTTTATTTCTTTTACACGATAAAGTAGTGTTTGCGTTTCCTACCTCCGAATTTTTACTAATTCGGAATTTTTCTTTCCTTTATTTATTCGATATTTATTATGAAGCAATTTTAATTACGAAACTACGTTTGGTTTCCGCACTATTTAAGTGCCACTTTACATCTATTTAGTTTTCGCTCTACATAAGTTCTCTCTAAGCTCCAGCAGTAATAAAACCGTAGTAATAGGTAAATTAATCACGTAACAATATCTTAGTAATAATTTGCTTAGATATTGTTAAACTCCCTACAGTTTAAATTATAAAAAAGATTATATTATTTAATATTATATAAGCAACCGTGATAGCGAATAGTGAAGCAATAGATTATATTATATAAGCAACCGTGATAGCCCAGTGGGTAGAACACTCGGTTATCGTGCAAACGACTAGTGTTCAAATCCTAGGTCGGGCCTACACCAATTTGTCTTTTCTAAAGACATATGTGTGGTTAATTTATCATGGTTGTTAACGGTGAGGGAAAACATCGTGAGGAAACCCACATGGCTGAGTTGTACTTAGTCATGTGACAGTGTATTCGTACAAAACGGCGATTGGCCTGCCCCCTATCACGTGAGTACACTGTCCATGCAAAACGTGGGTACTCTGAACACCAGGTGACAAAGTCACGTGATGTTCAGAAGTATTAGTACCTCTGCCAACCCCTTCGGGGATATTCGGCGTGAACGTTTATGTTATATGTTATTATATTATTTACCCTTCCATTGCAGAGATTCAAATAGTCCAGTATTTTTTCACAATAACCAAAGTACAAGTGTAAAACAGTTGATATTAAGAGCAGAACAAAGATGATGCAGAAAAACATTGTCTCTTTCGATTGCCCATCACAAAAAAAAATTCACAATGTTTTTTTTATTTCTATTCTTTGTCCATTTTATATTTTATTATATTTGCAAATTTTTTTATCAGTATTTTTTGTTACTTTCGTATTACATGATGACACTTAAAAGACAATTTGACGGGGCAAGACGAAATTTACCATAGAGAAATAAAAACACCTGAAATCACATATCCTATGGCTTGTCTGTGACAAGGACTTTAATAGGTACAATATCTTCGTGTGTTTGGTGTAATAAACTTCAAAAACAAAATTACTTAGTTTTAAAACACTCAAGCGTGTACTTTTAGTTTAAAATGTTGGCTTAGACGTTTATACGGCAGAGGTATGATCAAATATTAATTGTATTTCACTTCTATTTGGAGGTATGTAAGGTTGAAATTATAGTGTCCAGAGCCTTATAAAAGGATAAATATATAATTTCTGCGTCATTACCCAGACTCTGATATTTTAATGACAATCAGTGTAGTCCTTGCGACAAAGAAGGCTAATGGTTTTAAAATGACAGATTTTTTCGTCCGATTAAATATAAAATCATCTACTATGTAAGTAATAGACATCAATAATATGCATATTTTTTTATAAAAGCTGTGTAGTGTCGGCTAAGATAGCTGTGTAGTGTCGGTTTAGAATAGCACTACCCCATTTCTTCCAGCGGGTGTACGTAGGAGGTGATTAACGGTATTGGGACTTTTAAGGGATATTTGGGCGATGCGGTTGGAGACCCATCACCAACAACCTTTATTCTACCACCTTTTTCCCACGCAACTTCCAAAAGTGGCTGAGGAATTTCTAATTCCTTAGCTCTGGCTATCCCTTCTATGGATTTATAGCTGTTACTATATGTAAGTATTTTATAATAGCTTCAAGTTCAAACAAAATAAAGACAGGGATTTTGAAATCTTCATAAACCTCTTAATATAGCATTGTATCTTACAAAACCTAGGAAAGACAGACGCCCGATTACTGAATTGAGTATTACAGCTGAGAACAACTTAAGAATCGTTCTGTCGCATTAAAATCTTAACAACTGAATGAGACAAAACGATACGTGTCGTTCTCAGCTTGAATACTCAATTCAGAAATCGGGCGAGAGACTATAAAAATATAATCATGTTTGTGTTACTCAAACTTACCTAAAACGCAAATCTCTTCATGTGCCACCCGACATGTACATGCACATAGCTACTTTGCTAGGTGTATAAAGTATCTACTTAAAACCTTGATCACTCAATGGGTAGAACACCAGTTATCGTGCAAACGACTAGTGTACAAATCTCGGGTCGGGCCTACACCAATTTGACTTTTCTAAGACATATGTGTGGTTAATTTATCATGGTTGTTAACGGTGAGGGAAAACATCGTATGGAAACCCACATGGCTGAGTTGTACTTAGTCATGTGACAGTGTATTCGTACAAAACGGCGATAGGCCTGTCCCCTATCACGTGAGTACACTGTCCATGCAAAACGTGGGTACTCTGAACACCAGGTGACAAAGTCACGTGATGTTCAGAAGTATTAGTACCTCTGCCAACCCTTTGGGGAAATTCATCGTGAACGTTTATGTTATGTTATTAAAACTTTTGTATGGGATAATCATTGTAATGGGCACATAAACTATCTTGTTAAAAGTCTTACCTATAAACTTCAGTTTCACAGCGTTTTCGATCTAATCGAACGCTAATATCGTGGAATTCTTGCAAAATTTGTTTGTGGAAGTTAGTTTCATAATCGACACTCCTCCGGGTTTTTAATATTTCAGAGCATATATCTTGATTAACTGACGTATTAGGGATCCCTAGACTTTTCTGAAATATAAACAGACAAAAAATAAAACTCAATATTAATAATAATTTGATACCTAGTCAGGACTAGGTATAATATTAGAGAAAAATATTTTCTATTTTCGGACCAATAGTGCAGTGTCAATACACTAAATAAATGATTTGCGTCATGAAATGATTTACAATGTTTTTGAAACATCCAAAAACAGACTATTAATATCAACTTAAGGTTACTGTTTTTATTGCAAAAAGTATAAAAAGATATATTGAAAGATCAAGAAAATGGACAAATTTCTTAATAGTGTGATGATCAACTTATCACTATCAACTTCAATACGTTTTCTATCAGCAATAAATAGCGTAAAAACTTTTAGTAAATGCAATGATAAAACAGCGATATGTCTGCCCCTACTACGTGAGTGTACTGTCAACGCAACGAATACCAAACAAAATTATTTTCATGTGATGTTCAACAAAATTTGTTAGTCTGTAACCCATTTTTAGAAATACGACGTGAACGTTTGAGTTAAAGTTTTGAGTTTAGCAATAATAAAAGAATTGGGTAGAAAAAAAAACAATATATACTTTTAAGTAAGCATTTACTAAATTCTCATTTGATTCTATAAAAAAAGCAAAAATACATACCGATTTCAAACAATTAGAGGGCTCTTAAAGATGTTCGACAGTAACAAGACGTCTATTTTATCATCTTATTATATTTTTCCGTCAATTTCTGTAGCACACGGTTTATTGTTGTCTCCGATACACCATCCTGCAAGTTGACAGCAATTTAGGTGCTTACAAATACACAGTATATTATTTACGATACTATTGCAGTCAATACAGAATAAGATAAGAAAAATATGATTATTTTGTATATATATGATAATAAATAAATTACACAACACTTTCTAAACGTTTCTCATAAAATTACTGTCAACAAGCAAAACGGCATATTCTCCGCGACGATAGTTGTAGCGACTTAAGTAATTTTAAATAGATCAATACTGTACACCTATAAACGCCCTTAAAATTTTTAACTATCCTGCTTTAAAAAAAACATTATTTTTTAATAATAAAAGACAATAATTGCTCGTTAAAAAAGTAAAAACTGTAAGACAACATTTTCACAAATTTTAAATGAAAAAATATATGCAGAAAGCATTGCATACCAAGTATGCTTATTATTGCTTTGTGATTCTAATTACTAACTTTTACATAACATTACATTAACTCACGCCATTAGTTCCGATTGGGGTAGGCAGATACTATCAATCACCACTTTGTACAACATAACATTAACAGTTAAAAAATCAAACCCAAAGCTACTTACCAAACAAGCACTTCGGTTCCAATGTTTTAAAGCTATCTTTTTCTTTTGCAAACGAAAAACTAGTTTGATTAATAATAAGATAAAAAACCAGTGAATAATAATAATTAAGAAGAAGAAAATGCTCATGTTTTCATTATTAATCTATGTCGCTGCATTTTATCGGTCGCTTATGTACCTAGAACAATTTATCACTTTTCTGTAATACAATCTACCTAATTTTAAATATGGCCCTAAATAAAGAAATTATCTTTAGATTTTAATATACCAAATACATGTTTATTTATGCAATGAGATATGTTTCTACCTTACCAATAGTCTAATTTTATTAAATTTAAAGAAGAGTTCCATTATTTCATACAAAAACCAACACAAAGTAAGATATCTATTAGTATAACCACACTACTAAATAAGAAACCTACTTTCAGGGTTAAGAGAGGAAATATTGCATAGAGACATGGATAAAATACTATTTTTGTATCTTACTTATATCTAAAATTACAAACAATCCTTTGGTTAATTACTTACTCGAAATTATACTGGTTTTTCGTATACTTTAAAATAAAAACCATATCTAGAATGGTGAGAAACAATCCATTATTTACGGATAAATTACAACTTTCCGTTTAAATTTCGTAAAAAAATATTCGGCTACAAAATTATTCTAATAAACTTTAGCTATATATCATCAAATATTGGAAAAACCATACCTCATACCATATAAAAAGCGTTCATGAATGTAATAAAATACAAATATATTCGATAATCAGATAGTTTCTTAAACAAATTCATAATTAAATTACATTCCCGATATAATTTAGTTGTAATTTCTAATGGCAATATTTGCAAAATGATGACAATATTGACAATGACATTAGTCTTAGCAAGTGAAATAAAAAATATCTTATTATAACTTCCTTGGGCCAGATATATACCTATTCAGTACCTTTTTAAAGATTTAAGATAGCCAAACGAAAACAGGCCCCGTAGCATACTGTTACGATAGCAGGCTGTTGTGCGCCTGCTGCTCGCTCACGGACTCGATCAGCCTCGTGGTGGCGTCTCAAGTCGAAGTTGTGATGGTTGCTTGATGGAGGAAATAATGACCAGATCTTCTTGTTTGACTTGGGTTTATTGAGTTTAAGCTCTGTTACAATCTGTATTACGGTTTATGCTATATAGACTTTAATTATACAATATTAAATGTATGTCTTCCCGTCTTCTGTGTCTTCTATCGGTTTTGATGAGATGAAAAAAGGGAAAAAAGGTATGAAGCACGTGAGAACGACTATCATGTGAGAATTGAGATACTGACAGATTTTGTAAGAGCAATATGTAAATTTTTATTTTTCATGTGACATACTTACTCACAAGCATGAGGTTTGAATATATGCTCATTAATTAGCATTATGCTGTGTAGTGCCGGCTTAGAATAGCACTACCCCATTTCTTCCGGTGGGTGTACGTAAAAGGCGACTAACGGTATTGGAGCTTTTAAGGGATTTTTGGGCGATGCGGTTGGAGACCCATCACCAATGACCTTTTTTTCACCGTCTTTTCCCCACTCAACTTTCCAAAAGTGGCTGACGAATTTCTAATTCCTTAGCTCTGGCTACCCCTTCCAGGGATTTATAACCGTGAGTATATGTATGTATGTATGTATGTAATTAGCATTCCTGTGAGATATTTTTTAAATATAGACATAATATTTAGTGTATCGGCTTTTCATGGTAGTAAACAAAAATGGCTCATTTATAACCGTGACAGTATTTCCACGTATTGAAAACCATGCCGTTTAGTGCCGTCTTAGAATGTCGCTACCCCTTTCTACCCACGGGTGTCGTAAGAGGCGACTAAGGGTATTGGGGCTTTTTATTGGATTTTTGGGCGATGCGGTTGGAGACCCATCACCAAAAACCTTTATTTTTACCATCTTTTCCCCACTCAACTTCCAAAAGTGGCTGATGAATTTATAATTCCTTAGCTCTGGTTACCCCTTCTAGGGAAATATAGCCGTGAGTTTAAGTATGTATGTATGTATGAAAACAAGCTTTTGCAAATGTATATTTGCAGAACTAATCATAATCACAAACTCCTTCTATTTGGGTTATTACAAGCATATATGACGAAAGCCGAGGCCGAGTCGATAGGTGACTAGCATCTCGGTTCGGAGGTTGGGGGTTCTATCCTCGCTGAGAGAAAAATTTATGTGATGAGCATAAATGATTTTTTCTTAGTCTTGGGTGTTATTTATATGTGTAATATATAATATTATTAAATAATATATTCCCGTGGGCGTTGTTATAGATATAAAGAATATTGAGACTTTTTAAGTGATTATTGGGCGATGCAATTGGAGACCCATTTGACTACCTTTTCTCCATTCAACTTCCAAAAGTGGATAAAGAATTATTGTCTCTGAAGCTGTGGCTACCCTTTTTTGGGATTTAAAGCCGTTAGTATGTATTCATGATTGATTGATGGATGAATTTCATATATTCCTTTTTGTAGTTGTTATACCAGTAAATCGCATCAAGTTTCAAATTTCGAGATACAGTATTTTCAAAGATCAAAAATCTGCATTCTATATTTCAATCCCTTAGGGGGTGAGTTCCAAAAAACCTTTTCAATTGTTCATAAGAATCATGAAACAAACCATTTTGTACCAAGTTTCTATGTTCAAAATGATAATATCTTTAGTAAGTATGGATAGCAGTTTGACGACCCGGTGCTGCGCGCTACACTGACTGTTGGTGATGTGAGAGAGATTGCAGCCAATCAGTTATCGGTCAATAGATGGCAGTACTAAATTAAAATTGAGATATGTGCTAATATTTACTAACCATGCATTTTGAGGCTTAAACAGAATATTAATTTATGCGTAAGTATACCACAATATATCTATGAGAATATTAGTTTCAAAATAGTTACTAAAAAAGTTATAAACATGTTCTCAAAACTACCAAATGAATAAGCAAAATTCATACAATATACTTTCAATTATTTTTATTCATACATATTCGCATAGTTGAATGTGAAAGAGAAGGAATAGTGCTTCCTATTATTCTAAGCTAACACAAAGGCAAAAAAAAAATCGCAAAAAGAATGCGATGCCCGATATTCGAACCTGGGTCTTCCGCTCGACTAGTATTAGACTAGTAGTCACACTATTGACTAACAATTAAATAGACATTTATTATTCTATTGACTAACAATTAATTAGACTCATTATTTTGATAAAAATGGATACAACCCTTATTTTTTCCAATGAAGAGTCTGATAAAGTCGTTCGATGAAAAAATTAATCGTTTAAATATGGGGAGCCATATAAAAGTTATGTTTTTTTTATGTTCCTGTAGGAATCCTTGCGAAATCCGGGATAAATAATATCCTATATGTTGGCCAGGTGTATAACCTACATTCATGCCAAATTTGATCAAGATCGGTCCGGTAGAATTAACGTGATGAACGGACATACAGACAGATAGACATTTTTTTCAAAAAGCGTAAATTTGGCTTCAGTATCGAAATTTAATTTTTTTTCTTCAATGTACAGTTTTGACCTCGGTACAGTCTTATTATATATTAAATTAAATTAAATATATCGTTGAGTTAGTATCCCTACAAGTCTTGCTTGGTTTTGGCCTAACTTAATCCGTGTATAATATGTCCGTGTGTACATAAAAGACATAAAATAGAAACCGCAAATTTTTATCAAAATGAATACGAGTGTTACTGAAGGCAGAAGTTTTCCAAGCCATGATATATTCTACAAGTGGGAAACACACCCAGTTGTATCTGTGTTAGCGTTTCACAACAGAGCGCCTACCTATGGCTCTTGTGTACAGAGCAGAGGTTCTCAACATGTACTTTGCTTTGTATTTTCTATGTAGACGTAAGGAAGGACTAAAACTCTTGATCATAAATAAAAAGGTTGTAATAATTTTGGAATGTATAATTTATGCCGTTTTTGATAGTTGAAAAAATGATCGAAAAATATTGTGGTTGGTCTGTTAACTGGAACAATAACCTGAACTTCACAAACTAGTGGCCTTGTTTTAATAAGAGTGAAGATAATAAAAAAAATATGAAAAAAATCTCTGCATCTCCACTAGTACACACGTTTACATTACATCTTTAAAGAATCACATCGTTTTTTAATAAATAACATAACTTGGTATTTTAAACATAACAACAGATCTATTAAAACACCATTTCCATATGACGTGCTTGTATCAAAACTCCTTACAATACGTTTAAAAAGTTTGGGATTCGCTGATACAAACCATTAGAGCGAAAGAGAGCTATTGATTACGCATCTCTTTTTAACACATGCCGGGTACTACTCCTGTATTTCTCTGCGATCCAGGTACTTACACCCACTCGGTCACAGTTACCTATGTAGCCTTATCAATTATTCTGAATGTTGACTTTGTAAAAGGCAATATTTTCCGAAACGAGGTCTACAGCTTAGCAAACAATCTGGGGTTTATTTAATCTTTTAATTAATTATTCGTATGTGTTTGTGTTTTAGTTGTGTACGAATCTTTGTATTGTTCTTTTTCAGTTCTTAATTAAGTTTACTTACTTCAACTTAATAATAAAATAAAAAATACTTTTTAACAAGTCAACTTTGAAACAATTCATAACGTATATGGATCGATATTACTCAAGTATCCCAAGCAAGGAAAACTGGGCGCTTCAAAATCTGCGATTACATTATGACTTTTTACTATTTAATATAAAAATAGGAAGTAAAATACTATATGTTGAGGGTTTCCGTTTTTTTCCTATCTATTTCGTTAGTTATATCTTATTGTATCAAAGTCCGCAATGTATGTATATGTACGCATATAACAATGTTTAGAAGATGCAGTGCTTGAAAAAGTTTATTATTCATCTCTTAACATAAAAAAGTCGATAAAAGATATCGAACAATAACTGTAACTTACATTTACAATCTTACACAACACTAAAATTCAGATACTATTGAGACTACGCCCCACGTTGTAGCTGTCTACGAGAACTCGTAGGTATTCGTAGCTATTTCGTAGCACCTTTCTGTATGTACTTTATAGCTTTAACAGAAACGGTAGCGACAGTAACCAATACGGTTTCGATTTGCATTATTTTAGAAAAATGTTGTGCCTTTGCATATTTAACGAGTTTAAGATGTTTTTGATAAATTTTAGTCAATATTACCTTTATATGAGTAATAAATTTTGCCGTGTAGTGCCGGCTTAGAATGTCGCTACCCCTTTCTACCGATGGGTGTCGTAAAAGGCAACTAAGGGTATTGGGACTTTTTATTGGATTTTTGGGCGATGAGGTTGGAGACCCATCACCAAAAACCTTTATTTTTACCATCTTTTCCCCACTCAACTTCCAAAAGTGACTGAGGAATTTATAATTCCTTAGCTCTGGTTACCCCTTCTAGGAAAATATAGCCGTGAGTATATGTATATGTATGTAAATTGCATTCCAAATGTGAAACATATTTGAAAAGCAATTAAAAATCTTAATAAGTACTTCTTAGAAGTAAGTAATCTTAGTTGTACACACTGTATCGATATACATTTTCAACTTATATTGAAGGTCACTACATCACAAAACATATAACGAGCAACGACAGTTTTTTTCTTCTAGAATCATGTCTTACTTCATTCGAAACTTTTAAAGCCAACTGAATATTTGGTGCCAAACCAGAACCCTATATTAATTTAACACATAAATATTTATATACATAGCAAATAAAACTCAAAAGCTACACAAAATTCTACAGCCGTAGGCGTAAATGAATCAAAAAAGCAATTTCACAAAATCTGTAGAATATTTTTCACATTTGATTACGCAAAAACCAACATCAAATAAATGCTCTCAGACAAACTCGAAAGCTACAAGTTTGCATGTGTGTGTGTGGCACTTTATAACACTCACACATGTAACATAAGTGGTGTGTAACACGCGAACTTATTATCTTTAGAACGTGCCTTCGAAATGTGAGGCTACTCCTGGAGGCCCAACACGAACGTTATTCTATCCAAGCTCTGTCGGTTAGAATGAGATGAAAGTATACGATAATATGTAAGTGCGAAAGAGATAGCCGATTTATACCACGCGATATCTAGTCAAAAGGCCGCTCGCGCTAAGCATGCTGGTTTTTGAAATCTTGTACTTTTTTTCGTTTCTCTAATATGACACGGATTTAATTTGGATACGAGTATTATCGTTTTCGGCTCGTGCCCTTCTTTGCATTGATACTTTTTGATGATATCGCCTAACGTGAACGTGATATTAGGAAAATTATTTGAAAGCTTGTTTGAGTGTAACTTGAATTTATTATAATTGGTGTATGAATCGGAAAGACTATTATGTCTTTCCGATTCATTTCCGATTCATTGGGCTTTTAAGGGATTTTTGGGCGATGCAGTTGGAGACCCATCACAAACAAAATTTATCTCACCATCTTATCCCCACTTACATTTCACAAGGTGGCTTAGGAATTTCCAAACCTTTAGTTCTGGCTACCTCTTCTAGGGATTTATAGCCGTGAGTATATGTATGTATGTTAATATGACAATTGTTGGTTGAAATGTCTTACATTTATTTTCATCATAACCATAAGATAGAAAAATATAAGATACCCCATATTAATACCGACAATCAACCATACGGTATGTGGTTATTGATCCATGATCAGATTTTTAATTACCTCTAAAATAATGTTATTTTTTTATTCAATTTATTGAAAATTTAACCTTTATTTTGAAACTACTAAACTGCTCAGTATCACATAATATAACAAACATGTCTCTAAGCTAGAGCTAAGAAATCAAAAATTCCTCAGCCACTTTTGGAAGTATCTTCACTTTAGTAATCGCTAAATAGGTCCCTTTAGTAACCTCTTACTGCACTCACTAAAAGTACTAAGTTATTGTAATTTTAAACCGGCACTACACAGTTTCTTTATTTTTACTATATATTCATACATACATACATAAACTCACGGCTATAAATCCCTAGAAGGGGTCGCCAGAGCTAAGGAATTATAAAATTCCTCAGCCACTTTTGGAAGTTGAGTGGGGAAAAGATGGTAAAATAAAGGTTGTTGGTGATGGGTCTCCAACCGCATCGCCCAAAAATCCCTTAAAAGCCCCAATACCGTTAGTCGCCTCTTACGTACACCCAGCGGAAGAAATGGGGAAGTGCTATTCTAAGCCGACGAAACACAGCAAATCTATTCACTACTAAAAAATAAACTCAAAAATGGGAAGCTGACGCTTTAAATTACTTAAAAAAATACACTTGGTACCTGTCGTTTTATATGCGCTTTTAATTATTATGAGAGAGAAAGAAAAAAGAAAAAATGTTTTTTTGGAACAAATTTTTTGACAATACACAATTTACAAATTAACAAGAGGAAAATAACAAGTTTTGTACCAATTAGGCTCCAACTCAGCATGTGTATGGAAGCAACAAGCAGCCAGGCTGATGATTCTTCTATACGCTGGTTTTCGGTTGGCGCCCAGATTATTATATTCATACTATAACCTAACATAAATAATACTAACTAACTAATAAAAAGACTTAATCTATTATACAAACAATTGCTAAAACAGAAACTTAACAACAAAAATTTAAAACAAAAGTAAAGAAAAATAATGCAATAGGTAACCAATAATTTGTCAACAACCAACCAAGCACCAAATGTCGCTTATTTCTCCAGAGTATACGTGCAACACTAAAACATATAGACTTATAAATATATATAACCAAACATAATGACAAATATGACATAATCGAAAGTTTTTACTGGTCATCAATAATTGAGTTTAGTTAACAACCTAAGAAAAAAATATGCTTTTCTTCTTTCTTTTGATAATATCAATACTTATTAGAGGACAATTTCGAATCGTTCAGACCACACAATGATTCAAATAAGCTGAACAAGGAAAAGAAATACAATTGCGAATAAAAATTTCATTGTAAACGATTAAATTTCTCAAACAAGTCATCAATATTCCACAAAACGCACTTCAGTATACGTTCTGGAACCTTCTGCGGGATGAATTCGTTCAATTGTGAGCTTTAGATCTTTTTAATAAGAAAGAAAATGGCGCGAGCGTTTTATTACGTTCGTTTATATTCAAATGATATTGCTCCCAGTGTTAGATGTTTGCCCACTCCAGCCAGCCAATATCGCCTCACTGTGCCACCATGAATCTCTAACGATTTTGTTTTTGCGGCATCTTTTACTTTCTCTTAAAATATTACATGCATATATACATACACGAAGTACAAATAGAAGCATGGAACTCATAAGTACCAATTTAAGAAATAGGATTTAATTATGGGAAATAGGAGTGTTATTGAGCAACTTTAAAACCTAGGAAAAGTTAAACCTACATCAATGAAAATTTAAAGGTATAAGTAATGAATTATGTTTTCTGTTAAAGCGTACATATATAGATAAAACATTAGAATAATATTAAAAAAGTTCTTTTTATTTTTGAGATTTGAAATATCACAATGTATGATGATTATGTTTTCTTATATGATAGATTTCATATAACGGTAATAAGGTGTGAATTTATCTTTAAATTTAATTATTCTTTTAATTGAGAAAAGACTGTAAAGTACATGTTTTTGGTGATGGGTCTCCAACCGCATCGCCCAAAAATCAAATAAAAAGCCGCAATATTTTTAACTCACCTTTTAGGGACATCCACGGGGAAAAATGGGGTAGTGCTATTGTAAACCGGCAATATAATACTTGGCAGCTTTTTTACTTCAAAAAATAACTACAAAAAAATGATCTAGTTTTGTTCTATTTTGAATGTACGTACTGTCATGTAATGCAAGACTTTTAAATAAATACAGTGAAAACAAATCGTTATAATACGCATACAAAAGAAAGCATTAAAAACGTATATTCCAAACCCCAAACCGCAACAGTGTCATATAAAATTCAAAGCAAATTTGAAAACTACATTAAAACTAAACGCTCCGTTATACTGCCGACGACGCCCATAACACTGTTTGTGAAAGCTGTAGCAGAATTCGTGACCAAACGCCTCTGAGTCTCATTTTACGATGGAATTTATTAAAATATACTCCCAACGGGTTATAACCGATATTATGGCTCTTATAAATTCAACTTTATACTTTGTTTGAAAAATAAGGGGACCATAATTCAAGGCAATTATTTATCCGCCAAAATGGCGTTTGTTTATTTGACTTTTTTCATTATATTTTAGCAGGTTTTTGGTTGTCTGCTAATTGTTTGTTTAATAAATGAAATAAGACGTTTTTTGTGGTTTTTAGGGTTCCGTAGCCAAATGGCAAAAACGAGACCCTTATAGATTCGTCATGTCTGTCTGTCTGTCCGTCCGTCCGTCCGTCCGTCCGTATGTCACAGCCAGTTTATTCCGAAACTATAAGAACTACATTATTGGAAATTGGTGCGTAGATGTATTCTGTAAACCGCATTAAGATTTTAAAATAAAGTCTGAAAAAAAAACCAAAATTTTTAGGGTTCCCCATACATAGAACTGAAACTCAAATTTTTTTTTTTCATCAAACCTATACGTGTGGGGTATCTATCAAAAGGTATTTGAAAATGATGTTGAGGTTTCTTATATCATTTTTTTCAAAACTGAATAGTTTGCGCGAGAGACTTTTTCAAAGTGCTAAAATGTGTGTCCCCCCCCCGTAACTTCTAAAATATGGGCATGATAATACTGAAAAAAATATATGATATGTATTACTATACAAACTACTAACGAAAATTGGTTTGAATGAGAACAGGCCAGTAGTTCTATTTTTAAACGTCATAAATCAAATTACTTACCTAATTTGGCTCCCATGATTTTCACACAAACGGGATTTTCTATATATATGATAGTACGGAACCCTTAGTGCGCGATCCGACTCGCACTTGGCCGGTTTTTTTAAATAATTTTATTGATTTTACTAAAGTGTTTGAATTATAGTCTTAGTAGATCAATGGGGAAAACATTATCTTAGATGTAAAGGGATATTGATCAGAGTCATGAAAGGCAGTTGCATTATATGTGGTGCTTCGTTCTTTATCGTTATTATTCTTAAGAAAACAGAAATCTGTTTTACATGTGGTTATGCAATTTTTAAGAAAAAAATCAATGATTAGCACCATGGAAGACAAAAGAATTTATCATTTTATAGCAACAAAATATATTGTGGTATGTCGTATACAAAAGCGTTTGACAGTCTCTACCTTCCCCAATGAGAAGTAATGGCTTGTGTATATTTATGGATGTCAAAAAAAAACAACAAACGAGTGTTCATGATTTGAGATAATATTCAATACTATTATTAAAAGGGTTATATTTAACAATTATTTTTATTAATATAATATACATACTTAAGAAGTACATCGAAACA